>SJYQ01000582.1:121259-158640 GCA_006410935.1 Redunca redunca | reverse complement strand
GATTACAAAAAAGGTAAATTGGAGCAAGGATACAAAATCAGAACATTCAGAAAATGCATAAAGGACAGGAGCAATAAATAGAGTGAAAAGTTTTAACAAATGCTACTCAGAATTTCAGAAGAGAGAGGATTAGAAAAAAGAAGTATCTGAAAAAACATTTGCTGAAAAGTTCCCAAAGTTGGGAAAACAATTTATAGATCCAAGAAGTAAACCCTAAGAGTAAAGAATCATACATACATGCCACTCAACTATTGGAAAGAAAAGATAAAGGAAAAATTATAAAAACAATCAGAAGAATACATCATATAGTATGTAGGCAAACAACTCTAAATATAATGACTAACTTCTATTGAGAAATGATGCAACCTATAAGGCAAACATGGGCTTCCCAGATGGCTCGGTGGTAAAGAATCCACCTGCCAAGCAGAAGACACAGGTTCATTCCCTGGGTTGGAAAGATCCCCTGGAGAAGGAAATGGCAACCTGCTCAGGAAATTCCATGGATAGAGGACCTTAGTGGGCTACAGTCCATGTGGTTGCAAACAAGTCAGACACAACTTAGCAATTAAACACCAACAACAATAAGACAAGCAGGTAGAGTGCTGAGAGAAAAACAAAATCTTTCTGCTCTGAAATCTATAGCCAAAAAACATCTTTCAAAAATGAAGGCAAAATATAGACCTTTTCAAATATGCAAAACTAATATAATCCATTGTCAGCAGATATACACTGTAACATGTGCAAAAGGAAGCTTATCTGACTGAAGAGAAATTATGCCAGAAGCAAATAAGATGTACAGAAAGAGATTAAGAATGCCAGAGTAAATACTATATAACTATGGAAGATTATCTTTGCTTTTGCTTTTCCCCCCTCTCGATTTATTCAATAGACTGTCTAAAGCAAAGATTTCTCATTGTGAGGATCATAACATTTATTTAAGTAAAAACATTTGCCAACAACAAAAAAGAATGGGTTTAAAATTGAAGTGTGTGTTCATATATTCCTCCATTTTATGTGAAGTGGTCCAATATTAACTCAAAGTAGAGAGTTCTGTGGTGGCCTAGGGTTTAGGATTCCTGGTTTGGAAAGTGAGATCCCACAAGACATGTGGCACAGTCAAAAAGACAAAAAAAAAAAAAAAAAAAGTGGTCTTAAATCTAAATAACAATTTATATGGTAATTCCTAGTGTTACTACTTACATACAAACAGGTATTACTGAAAAATCAATAGATGAAATAAAACACAATACTGCTGCTGCTGCTGCTGCTGCTAAGTCGCTTCAGTCGTGTCCAACTCTGTGCGACCCCAGAGATGGCAGCCCACCAGGCTCCCCCATCCCTGGGATTCTCCAGGCAAGAACACTGGAGTGGGTTGCCATTTCCTTCTCCAGTGCATGAAAGTGAAAAGTGAAAGTGAAATCGCTCAGTCGAGTCCGACTCTTAACGACCCTGTGGACTGCAGCCCACCAGGCTCCTCCGTCCATGGGATTTTCCAGGCAAGAGTACTGGAGTGGGGTGCCATTGCCTTCTCCAAAACACAATACTAAATAATGTTAAAAATAATTGGGTAATATTACTTGGCCATAAAAAGGAATGAATTTGAGTCAGGTGAACTGAGATGAACAAACCTAGAGTCTATTGTACAGAGTGAGGTAAGTCACAAAGAGAAAAACAAATATCATGTATTATTACATATATATGGAATCTAGAAAAACACTACTGATGAACTTATTTGCAGGGCAGGAATAGAGATGCAGCCATAGGGAATGGAGGTGAGAACACAACAGGGGGAAGGAGAGGCAAGGATGAATTGAGAGAACAGCTCTGAAATATATACATTACTTATATGCATTACCATGTTTAAAATAAGTAACTAATAGAAAGATACTGTAAAGCACAGGGAGCTCATGTTGGTGCTCCTTGGTGACCTAGAGGGTTATATGGGGGACAGGTAGGAGGAAGGCACAAGAGGGAGGGGATAAATGTATACTTAAGGCTGATTCACATTGCGATGTGGCAGAAACCAACACAACATTGTAAAGCAATTATCCCAAAATATACTGAAAAAAATTGAAAACAGTAACAAGATGGTGGTCTTATTTTCAGTCACAAGTAACAATATTAATATAATGGACAGAACATTTCATTTTAAATTCAGAGACTATCAGACTGGAATTTGAGAAAACAAAACAAATCAATGCCAAACAATCTACTGTTCAGAAGAGAAGTACATAAAATATAAAGGACATGTTTTGAAAGTCTATGAGCTGACCAGTAATGCAGAAGAAGCTGAAGTTGAACAGTTCTATGAAGACCTACAAGACTTTCTAGAAATAACACCCCCAAAAGATGTCCTTTCATTATAGGGGACTGGAATGCAAAACTAGGAAGTCAAGAAACACCTGGAGTAACAGACAGATTTGGCCTTGGAATACAGAATGAAGCAGGGCAAAGGATAATAGAGTTCTGCCAGGAAAAGGCACTGGTCATAGCAAACACCCTCTACCAACAACACAAGAGAAGACTCTATACGTGGACATCACCAGATGGCCAACACAGAAAGCATAAGGATTATATTCTTTGCAGCCAAAGATGGAGAAGCTCTATACAGTCAGCAAAAACAAGACCGGAGGCTGACTGTGGCTTGGATCATGAACTCCTTATTGCCAAATTCAGACTGAAATAGAAGAAAGTGGAGAAAACTAGTAGACCATTCAGGTATGACCTAAAACAAATCCCTTATGACTATAGAGTGGAAGAGAGAAGTAGATTTAAGGGACTAGATCTGATAGACAGAATGCCTGATGAACTAAGGATGGAGGTTTGTGACACTGTACAAGAGACAGGAATCAAGACCATCCCCAAGAAAAAGAAATGCAAAAAAGCCAAATGGCTGTCTGGGGAGGCCTTACAAATAGCTGTGAAAAAGAAAGGAAGGAAAAAGCAAAGGAGAAAAGGAAAGATATACCCATTTGAATGCAGAGTTCCAAAGAATAGCAAAGAGAGATTAGAAAGCCTTCCTCAGTGATCAATGCAAAGAAATAGAGGAACACAATAGAATGGGAAAGACTAGAGATCTCTTCCAGAAAATTAGAGATACCAAGGGAACATTTCATGCAAAGATGGGCTCCATAAAGGACAGAAATGGTAGGGACCCAACAGAAGCAGAAGATATTACGATGAGGTGGCAAGAATACACAGAAGAACTGTACAAAAATATTTTCATTACCCATATAATCATGATGGTGTTATCTCTCACCTAGAGGCACACATCCTGGAATGTGAAGTCAAGTGAGCCTTAGAAAGCATCACTATGAACAAAGCTAGTGGAAGTGATGGAATTCCAGTTGAGCTATTTAAAATCCTGAAAGATGATGCTGTGAAAGTGCTGCACTCCATATGCCAGCAAATTTGGAAAACTCAGCAGTGGCCACAGGACTGGAAAAGGTCAGTTTTCATTCCAATCTCAAAGAAAGGCAATGCCAAAGAATGCTCAAACTGCTGCACAATTGCACTCATCTCACATGCTAGTAAAGTAATGCTTAAAATTCTCCAAGCCAGGCTTCAGCAATACATGAACTGTGAACTTCCAGATGTTCAAGCTAGTTTTAGAAAAAGCAGAGGATCCAGAGATCAAATTGTTGACAACCGCTGGATCACGGAAAAAGCAAGACAGTTCCAGAAAAACATCTTTTTCTGCTTTATTGACTATGCCAAAGCCTTTGACTGTGTGGATCACAATAAACTGTGGAAAATTCTGAAAGAGATAGGAATACCAGACCACCTGACCTGCCTCTTGAGAAACCTGTATGCAGATCAGGAAGCAACAGTTAGAAATGGACATGGAACAACAGACTTGTTACAAATAGGAAAAGGAGTATGTCAAGGCTGTATATTGTCCTCCTACTTATTTAACTTCTATGCAGAGTACATCATGAGAAACGCTGGGCTGGAAGAAGCACAAGCTGGAATCAAGATTGCCAGAAGAAATATCAATAACCTCACATATGCAGATGATACCACCCTTATGGCAGAAAGCAAAGGAGAACTAAAAAGCCTCTTGATGAAAATGAAAGAGGAGAGTGAAAAATTTGGCTTAAAGCTCAACATTCAGAAAACAAAGATCATTGCATCTGATCCCATCACTTCATGACAAATACGTGGGGAAACAGTGTCAGACTTTATTTCTGGGGGCTCCAAAATCACTGCAGATGGTGATTGCAGCCTTGAAATTAAAAGACGCTTGCTTCTTGGAAGGAAAGTTATAACCAACCTAGATAACATATTAAAAAGCAGAGACATTACCTTGTCAACAAGGGTCCATTTAGTCAAGGATATGGTTTATCCAATGGTCATGTATGGATGTGAGAGTTGGACCCTAAAGAAAGCTGAATGCAATTGAATTGATGCTTTTGAAGTGTGGTGTTAGAGAACAGTCTTGAGAGTCCCTTGGACTGTAAGGACATCAACCAGTCCATTATAAAGGAGATCAGTCCTGGGTATTCATAGGAAGGACTGATATTGAAGCTGAAACTCCAATACTTTGGCCACCTGATGAGAAGAGCTGATTCATTTGCAAAGACTCTGATGCTGGGAAAGATTGAGGGCAGGAGGAGAAGGGAATGACAGAGGATGAGATGGTTGGACGGCATCACCGACTCCATGGATGGGACTCCAGGAATTGGTAATGGACAGGGAGGCCTGGCATGGTGCAGTTCATAGGGTCGCAAAGAGCCGGACATGACTGAGCAACTGAACTAAACTAAACTAATTTTGAAAGTAAAAAGATAGAAAAGGATAAGCCAAGCAAAATGTAAGAAAAAGATAAAAGAAAGCTGACATGACTACCTGGAATAACAGGCAAATTTGGCCTTGGAGTACAGCATGAACCAGGGCAAAGGCTAACAGAGTTTTGCCAACAGAACACATGGGTCATAGCCAACAACCTCTTCCAAACACAAGAGATGACTCTATACATGCACATCACCAGATGATCAATACTAAAATCAAATTGATTATATTCTTTGCAGCCAAAGAAGGAGAGGGTCTATACAGTCAGCAAAATAAGACCTAAATCAAATCACTTATATTACACAGTGGAAATGAGAAATAGATTCAAGAAATTTGATCTGATAGACAGAGGGCCTGAATAACTATAGATGGAGGTTCATGACATTTTACAGGAGACAGGGATTAAGACCATCCCCAAGAAAAAGAAATGCAAAAAAAGCAAAATGGTTTCCTGAGGAGGCCTTGCAAATAGCTGAGAAAAGAAGAGAGTGAAAGGCAAAGGAGAAAAGGAAAGATATAAGCATCTGAATGCAGAGTTCCAAAGAATAGCAAGGAGAGATAAGAAAGCCTTCCTCAGTGATCAATGCAGAGAAATAGAGGAAAACAATAGAATGGGAAAGACTAGAGATTTCTTTAAAACAATTAGAGATGCCAAGAGAATATTTCTTGCAAAGAAGGGCACATTAAAGGACAGAAAAGGCATGGACCTAACAGAAGCAGAAGATATTAAGAAGAGGTGGCAAGAACACACAGAACTATACAAAAATGTTCTTCATGACACAGATAAACACGATGGTGTGATCACTTACCTAGGGCCAGACATCCTGGTATGTGAAGTCAAGTGGGCCTTAGGAAGCATTACTACAAACAAAGCTAGTGGAGGTGATGGAATTCCAGTTGAGCTATTTCAAATCCTGAAGGATGATGCTGTGACAGTGCTGCACTCAATACATATGCCAGCAAATTTCGAAAATGCAACAGTGGTCACAGGACTTGAGAAAGGTCAATTTTCATTCCAATCCCAAAGAAGGGCAATGCCAAAGAATATTCATGCTACAGCACAATTGCTCTCGTCTGACACACTAGCAAAGTAATGCTGAAAATTCTCCAAGCGAGGCTTCAACAGTACATGAATTGCACATTTCCAGATCTTCAAACTGGTTTTAGAAAAGGTAGAGGAACCAGAGATCAAATTGCCAACATCTGCTTGATTATCGAAAAATCAAGAGAGTTCCAAAAAACACCCTATTCTGCCTTATTGGTTATGCCTAAGTCTTTGACTGTGTGGATCACAACAAACTGTAGAAAATTCTTCAAGAGATGAGAATAGACAACCTAACCTGACTCCTCAGACGTCTGTATGCAGGTCAAGAAGCAACAGTTAGAGCAGGACATGGAACAACAGACTGGTTCCAAATTGGGAAAGTACTTTAAGGCTGTATATTCTCATCCTGCTTATTTAATTTATATACAGAGTACATAATGTAAAATGTTAGGCTGGATGAAGCACAAGCTGGGATTAAGACTGCTGGGAGAAATATCAATAACCTCAGATATGCAGATGACACCACAATTATAGCAGAAAGTTAAGAGGAACTTAAAAGCCTCTTGATGAAAGTGAAAGAAGAGAGTGAAAAAGCTGGCTTAAAACTCATTCAAAAAACTGAGATCATGGCATCTCATCCTATCATTTCATGACAAATAGATGGGGAAACAATGAAAACAGTGAGATACTTTATTTTCTTGGGCTCCAAAATCACTGCAGATGGTTACTGCAGCCATAAATTAAAAGACTCTTGGTCCTTGGAAGAAAAACTATGACCAACCTAGACAGCATACTAAAAGCAGAGACATTACTTTGCTGACAAAGGTCCGTCTAGTCAAAGCTATGTTTTTTTTCCAGTAGTTATGTATGGATATGAGAGTTGGACTAAAGAAAGCTGAGCACCAAAGAATTGATACTTTTGACCTGTGGGATTGAATAAGACTCTTGGCAAGGAGATCCAACCAGTCCATCCTAAAAGAAATCAGTCCTGAATATTCACTGGAAGAAATTATGCTGAAGTTGAAACTCCAATACTTTGGCCACCTGATGCAAAGAACTGACTCATTAGAAAGACCCTGATGCTGGGAAAGATTGAAGGCTGGAAGAGAATGGGACCACAGAGGATGAGATGGTTGGATGGCATCACCAACTCAATGGACATGAGCTTGAGTCCAGGAGTTGGTGATGGACAAGGAGTCCTCCTGTGCTGCAGTCCATGAGGTCACAGAGTCAGACATGACTGCGCGACTGAATTGAACTGACATGACTATCTTTCATTGTCCAAAAAAGTTGATTACAAGTCAACCAAAGAGCATTACCAATAATAACAAGGGACCTTCTCTAGTGATTAAACAGTTAATCGTGAAGATACAGAGATTGATTATATACAGACATAAATAAAAGGCTTTCAAAATAAATGAGACAAAAACTGAGGGAAAGAAAAGGAATAGAAAATTCATGAACATAATTGGAGGTTTTGGTCATACTTTGATAGAAGAAATATGCAAAACAAATAAGGATGTACAAAATTTAAACAGTACTACAACCAATTAGACCCAGTTGATACTTTAGTACACTAAAATCAATGTCTGCAAAATACATTTTCTTTTCAAGTATACATCTAATTTTCATGAAAACAGAACAAATGCTAAGCTGTGAAACATGTCTCAATATAATCAAAACATTGATGTTATACAGATAACATTATTTGATCACAAGAGTTAATTGAAAAAAATCAATATTAGCAAGATATTAATTAAATCCNTTCTTTGCAAAATTAATACAATTTTTATCCCCTAGGCAAGAATGTGGAACAATTCCAATTATCTGTTAGTGGGAGAGTAAACATCAGAAAACTAGTAATTATATTTACCTTAAATTAAACTCCATGATTTATGACCCAGATAGTCCACTCATAGCTGTAAGACATGACCGAAAATATTCATACCAGGACCATGTATATGAGCTAAGAATAAAAGATTACCCAAACATTCATGGTTATCAATAGCATAACCTATGGATAAACTATGATATATTTATACAACAGAATATTATGCAGCAATGAGAATTTATAAACCACTACTATAAGCAATGCCATGGAGGAACCTCAAAAGCATCTGTTCAGTTCAGTCACTCAGTCATGTCCGACTCTTTGTAACCCCTTGGATGGCAGCACACCAGGCTTCCCTGTCCATCAGCAAATCCCGGAGCTTACTCCAAATTCATGTCCATCAAGTTGGTGATGCCATCCAACCTCTTTCATCATCCTCTGTCATCTCCTTCTCCCTCTGCCTTCAATCTTTTCCAGCTTTAGGGTCTTTTCAAATGAGTCAGGTCTTCACAGCAGGTGGCCAAAGTATTGGAGTTTCAATTTCAGGATCAGTCCTTCCAGTGAATATTCAGGACTGATCTCCTTTAGGATGGACTGGTTGAATCTCCCTGCAGTCCAAGAGATTCTCAAGAGTCTTGTCCAACACTACAGTTCAAAAGCAATTCAATTGCTACAGTTCAATTCTTCAGCGCTCAGCTTTCTTTATAGTCCAGCTCTCACATCCATACATGACTACTGGAAAAACCATAGCTTTGACTAGACGGACCTTTGCTAGCCAAGTAATGTCTCTGCTTTTTAATATGCTGTCTAGGTCTGTCATAGCTTTTCTTCCATGATATTAAACAAAAGGAAACAATGACTACATTTACAGAAAATTATAAAAAATCCCAAACTAATGGCATTAAAAGTGATATTATTGGTGACCCTTTTTCCTGTGGTAGTAACTGAAAAAGTGGATGAGAATGAGTTCCTCGTTGCTGATATGCTTCTGTTTCTTGATCAAGGCCCTAATGCATGAATAGGTTCTTTTTATGAAAATTCATAGACTTGATACTTCGATTTGTATACTTTTCTCTATGACATATATTGAATAAAGGTTTCCTAAAAAATTGACCAGAGTCTGCTATGATGCAAAAAACAAATTTATGATATATATATAAAACAATGCAATAGGACAAATTCTAATGTGGTTTGTTGCCTATGATTTCATTACTTCATAATTATAAGATAAATAATGCACAGTTACAAAATTAATCCCTTATATTAATGGTAAATGTCTTTTTATGTTCTGAACATTCATTTTTCAAAAGAAACAATGCTAATTTAAAAAATCCTCAGATCTATAGAGCGGACTTTTGGACTCTGGGGGAGAGAGAGAGGGAGAGGGTGGGATGAGATGGGAGAATGGCATTGAAACATGTATACTATCAAGTAAGAAACGAATCGCCAGTCGATATCTGATGCAGGATGCAGGATGCTTGGGACTGGTGCAAGGGGAGGACCCAGAGAGATGGTATGGGGTGGGAGGTGGGAAGGGATTCATGTTTGGGAACGCTTGTACACTCGTGGTGAATTCATGTCAATGTTTGGCAAAAGCAATACAGTAATGTAAAGTAAACTAAAGTTAAAATAAAAATTTCAAAAAATTAAAAAAAAAAAATCCTGCTTTTATTTAGAGTAGATCTTCCTAATCCGATCTAGCAGTAAGACTTCTCTGATTTGAAACTCTCAAACTTTCTTCCATTAATGCACCTCAGAGTTCATTGCAGAAAC
Organism: Redunca redunca; assembly: GCA_006410935.1. NCBI lineage: Eukaryota > Metazoa > Chordata > Mammalia > Artiodactyla > Bovidae > Redunca > Redunca redunca. Next base: position 149,200 of record SJYQ01000582.1, on the reverse strand, counting down.
TGTTTATAATAACTAAAACATGTAAACAACCTAAATGTCCATTGACAGAGGAATGGATAAAGAAGATGTGGTGTATAGATATATAATGGAATATTACTTAGCCATTAAAAATGAAATAAGTAATTTGCAGCAACATGGATGGACCTAGAAAGTATCATACTGAGTGAAGTATGACAGAAAAAAGGGATCATATGACGTCCTTTATATCTGGGATCTAAGAAGAAATGATACAAATGAGCTTACAAAAAAGAAAGAAACTCACAGACTTAGAAAACAAACTCATGGTTGCCAATGGGAAGGAATAGTTAAGGACTTTGGGAAGGTTATGCACATACTGCTATATTTAAAATGGATAAACAACAAAAACCTACTGTAGAGTACATGGAACTCTTCTCAATGTTATGTTCCAGCCTGAATGGGAGGGGTATTTGGGGCAGAATGGATACATGTATAGGTATGGCTGAGTCCATTCACTGTTCACCTGAGACTATCACCACATTGTTAATTATCTGTACCCCAATACAAAATGTTTTTGGTGTTAAATTAAAAAAAAAATTTTAAGGTTAAAAAAAAGAAGTTTTTTCAAATTTAATTTTTACTTTCTCTTTCTCTTTCTGCAGTGCTTTCCAACATTATGTGTGACAATGAAATGTACCCATAATATTGCTATTGATCACTTATGGAAGTTAAAACGTGACTAAAGCTACTAGTTACTAATTTTCTAAATTTTATTAAATGTTAACTAATTTAAATTGAAATACTCACATGTGGTTACTGGATATCATACGGGGCAGTTTGGATCTAGAGCTTCTATATTAAAAGATAATAGATAGTCTAAGGCTGGGTCTTAATATTGTCTTTTCTTTCTCAGTGTTTTATTACATATATCAAAAATAAAATAAAACAAAAAACACATCTTTCTTGAACTGGGTCTTAAAATTCCTAACTCAGTTTTAAAAAAGACTTTACAGCAAGTCTGACATTACTTTACTGTTATCATCTTGGAGTGTTCATTTTTATTGATGAATTGTTATTACAGTGTTTCTTGAAACTCTGGTTTCTGGATATTCCTCACTTATAGCAGCTTCTGTAGAAAATCATCTGCATATTATTTTGTATTTTACATGAATATTCTGGAAATACTAAATGGAAATTTTGATAAGGGAATCCTGAATTTTTAATAATCTTTATAGTGATTCTTATGCAAAAAGTATTTACAAGTCTGTAATTTACAGCTTTCACTATTTTAAGTTATGCCTGTTTTAGCACCTGTGATGTCATCCACATAATGTATAAGTGGGAATAGTGTCTTTCACAAAAGTCAGAAAATGAACATACAGCAAAAAGTTCTTTCACTAAGCATGTGGTTAACCATAAACAAGGGTATGACTTTATCTTTTTTGTTTTTGCTATTTTTTACCAACTTTTGCTATTTTTACAGAAACTCAAAGCTCCCCAAATGTATACAGTGGGGCTTCTCTGGACTTCAAAATATTTGCTTCTATAAAATTCATGGGTTAAATAATATGGGTGAGAAATTTAGAAAGCAGGAGTCTCAGCCACATTCCTTTAATATTTTCCAATAATTGTTGAAGAACTACAGTCCCTTAGTTCAGTGGTTCTTAAACCTTAAGTGAGTGTTGGGATCACCTGGGGAACTTAGTGCAAAGATCCAGCCTCCAACCTATTTCAATGAGCCTGAGTCTCTGTGTTCTTTATTAACTCTAAGGTGACTCTGATACACACTAATGCTAGAGAATCTCTTTTCTTGCTAACAGACTCAAGAGGGAAACTAGTTCTTTTGAGCATATTTATTTAAGGTATAGCTTTTGTTTCCTCTTATCACTACCATGATCATTAGTGCAGTTCTCCTTAGACACTATTATCTTTACCACAGTTCTCCACATTGTCACTTAAAAATGAAAAATGACTTTTAAAAATGATGCTTTCCCTCCATATGGATGACATTAATTTTATTATGAGATAGCCAATAATATATATAGTCCTGGGTTGCCATTTCCTTCTCCAATGCATGAAAGTGAAAAGTGAAAGTGAAGTTGCTCAGCCGTGTCCGACTCTTAGCGACCCTATGGACTGCAGCCTACCAGACTTCTTCCTCCATGTGATTTTCCAGGCAAGAGTACTGGAGTGGGGTGCCATTGCCTTCTCCGTTAAATATATTAATTGCATTAAATCCAATTTTATCTTTGAAAGCAAGTCCTTCTTCATAGTCCTGTTGGAATGTTGTGGTTCTTTTTTTTTTTTTACTCTCTGTCCACACAATATTTCTCTCTTTATCAATCTATAAACAAGAGGGATTGTCCTTTGCGTTACTCTCATCAACTTGTAAGGAAAGCTGACCTTTCCACTCAGATTAATGGCCAGAGGGAAAACATATATACATGTATGTTCAGTTCAGTTCAGTTCAGTCACTCATTCGTGTCCGACTCTGCAACCCCATGAATCGCAGCACGCCAGGCCTTCCTGTTCATCACCATCTACTGGAGTTCACTCAGACCCACATCCATCGAGTCTGTGATGCCATACAGCCATCTCATCCTTGGTCGTCCCCTTCTCCTCCTGCCCCCAATCCCTCCCAGCATAAGAGTCTTTTCCAATGAGTCAACTCTTNAGGGACTCTCAAGAGTCTTCTCCAACACCACAGTTCAAAAGCATCAATTCTTCGGTGCTCAGCCTTCTTCACAGTCCAACTCTCACATCCATACATGACTGCAGGAAAAACCATAGCCTTGACTAGACGGACCTTAGTCGGCAAAGTAATGTCTCTGCTTTTCAATATGCTATCTAGGTTGGTCATAACTTTTCTTCCAAGGAGTAAGCGTCTTTTAATTTCATGGCTGCAATCACCATCTGCAGTGATTTTGGAGCCCCAAAAAATAAAGTCTGACACTGTTTCCACTGTTTCCCCATCTATTTCCCACGAAGTGAATGGGACCAGATGCCATGATCTTTGTTTTCTGAATGTTGAGCTTTAAGCCAACTTTTTCACTCTCCTCTTTCACTTTCATCAAGAGGCTTTTTAGTTCTTCTTCACTTTCTGCCATAAGGGTGGTGTCTTCTGCATCTGAGGTTATTGATATTTCTCCCAGCACTCTTGATTCCAGCTTGTGTTTCTTCCAGCCCAGCGTTTCTCATGATGTACTCTGCATTGAAGTTAAATAAGCAGGGTGACAATATACAGCCTTGATGTACTCCTTTTCCTATTTGGAACCAGTCTGTTGTTCTATGTCCAGTTCTAACTGTTGCTTCCTGACCTGCCTACAGATATTCACATATATGCTAATGCATCTTAAAATGACCTTCAACAGCATGCCAAATTAGCATCAAGGATTCTCTCAGGAAGAAGAGTGTGATGGAATAGAGTACAAGTGAATCTTTTCCCTTTACAGTATAGTGTGCATTTATATTCTATCATGTAAGAAATGAATTGCCAGTCTATGTTCAATGCAGGATACAGGATGCTTGGGCCTGGTGCACGGGGATGACCCAAAGAGATGTTATGGGGAGGGAGGTGGGAGGGGGGTTCATGTTTGGGAACTCATGTACACCCGTGGTGGATTCATGTCAATGTATGGCAAAATCAATACAGTATTGTAAAGTAAAATAAAGTAAAAATAAAAATTTAAAATAAAAAAAATATATTTTGTCTTTTGCTAATGCAATTAAAAATAATGGCTAGAAGGGAGGCCATACTAATCAGATTGTTTTAGGAACTGGTTCCTGAGGGGCCTAGATACCATTCCCCAATGGCTGATAAAGACACTGAATCAGAGTATAAGGAATAAACGAGGATTCTGATGTCTGTCTTTTCTCAGGTGGTCTTAACATGCTTTTCTCAATCTGGTTTCATTCTGTATAGTTTATATTTCTCTCAGATTTTAGCCTTAAGTAAACTGTCAACCTTAGGACTGGGAAAAGTGGTCTCTTTTCTCTTATACATTCTAATGGGAAGCTGAGGAAGCTGGCATCAAGAGCTGCCAGCCAGAGATTACATTAAATCACAAGCTGAATAAAATATTTATAAGCTACATTTGAATTTGTTAAAATATTCCCCTTAGGAATTCATCCCTTTGATACTAGTCAAGTACAAAAATATTAAACAAGACCCAAATTACTGTATACCCAAAATCAGTATGAAGCCTGTGGTAAGTCAAAGCTGGTGGTGAAGTGGGGAGAAGGCAGGCTTGTGGGGAAAAGTTTGGCAGTGGATCCTCCAGAGCAGTGGCCTGAACACTGCCACAGAGACAGAGAGCAACCCACGCCTCGGACAACTCACCAGCAGGCAAGCGGACTGCTTCCCCTAGAAAAATTTATCAGAAAGATATACAGACTGAAGCTGCAAAGTCAGGAAGAACTCTGTAGAGTACCATAAAACCAATTTTTCCGCTTTTAAATGAACTGTCCTTTATATCTCAAAAAGAAAAAGTTTAGATTGTGTACAATCTTATTTTCTATTCTTACAGGGGATTAAAAAAGAGAACTTCCAAATATGGAAACTTGTCACTGCCCCTTAAATTTTACTGAGAATTATATCTGCTCTATATAAATTTTAATCTCTTTCATGGTCTCTGAAGGACCAGCTTGAAAACCAACCTCCAGATGTGCTGTGACTATGAAAGCTCTCAGATCAACATAATGACCAGCAAAGCTCTATTATTTTTTTTGTTCCTTTACTTTGCACTCTGCTTAGCTTTTCTTTTTCTCACAAATGTTGAACCACGTCCCTTAGCAATGGGCTCAGGTCCTTAAAGAGCTACAATGCATCATAAACTGGGAAACCTTCAGTTTGCATCAGATATTAGTAGTATCCAGTGGAATATCTCTGTGTGCATTTAAGACAGAGCAAGGAAATGCTTAATGTGAAGTGGTTTCATTATAACAAGCTGCTGAATTATTTACACCAATAAAAATTTATCTGCTGGAGTCCACTGAGAAAAAAATTATCCTCTTGGTATATAGAATCATTGTCTGCAGTGAAATAAGGATGCCCAGCACTGCCATTCTACAAGCACCACAGGAACATTTAAATTATTCTCCTTTCTCTCATTTTCTTTTTGTGTTTGGTAAAGGGAATTTAAGGAAATTAATACCTAGTTTGGACTGAAAGTAATGACCACAAAGCACTATCCTTATTTCTGAAAGATTTTGCAGATTACATGGTTTTAAAAAATAGTTAAAACTCCCAAGTCTCATAGTTAATACCTATACACAGGTTGAAATAACTATGGCAGTATACGGGACTGCTAACCATGAGGGGGAAAAAAACCACACATTTTCCTTATATGTATCAAACAGGAAGAAAAAAGAGAGAGAAAATTTAGATTGCTATTAAGATGAGAATAAATTCTTATAGTGTTGGAGTTTTAAAAGGTGAGGGATTTTTATTTCATTTTAGTTATACTGATGTCTTCCTTTAGACTCATGGAAAATTATCTACAGAAATATTAGTAAGGAACAGGCCAGGTAAGGAACATTCTCTGTCAAGAAACTTCAAACTCTCACTACCAAAGCCGTGGGACTCTGGACCAAGATGGCAACATAGGAGGCTCCTGAATTTTCTCCTCCCATAGAGACAGAGTTACAGCTATACATAGAGCAATTTCCTCTGAAAGAAATCCAAAAACTAGCTAAGTCCTACACAGAAATAAAATGAGAAAGTATCCAGATGAAAATGGGTAGAGAAGGCTGTAATACACACTCTCTATAAGCCCCACCCCTAGCACAGCACCATAGAATCAGAAGGGAAACTCCAACTCCCAGATTTACCTGAGAAGTAAATGGTTTGGACCACACATCTAGTGCTCCAGTTTTTAAGGCTATGAGCCCTCAAAACACCTGAATCTGAAAGCCACTGGGCCTTGTATTCATGGTTCCACAGGAGCACTGGCATACCTGGTTTATTGCACTTCACTTAATTGTGCTTCACCGATAATGCAGTTTTTATAAATTGAGGATTCATGGCGATCTTGCATTGTCAAATAATGGTTGACATATTTTAGCAATAAAATATTTTTACATTGTTGTTTTAGACAATGTTATTGCTCTTCATAGACTATAGTGTAAACATAGCTTTTATATGCACTGAGAAATAAAAAGATTGTGTTACTTGCTTTATTGTGATACTCACTTAATTTCTGTGTTCTGGAACTGAACCTGCAGTATATCTGAGATCCAACTATATAGTAAACAAAGAAACAGTTGTCAATGGGGACATGTACACTTACCAAGGCTATCCACACAGGGCTCAGCACGGATTAAAGCAAAAAACACTCATCTCCAGAGGGGCTTTGATGAGTACTTTACAAAGTGTAGTCTAAGGGCCCAGATTCTAGTTTGCATGCCATCTATGTGCTGACTGCCATGCTCCACAGAATCCAAACGAGGTGTTGGGTTCTTTCTCTGCCTTTCTCTGGCTCACTCCAACAACAAAGACAGGTTGCCGGTATCTCCTTTGTAGGATTCTGCCCACACATCTTAAGTCCCAGCGTTTATGACTGTCACTCCAGGTATGGGACCCAAAGTCACCTAGCTCTGACAGGCAACAGGGGGATCATTCCAAGTTGCTCCAGATTATGGAAAATAAAGAAGCAGTTTTTAAATGGGCATTGGAGAACCACTCCAGGCTATACATATGGTCCAGTACAGAGAAAAATCTGAACAGAACAATTACTAATAAGATTTTGAATCAGCTATCAAAAACCAAGCCCCCATCAAAGCAAAGTCCAGGACATGGGATGATTTCATGGATGACATTTACCAAACATTTAAAGAATTAAAAGACTCTACTTAAACTCCTTCAAAAAGTAGAAGAGGAGAGAACACTTTCAAAGTCATTTTACAAAGACAGCATTATCTTGCTGTCAAAGCCTGATAAGGACACTACAAGAAAAGAAAGTTATAGGCCAATATTGCTTATGACCATTTATGAAAATTTCTCAACAAAATGCTAGCAAATCAAATTCAGCGGGACACTAAAAGGGTCATACATCATGATGAAGTGGCATTTATTCCTGGGATTCAAAGATGGCTTAACAAATGTAATTCAGTAAAAATGATATAATACATTAACAAAATTAATGATAAAAATCATATGATCATCTCAACAGATATAGAGAAAGCATCTGACAAAATTAAACACCCTTTCATAATTGAAAATTTACAAAACTCAACAAACTATGAATAGAAGAAATTATTTAAATAATGCCATGTATGACAAAACCATAGCAAATATCACACTCAATGGTGAAAAGATGGTAAGAGAAATTAAGAAGAGAGTTTAATTTATAATAGCATCAAAACCAAAATATCTAGGAAAAGTTTAATCTAGAAAGGAAAAGATCTATACATTATAATCTATAAAACATTGATGAAAGTGGGACTTCAATTTCATTGATGAAACCGAAGACACAAAAAAGAAGAGATATTCCATGCTGATATATTCAGTTCAGTTCATTTCAGTCGTTCAGTGTGTCCAACTCTTTGCAGGCTTCCCCGTCCTTCATTATCTCCTAGAATTTCCTCAAACTCATGTCCATTGAGTCAATGATGCCATCCAACCATCTCACCCTCTGTCATCCCCTTCTCCTCCTGCCTTCAATCTTTCACAGCATCAGGGTCATTAGAAGAATTAACATTGTTGAAATGTCCATACTACCCCCCAAAAGTCTACAAATTCAACACAATATTTATGAGAATTCAATTCCAATGGCATTTTTCATAGAAATAATAATAAAAAAACTTACTATATGTTTGGAACCAAAAAAAGACTCCAAATAGTCAAAGCAATTTTGAGTTAGGAAAGTGAAATGGAAGGCATCACACTTAATTTCAAACTATATTACAAAGCTAGAGTAATCAAAATAGCATATTTGCATACAAATAAACACAGAGATGAATGGAATAAAAATAGACCCATGCATATCTATGGGGAGAAGGACATGGCGACCCACTCCAGTATTCTTGCCTGGAGAATCCCAGGGACAGAGGAGCCTGGTGGGCTGCTGTCTATGGGGTCACACAGAATCGGACAGGACTGAAGTACCTTAGCAACAGCAGCAGCATATCTATGGTCAATTAATTTACAACAAGAATAAAAATGGGGAGGAAGGTATAATTTCTTCAATAAATGGTGTTGTAAAAACTGCATATTGACATTCAAAAGAATGAAATTAGATCCCTATATAGACCATGTACAAAAATAACTCAAAATGTATTACTTAAGTATATGATCCAAAATCATAAAAATTTTAGAAGAAACATAGGGAAGAAACTCCTTAACATTGGAGCTGGTGATGGTTTCTTGGATTTGGCAACAAAAGTGAGAATAAACAAGTGGGAATATATCAAACTAAAAAGCTCTTGTCCATCAAAAGAAACCATCAACATAATAAAAAGGCATCCTATGGAATGGGAGAAAACATTTGCAAGACACAATAAAAATATACAAGAAACACACAATTCAATAGCAAAGAAATAAATAACCCAATTGAAAAATGGCAAAGGATCTGAATAGACAGTTTTCCAGACAAGACATACAAATGGCCAAAAGGTATATTAAAAGGCACCCAAACTCACTAATCATCAGGGAAATACAAATCAAAACCACAAAGAGATATTACTGATCACCAGTTAGAATGGCTATCATCAATCAAACAAGATAACAAATGCTGATGAGGATGTGGAGAAGAGGAAATTTTGTATCCTGTTTATGGGACTATAAAATAGTAAAGACACTATGGAAAACCATATGGAGGTTACTCAAGAAATTAAAAGTACAACCATAATATGATATAGCATTCCCACCTTTGTGTTTATATTCAAAAGAAACAAAACCACTATTTCAAAGAGATACATACTCTTATGTTCATTGCAGCACCACTCACAACGGCCAAGATACAGAAATAAACTCAGAGTTTGTGATAAGTGAATGGATAAAGAAAATATGGTGTGTGTGTGTGTATATATATATGGTATATATGGAAAATATGGTATATATATGTATATTTACATGTATACACACACACACACAATGGAGTATTATTCAGCTTAAAAAAGGAAGGAAATCCTGTCATTTGTGACAAGATGGATAAAACTGTAGGGCATTATGCTAAGAGAAATAAGCCAGACATGGAAAGACAGTATAAAGAAGCACTTATATGTGAAATCATTTTAAAAAATATAAACATAAACACAGAAACAGAGCATAAGAATGGTAGCTACCACAGTCTACAGGGTGAAAAACACAGGGAGAAGCTAGGAAAAGTGTACAAACTTCACATTATAAGTAAGATCTAAGGATTTAATATATAACATGGCTACTATGGTTGATGATACTGTGATGGATGTATTAACTGATGTTTGGGAGTCTGTCAAAATGTATACATAAATATATCAAAATCATCACATTGTACACTTTAAACACATTACAATTTTGTCAATTACATCTCAATAAAGTTGTAAAAATATGTTTATGAGAAAAATAACTGTTCATTTTTAGCAACTGCTTTAGATCTCTTTCTGATTTATAGACAATGATGAGATGCTAAGTGTTTTAATAAGTTTATTCCTAGAAATTGAGAATTCTTGCTTAAGATCTGAAAGAGATTAAACAAATTGTGTATGCTTTTGTGAGTATATGATAGTAGGTGTATTTTTCTAAAAAATAAGCCATTATCAAAGTAGAGTATTGTTAGAACAATGGTTTTGAACTGGGGATGCTTTAAAACTGCAAAAGACATTTGGAAATTTCTGGAGAAATTTTTTGGTTATCAAAGCTTTGGATGGAAACTTTCTAGAGCCTAGAGGACAGAGATGTGCCTCAACCTACAATGCATGGGAAGCCCTGCATAAAAATGAATTGTCCGGTCCAAAGATAAATAGTGCCAACAGGGAGAGATCCTCTGGACTTAGAATATTATTATCTTTAACACTTAGACCTAAACCTAAAATTTATTCTATTTATTTAAGAAATTCAAAAATATAAACCTTAGAACATTAAATCCATGAACAGCAAGATTTCCTGTCACTTTTTGACCTATGAAAAGAACAATTTTCTATGGCTCAAATTAATACTTGCTCAAAACTCTAATACTGAATATTCTTTTAAAATTTTCTTCTGGACATTTTTTATTTGTAACAAGAAGAAATATGTAATTCTTGAAATCAGTGTAAAATGTGTTAGGGATTAAGAAAATAAGCTATAGACTGGGAAAAAATTACCAGAAGGCTATATAATATTTGATAAAGTATCATTAACCAAAATATGTAAAAAACTCAAAACTCACAACAAAAAGACTTGATTTAACAAAGGCAAAATATCTGATCAGATAGCTCACCAAAGAATATATGTGGATGGCAAATAAGTCTATGAAAAAAATGTTTAATGTCACACACAGGTCACTGTGCTGTGCTTACTCTCTCAGTCATGTCTGACTCTTTGCAACCCATGAACTGTAGCCCACCAGCCTCCGCTGTCCATGGGGATTCTCCAGGCAGGAATGCTGGAGTGGGTTGCCATGCTCTTCTCTAGTGGATCTTCCCAACCCAGGGATCAAACCCAGGTCTCCTGCATTGCAGGCGGATTCTTTACCATTTGAGCCACCAGGGAAGCCCAAGAATACTGGAGTGGGTAGCTTATTCCTTCTCCAGGGGATCTTCCCAACCCAGGAATCAAACTGGGGTCTCCCATATTGCAGGTAAATTTTTACTAGCTGAGCTACCAGGGGAGTCACTGGTAATTAGGGTACTACATTTTTTTTTTTTTCTCAATGAGCTACCATTACATACTTCTTAGAATGCCAAAAAAGTCTAGAATGGTGACAACACCAAATGTTGACAAGAATGTGGGACAATAGAAATTCTCGTTCATTGCTGATAGGAATGCAAAGTTGTACAGACACTTTGGAAGACAGTTCGACTGTTTCTCAAAAAATTAAACATAGTCTTACCATGCAATCCTGCATTTGCCCTCCTTGGTATTTACCAAAATGAGCTGAAACTCATAAATATACCCACATAAAAACTGGAACATGGATGTTTATGACAACTTTATTTACCACTCCCCAAATTTGGAAGCAACCAAGGTGTCCTTGAGTAGGGGAGTGGATAAATAAATGGTGCTACAGACAACGGAATATTGTTCTACACTAAACAGAAACGAGCTGTCAGTCCATGGAAACATATAGAGGAAAGTTAAATGTACAGCATTAAGAGAAAGAAGCCATTCTTAAAAAGAGAACTCATGGTGTATTATTCCAATTATGTGACATTCTGAAAAAGGTAAACTATAGAAATGGTTAAAAAAAAAAAAAAAAAGGTCAATGATTTCCAAGGGCCTAGTAGGGGAAGGAAGGATGGACAAATGCGACAGAGAACATTTGGAGGACAGTGAAAATATTCTGTATAACATCATAATGAGGCATAAAATCTATAGAATAAACACCATTATTTTACCCTAATTTAAAACTATGAACTTTGGGTGATCATGACACATACGCTCAACTGAACTGAAACAGAGTATTGCTCTGGTGTGGGATTTGGATAATGGGGGAGGCTATGTTTGTGTAGAGGTAGGGAATACATAGATATTCTCAGCTCAAATTTACTGAGAACCTAAGACTGCTCTAAAACTTAAGTTTATAAGAAAATGTAATCACTAACATCATAGATCAGGATAAGTAATTGCTTTTTTCCCTTTCCTTTTAGATAACTCTTCCGAAAATGATAACTTGCATTGCCATGCATATGCATAAAGCCATTTTTAACTGAGTTAGAATGTTTATTAGACAAACAGCTCCTGATTTTAAAGTTCATATAGCTTCTACAAAAAAATATTTAGGTAGGAAGAGCCATGAATATTTCTTTGGCATTACAAAGTTTTCTAGAATTCTGATTCTTCAGCATTTAGCCATGGCTGTCTCTTCAGAATGTCCCATCCACTTCTCCCAGTTGCCAAAGGTAGTGCTAGTAAACTGGCTCTTGGAGAGAGAAAGGGAATCCTTTATTTTAGAATTTTCCAGTTTTCTTAATATAAATACATCCACCATTGCCTATGCAAGGAATTAGTGCTTCACAGTTGACTCACAATTTTTCTCTTCCTATTCTTATCTTACTTCACTCAGGTCCTTCATTTTACCTGTCTTCTCTTTATGTCTCTATATTTAAGGTGAAAGAAAGTTGCTCATTGTTTCTGAAGCTGATTTTGAAAACTATAAGAAAATTCAAATATATAGAACTCATTGGGACAGTTTTCAGGCTCCTCCTTACTTGGTCAAAGTATTGGAATTTAAAGTATGTAACTGAAGAGTTATACACTTCTGGAGAAGAGCAGAGAAGTAGATCTGGAAGGAATTAAGAGGCTGAGCCAAAGCGGAAACAATGCCCAGTTGTGGATGTGTCTGGAGGTGAAAGTAAAGTCTGATGTTGTAAAGAACAATATTGCATAAGAACCTGGAATGTTAGTTCCGTGGATCAAGGTAAATTAGAAGTGGTAAAACAGGAAATGGCAAGAGTGAACATCAACATTTTAGGAATCAGTGAACTAAAATAGACTGGAATGGATGAACTTAATTCAGATGACCATTAAATCTACTACTGTGGGCAAGAATCCCTTAGAAGAATTGGAGTAGCCATCATAGTCAGCAAAAGAGTCTGAAATGCAGTACTTGGGTGCAATCTCAAAAATGACAGAATGAACTTGGTCTGTTTCCAAGGCAAACCACTCAGTGTCACATTAATCCAAGTCTATGCCCCAACCACTAATGCTGAAGTTGAATGGTTCTGTGAAGACCTGCAAGATCATCTAGAACTAAAACAAAACAACACAACAAAAAAGATGTCCTTTTCATCATAGGGGACTGGAACGCAAAAGTAGGAAATCAAGAGACACCTGTAGTAACAGGCAAATTTGGCCTTCGAGTACCAAATGAAGCAGAGCAAAGGCTAACAGAGTTTTGCCAAAAGAATCCACTGGTCATGGCAAACACTGTCTTTTCAACAACACAAGAGATGACTCTAAACATGAACATCACCAGATGGTCAATACTGAAATCAGATCACAAACTTCTTATCACAAAATTCAGACTTAAGTTGAAAAAAGTAGAGAAAACCACACAGGTATGACCTAAATCAAATCCCTTATGATATACAGTAGAAGTGACAAATACGATTTAAAGGATTACATCTGATAGAGTGCCTGAAGAACTGTGGATGGAGGTTTGTAACATTGTAAAGGAAATTATTTCAAACAAGTATTAGGATAACTGTAGCATTTATGAGGGTGGAGAAGGTTATATATGACAAACAACCATAAACTGATGTTTACAATGAAGTAAGGTTGAAAAGGAGAGGATGCAGTATTCTAAAGAGCACAATAACAGAGCAGATAAGCACTTACCATTTTTCTCCTGCCATAGTGCTTGGGAGGGGTGAAATTTCCATGTGGCTCATTCTGGAGTATATTTCAGGGACATCTAGCATTCTATTATAGCCAAATAACAATAACATGAATAAGCATGAATGATACTATCAAATGACTTTTAATTTTCTCTAATTTGTAATAAAAATCAGTTGGAAATTCTAGAACATTATTAGAAAGCATGACATAACTCATAATAGGATGCTATCATCTTATTTGTTTTAAAACTGCTCTTTAAAGCACACATTATTATTATTCCTATACAATTGAGAAAGATAACAAAACACTGAGTGAATGCAGGTTATTTTTTACTCAAGGTCACATAGCTGATGAATGATAGAACATAAATTCATTCACTCATTCAGCAAAAATTTATTGAGTGTTGACATTACTGTTGATAAAAAAAAAAGGTCTCTGTTCTGTTCAGTTTACATTCTATTGAAGGACAAAGATTATTAATTCATCATCACATCATAGCAATAAATGCAGTGGTACAAGTATGCAGAGAATACTCTTGGAGCACATAAACTGGTACCCTAAATAATACTGAGGACTGGAGAAGAAAGTAAAACACAAGCTGACATTTAAAGAACTACTAGAAATCTGGTAGATAAATAATTTTGGGAAAAACATGCCACAGGAAACAACACACCGAAAGGCAATGGAAAAATATGGTCAATATTTGAATAACTTCACTAATTTCAATGAGCTGAATGTACAAGAATGACTGGTGAGAAAAAAAGCTAGAGAGACAGAAGCCAAAAATGCATTGAATACATTACTTTATCTTTTAGTTTTTGTCCAGTATACCTGACCCCCCCAAAAAATGTGCTTATTAGTACCTGCATCTTATTAAAGCAAAAATTAAAAATTGACAATGTGAGAGAAAGGATGAAATCTGACACTGCAGAGCTCCTGGTTCTTAGAATACTCTCAGAAAGATAAATGTGGCCTATTGATGCATTATAAACAGGGATATGACACAAATACAAATTTAGAAAGTGTGTTTCAGACGCAGCATAAAGGACTGGGGGGAAGAAAGTAAAGAGACTGATCTGAAAATACTTGCAAAAATTCAAATGAGAAGTAAGAATAGTTTTGTTTTGTTTTTTTTCCAGGTTTGATGCATGAGACAGGGTGCTCAGAGCTGGTGCACTGGGATGACCCAGAGGGATGGGATGGGGGTTCAGGATGGGGAACATAAGTACACACATGGCTGATTCATGTAAATGTATGGCAAAACCACTACAATATTGTAAAGTAATTAGCCTCCAATGTGAAGAAAGCTGAGCGCCAAAGAATTGATGCTTTTGAACTGTGGTGTTGGAGAAGACTCTTGAGAGTCCCTTGGACTGCAAGGAGATCCAACCAGTCCATTCTAAAGATCAGCCCTGGGTGTTCTTTGGAAGGAATGATGCTAAAGCTGAAACTCCAGCACTTTGGCCACCTCATGCGAAGAATTGACTCATTGGAAAAGACTCTGATGCTGGGAGGGATTGGGGGCAGGAGGAGAAGGGGAAGACAGAGGATGAGATGGCTGGATGGTATCACCGACTCGATGGACGTGAGTTTGAGTGAACTCCAGGAGATGGTGATGGACTGGGAGGCCTGGCAGGCTGCGATTCATGGGGTCGCAAAGAGTTGGACATGACTGAGCAACTGAACTGAACTGACAATAAATAAATTAAAAATTTTTTTAAAAAGAAC
Source organism: Redunca redunca (assembly GCA_006410935.1). Taxonomy (NCBI): domain Eukaryota; kingdom Metazoa; phylum Chordata; class Mammalia; order Artiodactyla; family Bovidae; genus Redunca; species Redunca redunca. Next base: position 134,058 of record SJYQ01000582.1, on the reverse strand, counting down.
TGTTTTAATTAAGGCTGTGATAATAGGAATAAAGCACAGCATTAGGATATTAAACTGTGAATATTAATATTTGATAGAATAGGTATTAATATGAAGTAGGGTACAATAGCTCAATGTTTCTAGTTTATTGTATAACACAGCAACATTTTGGGGTCACAGACTTTTTAAAGAATCTGATTAACCCCTGCCCTATGATTAAAAGGGATTCATACTATTTCATGAGTTCCATGAATCTATCCAAAATACTAGAGTATTACATTGGATTAATCTATGAAGATATGAATACAGAAAGAAAAAATAATTTGGAGATAAAGAATGATATTTCTTCTATTTATTCTCAAAACATTAATGTGCTATAAAAGAGATATTAAGAACTTGAGGCATATTGGTCTGAAAGACAGCAGATAACTCACTGGTGAAGATAGTTTTAAATATCTAAAGACAGAGTATACAATAGAGTAAACAGTATTAAAAAAAAAAAAAAGGGCAGGGGGGCTTAAGTCCTTGGACCATGATAAGTTAGGGAATGATCAAAGGATAGAGGTACACATGGGAAGAGAAAGCAAAAGAAGATATCTGGGCATCAAAGTTGGGAATTTCAAGAACCACTGCCAGACTTTGGAAATTAAACAATATTGTTGTGAATTATCTAATTTTAACATTACTTACAGGTTTCTCCAAAATTTTGATCTAATAGAGATTTTAGTATTGTTTAATGCACTTACCCCTGGACAGCAAGGTTATCAAACCAGTCAATCTTAACAGAAATCAATCCTGAATATTCATTGGAAAGACTAATTCTAAAGCTGAAGCTCCAATACTTCGGTCACCTAATGCGAAGAGCTGACTCATTGGAAAAGACCCTGATGCTGGGAAAGATTGGAGGCAGGAAAAGGACATCAGAGGATGATATGGTTGGATGGCATCACCGACTCAGTTGACGTGAATTTGAGCAAGCTCCAGGAGATGGGAAGGATAGGGAAGCCTGACATACTGCAGTCCATGGAGTCACAAAGAGTCGGACACTACTGAGGGACTGAACAACAGAAGTGCACTTAAATTACTTTACATGATGCTATGTTTATACATTTATGTTTTCTAAAATTGTAAACTTATATTTGATATGTGAATGTATGAAGGCATGTGTGTGTTTGTGTGTCTGTGTATGTGTAGCCACTCAATCATAAAAGCACCCTAGTTTATAACTGAAAATAATGAAGCTTGTGGTGTAATTTGGATATGGCTCCAGCCTGAAAAATCTTCCAACTTTATGACAAGAAAGAAAAATAAATGTAATTGGTTTAGAGTTTATCTAACATTACTAATTATTCCTGTGCAATACTGGGTAAATCAATACACTGCATAGTGTTAAAAACAAGAGAAACAAAGTCCAAGAAAGTTCCCCTCAACTGCATCTGTTTCACAGAACTCAACTATAGTCTTCCTCTATCAATGGATAGGAAGCTAATATTTTCAGGAAAATAAAATGATGACAACTTCAGCATACAGATGATGAATTTGTAATATAAAGAGTACATACATTTTAGATTTAAGTAATTTCTCTTGGCAAACAAGTTCAAGATTCATTAAGACATTTGTTCAAGATCTATCAACAGAGATTCTTTGTAAAAATTTGGATGCTGGCATGTATATTTGATGCACTTTACACTTTGAAGTTAATACACAATATGTTATTTGGCATTCAGAATTCCTTGAGCTATGTAGGTAATACTTTTGTTAAAAGTGGAAGCTTAAGGGAATTTTTCAATATAAATGTAGCAATATCTGGAAGCCAGTCCAGTTATGACTCTAGTCATCTATACTTACCTTTGAATCTCACTAACTTCGAGTGAGATGAAATTATGGCAGATGAAATTACTTTGTTATGTCAGTTATTCTATTCCAGGAATACCCCTTTGATTTAGTGCAGGTGGAGAACATTATTTTAAGTTCTATTTTACTATGGTCATATGACAAGCTTTCAGTAAATTGCATAAAATGGTAATTTAGTGTAACAAATAGTGCACAAATAACTAGAGTATGCCCAGGTAAGCTGTCTAAACATGAGAGAATCTCAGAAACAGCTGTGTTACATCTGGAAGAGCACTATGATGACATTTCAAATTTTTGATTTAATTCTGTTAAATGGTAACAGTAATATTAAAGTGTCATTATTTCAAAGAATGAAGGTGACACTGGAAAAAGGGAAACCAAATACAAGTCTTACTATTTACCTTTTGGTCAATTCTACATCACTACGTCACCTCACCATCCTTAAAACAGGTCACCACTTGATTCATTCCTCAGGCCAGAATACCAGAAAGAATTTGTAAGGACTTCAAAGTATCTCAGCGGAAACAATAAGTGTATGTAAGTATCTGGTCAAAGAAAATTTAGAGATCTGAAAAATTTAGAGATCTGAAGGTGACTCATTTTGAGTTCAGATCGTTGATGTTACATTTCCCTGAAATTTCTAAAAAGAGATCTGTTTCTGTCCAACCCTCAAATTACAGGGCCAGAGTTGAACTACCATTGTATACCCTCTTTGACCACATTACTGGTATAGTCTCAGTGCTTTTGCTGTACCAAGAAAGTTATATATTTGTGAAAATGACTGTAGTAAAGATTTTTGATAGAAACCTTCTCCTGTCACATCACATTATGTGAAAGAAAGACTGGTAGAATAATTAATCTAAGGATTTTAGGTCCAGTACAGATTTTGATAGTCTGAATATGACTGAGTATAATCACTAAATCAAAAGGCAAAAGTTGTATTTTATCATACAGAACCTGTTGAAAAAGATCTTTGAGTCAGTTATCTATAAAACAGTGCATTAGAAAAATTTAACAATGCTTTCTATCATCCATCTCAGTGATTACACATAGTATATCCTTAATAAATATACTGTGAATAATATTCCATTTTTTTCTATACTGTAATCTCCTATAGCATTTCTTACACTGTGCATGCATGCTAAGTTACTTCGGTCTTCTCCAGTTCTTTGCAACGCTATGGACTGTAGCCTGCCAGGCTCCTCTGTCCATGGGATTCTCCAGGCAACAAATATTGGAGTGGTTGCCATATCCTCCTCCAGGGGATCTTCCTGACCCAGGGGTTGAACCTATATCTCTTACATTTCCTGTATTGGCAGGCAGGCAAATTCTTTACCACAATCACCACCTGTGAAGCCCACACTACTGGAACCCAGCTGTAAATTACTTTATATTTTTCTTAATTTTACGTTTTGTTAAATGATACCATAACTCCTTAAGGTCAAAAAGATACACTTTTGTAAATCTCTTACGCCTCCCAAAGTGTCTAATTGATGCTACTCAAAAATGTTTTAAAATAAATAATTTATAAATATCATATATAATTATTAGCCATAAACTTTCAAAAATTCCTGAAAGGAAATTTCAATGTTTCTTGAAAATGGAGTCCAATATCTCAAAAATCAGAGTGATTTTTTTCTGATTAAAATTACTCATTACTTTGTGAAATACTCTCAGTAAATTTAAAAATGCTGTGTATTTTATTCACTAGGCTACTTATATATAGTACCTCCTTCACATTAAGCCCCTTTTTCAAGTCAATAATTATTTCCATTGGCACACTAGGTCTTTTTCCATGCTTGCATTTCTTTTCCAAACTACAGAGATACTGGATACTGAATGTGAATTTTATGAACTTAAGACTATGTTCTCTTCACTTTCAAGTGCCTTATAACAATGTGTCCCACTGTGCTTTGTACACTGGTGAAGCTCAAAACATTTTGTATATGAATGAATCATTCTTTCATAATATAACAATAATAACTGTTTTGTAAACAACTTAAGAAATGAATTTATCCCATCTCAATGATTCTAGGATGACTGCACTTGATAAAAAGGTAAGTATTAACAGACATTTATACTTTTCTAAAGAGGGAGCCCTACTCAATCATCTAATGTTTGTGCTTTTATAGGGACATATTGCAATCTTAAAAAGTTAACAAACAATGGAATAATAAACCTTAACCAACACACAATTTGTGGTGAGTCACTTCATATTTAAAAATCCTACATCTTGAAAACAAAAAAGAGGGGTGGGAGGTAAGAAAGAGAAGGATGAGGAGATAGAAGAAGAGAAAGAGAAAGAAGGAGGAAAAATATTATGTAAGGCCCAATTTATCTTGAACTAATCGCAATCTTAATAAAAACATGTGCTATTGGTTAGGTAACCAGTTTAATGTATAGAAGTACCACACAGTGTTCTATACCATTTAGCTCTTCTTACTTAACTAAATCACTCTAAAAAATAGCAGTGCCATATGGTTAAACAAAATCTAGTCTCTCTTACCTCTGTCAGTAGTAAAGAATAATTCATTTCAATGTGAACTACAAACATTTTCAACACTGAAGAATAAACTAAATTCATTTTGGCATTTAACTCAATTAGAAATAATATATTGTTGATTATGTATGTGCAGTTTATTCATTTGAATGTCTAGCACTCACAACTGATTAAATCAGGATATGCATTCTGAATATTAAACACATCAGATGATATTTCTAGATTTTTACACTGTAAATTGAGGAACTCAATTTCATTTAAAAGCAGATAGCAATTAAAATGAAATTTTAAGATAAAGTACCATAATCCATTCAAAATTGGTTTTCACAGGTAGCCTTCTGATAATTTCTTTAGCTATTGCTTCTACAGTAATGTCATAAAACACATTAGGCAAAAATCCAGGAGGGGGAAAAAAGGCAGTAGGGATGGTGAAATGTAATAATCCTGGCCCAGTAAAGAATTAAATTAGATGAGATCACAAACTCTTTTCCCTCCTTTTTTTTTTTTACACTTGTTCCAACTAAGCTGCTTTGAGATTGAAAGCTGAAAATAAAAGTTCAGTTATTGTGATGAGTGCTGCATATTATGCTTGGTATATGGAACCAAATTCAGGAAAAGAAATTCTGGGCCATTCTCCTTACTGGCTGGAGTGGGTAGCCTATCCTTTTTCAGGGGATCTTCCCAACCCAGGGATAGAACCCAGGTCCTCCCACATTGCAGACAGATTCTTTACCATCTAAGCCACAAGGGAAGCCCCCTTACTGACTAATATTCCCATAGCTGTATAACTCATGTCTGTAGGTTTATCGCAGTATGAGATAAAAGAGAATTGAGACATTACAATGCAAGATAGTGTATAAAGTAAATGGAGTCAGATGGTTTGAGTTAAAATTAAGACTAAAGACATATTAGTTTTCTGACTAAAAATATATGATTTTAGATTCTCTGAGCTTCTGATTCATTTAACATAAAACATCATAATACTAACTTAGTGACTGAACAACAACAAATATAAACAAAAATTATTTTTAAAATATTAGACTTCTGTAAAATGTGGACTAATGTTAATGGTAATAAAAACTATAGTTTAAAGAAGATGACATTGTTGAAGAAACAGAAGGAGAAATTGAGATTTCTGGAACTCAGTCAAATTCTTCAACCCTGATGATTTAAGAAAGCAACACTCTCCATAACAATTAGTGATAAAATATCCTTGCTGTACAGACATCTAGAATAGAAACCATATTCTGTTTTATTTTCATGAAGAGTTGAATTGCCTATTCGGCTCATGTACCTGCTATAACTGATTTTTAATTTGACCTATTATTTTCACTAAATATCTGTACCCCAAATCCCTCTTATCTGACTTTCCCACTCCTGATCAAGTGGCCCTTCATGTGTCTCAGTAGCATAATATATATAAGCCATTCACAGACTGTACCGTGTGTGTGTGTGTGTGTGTGTGTGTGTGTGTGTATGAAAGTCGCTCAGTCGTGTCCAGCTCTTTGCAACCCCATGGACTATACAGTCCATGAAATTCTCCAGGCCAGAATACTTGAGTGGGTAGCCTTTCTCTTCTCCACAGACTGTACCATAAGTAGTATAAATCATGGATTTCTCAGTCTATGCTAAGCTTCTTGGAGTCGGGAGTTTGTATACTTTGTACTGTTGGAAGTATCTGACTCATAGTAAGAACTTATTAAGCAATCCAAAGGATGTTGATCAAATACATTGTTTAAGTGGGAGATGTTACCTGATTTAGCAAACAAAAATACAGGATGTCCAATTGCATTTGAATTTCAGATATTCAACACAAATTTAGAACTTACTTATATGAAAAGTGAAGTCACTCAGTCATGTCCGACTCTGCAGTCCCATGGGAACCAGACTCCTCCATCCATGGGATTTTCTAGGGAAGAGTACTGGAGTGGGTTGCCATTTCCTTCTCCAGGGAATCTTCCTGACCTAGGGATAGAACCCAGGTCTCCCACATTGTAGACAGACGCTTTACCATCTGAGCCACCAGCGAAGTCCTACTTATATTAAAAATGTATTGTTTATCTTAACTTCAAATTTTATTTATTTATTTTTTCTTCCAAATGAATTTTTTTTCCTTATTTTTACTTTTTTACTTTACAATACTGTATTGGTTTTGCCATACATTGACATGAATCCACCACAGGTGTACATGAGTTCCCAACCCTGAAGCCCTGGTGTTCTATATTTTATTTGGTGGTGCTGTTAAATGAGAAAGAAAAAAATTTAGATGGCTTTGAGGCAATTGAATTCAGATAACTACATCACAGAAATCATTTAAATTCAAATTTAAGTAGAAATAATGCATGTAAGGAAGAACAAGATCCCTCAAATTAAAAACATGAATTTACTGATCAAAGAAGTGCAACAATTTCTCTTATACTAACCTTTTTAGTATACTTATTGGCATTTTGAAAAAGAAATTAAAACACCTATAAAAGATCTATATCTTCAAATTAAAGATCAATTTTGCCATTAGTGTTTAGCGTATATTCACGCCTCCATTTCTTTGAAGTTGGACTTAAGCAGTTAACTTGCTTAGCTCTATTCTATAAGTGTGGAAGTGATAGTGTGTCAATTTCAAGTCTAGGTCTTAAGAAGAAACAGTTAGAACTGAACATGGTACAATGGACTGGTTCAAAATTGGGAAAAGAGTATGTCAGGGCTCTATATTTTCACCCTCTATATTTAAATTATATGCAGAGTACATCATGCGAAATGCTGGGCTAAATGAATCACAAGTTGGAATCAAGATTGTTGGGAGAAATATCACCATCTCATATGCAAGTGACACCACCCTAAAGGCAGAAGAAATAAAGAGGAAATATCCTCTTGATGAAGGTGAAAGAAGAGAGTAAAAAAGCTGGCTTAAAATTCAACATTCAAAAATTAAGATCATGGCATCTGGGCCCATCACTTCATGGCAAATGGATGGGAAAAAATGGGAAAAGTGACAGACTTTATTCCAGAAAACCATCTATTTCTGCTTTATTGACTATGCCAAAGCCTTTGACTGTGTGGATCACAATAAACTGTGGAAAATTCTGAGAGAGATGGTAATACCAGACCACCTGACCTGCCTCTTGAGAAATCTGTATGCAGGTCAGGAAGCAACAGTTAGAAGTGGACATGGTACAACAGACGGGTTCCAAATAGGAAAAGGAGTCCATCAAGGCTGTATATTGTCACCCTGCTTATTTAACTTCTATGCAGACTACATCATGAGAAATGCAGGACTGGAAGAAGCACAAGCTGGAATCAAGATTGCCAGGAGAAATATCAATAACCTCAGATATGCAGATGATACCACCCTTATGGCAGAAAGTGAAAAGGAGCTAAAAAGCCTCTTGATGAAAGTGAAAGAGGAGAGTGAGAAAGTTGGCTTAAAGTTCAACATTCAGAAAATGAAGATCATGGCATCCGGTCCCATCACTTCTTGGGAAATAGATGAGGAAACAGTGGAAACAGTGTCAGACTTTTTGTTTTTGGGGGCTCCAAAATCACTGCAAAATCACTGCAGATGGTGACTGCAGCCATGAAATTAAAAGACGCTTACTCCTTGGAAGAAAAGTTATGACCAATCTAGATAGTATATTCAAAAGCAGAGACATTAATTTGCAGACTAAGGTCCGTCTAGTCAAGGCTATGGTTTTTCCTGTGGTCATGTATGGATGTGAGAGTTGGACTGTGAAGAAGGCTGAGTGCCGAAGAATTGATGCTTGAACTGTGGTGTTGGAGAAGCCTCTTGAGAGTCCCTTGGACTGCAAGGAGAACCAACCAGTCAACCTTATAGGAAATCAGTCCTGAATATTCATTGGAAGGGCTTCCATGGTGGCTCAGAGGGTAAAGAATCTGCCTGCAGTGGCAGGAGACTCGGGTTCGATCCCTGGGTCAGGAAGATACCATGGAGAAGGAAATGACAACCCACTCCAATATTCTTGCCTAGAGGATCCCATAGACTGAGGAGCCTGGTGGGCTACAGTCCATGGGGTCATAAGAGTCGGACACAACTTAACAACTAAACCACCACCATTTGTTGGAAGGACTGACACTGAAGCTCCAATACTTTGACCACCTGATGCAAACAGCCGACTCATTGAAAATGACCCTGATGCTGGTAAACACTGACAGCAGGAGGAGAAGGGGACGGTAGAGGGTGAAATGGTTGAATGCTATTATCGACTCAATGGACGTGAATTTGAGAAACTCTAGGAGATAGTGAAGGACAAAGAAGCCTGGCACGATTCAGTGAGCGACTGAACAACGTTTTTGCTTAGTCTGATGGTAGAGTCAAATTCTTCTATGAAAAGAATATGCCCCAGGTAGCTGTTGCCTCTTTAGCCTAAACTCTGGACTGAAATAGGTAAAGCCAAACCCAGAAACTCACAGCTTGAAGTACAGCCACCCGTGCTCACCTGCACACTCGCCATTAAAGATTAAGGATATAATGTGGAATGCCACTTATGCTTTGTTGATATTATGCAACAGTAGCAAGTTGATCCAGCCAGTTTTCATAAAAACACTCTTCATCTCTGCAGTCCCAGGCAAACCTGTACAACTGGCCCCTCAGCAGAGTTAAATGATATGTGTAAAGCATTTTTTTCCCCGTTTTCCTGTGTCAGAGGGGGCAGAGGGCAGGGGTGGAAGACAAATTTACTTCTTTGGTTGCTTATTTATTACCTATATATTAAGTAAGTTTATCTTCCACTGTATCTTTGGGACATATTTGTAAGACTGTACTTGTTTAGATCCTGCACTTAATGGGAGCTAACATTTTTTTAAAAAACAAATGCACTCTGTTTATTGAGGAATCAGAGATGTCAAAAAAAGTGATAGCATTACCTTGCATTTTAAAAAATCTTACTGGCAGAAAAATCATTAATCCCAGTATTCATTTTTTCCTTACAAAAAAACATGAGTCAGTCCTGGTCCAAGAGAGAGAAATCATATATATGTCAAAGAGAAATAATATTTTTTTTAGAGGAACTTATCCTGGGGACTATTTCCTTTGATTTTCTTCCTTACTATTTAAGGCTGCATAAATGCTATGAAATTACCTAGGAACTATTAAGCACATAGATGTATATTTGCTAGGAAATCAAAGGATATAACAGCAACAGTTAGTCAGGAATATTACAGAACTCCAACTGTGTGCAAAGCAATATACAGATTCCACCCCCCCCCGAACTATCTGAAAGTAGAGGGTTCCTATGAAACATTTCATAAGCTGAAATGGCATAAAGTGAAGAAACAGTTACCTTAGGACATTTCTTGCTAATATATACACAAAATGAATCAAGTTAAAGCACAGATACTCACATAGTTCATGGGGCTTGATCAAGAGGGCAGAGTAGGGGGATACCGAGCTCACCAAAAACACAAACATCAAAAATACATCTGCATGTGGAGTAATTCTTAATGAAAAAGTGGAGACTGGAAGAAAGACTTTTTGATAACCAATGCTGTAAAGAAACATTCACACAGGTTCAGACAGGAAGGGAAAAGAAGCCTTCCCCTAGAAGATGACACTGAATTGGGAGAGAGGCAGATCACACAGGCCCTAGGGAGTAAATGGTTTGAACCACATATTGGGCACCCCAGTCCTGGAATTCAACACAAGGAAGATGAACCCCTAGGCTGGTTTGAAGACCAGTGGAACTGGCAGCAGAACTGTGTGAAACTTGGACTCTGCTTGTGAATAGTGCACATAATCTTGCTCGCTCCCCAAACAAGGCAGAAGAAGCAGACTGAGATGGCACAGGACTCTGGCCAGTTTTGCGTGACTGTCCCAGCATATGCACTGGCCCAAATCAGTACCCAGTCTTGCACCTCTGCCTCTTCAGTATAGCTCCCTGGAAGGGAGAAAGCTGCCACTGCTGAGAAGAGTGCTCAACTGTGGGAGACTGAGCTGGCTCAGACCTGGCACAGCATCTGAACAGGGTAGGGCAGCCATTACTGGCACTCCTGGAGGAGGCAGACTGGAAGTGATCCGAAATTATGACTGGTATGCCAGGACTGCCCCAAGCACATGCCTGACCAACAGCAGGTGCACACCCCAGCCCTTCTTGATCCATCACTGCTCCCTTCTGGGGTGAAGTCACTGATGCTGGGAAGGGGTAAAGCACAGATTTAAAACAACAGAATCAGCTTGAACTTGAAACACAGGGCTTCTGCTTCAGTACCTTAGGACCCACCCCTAACTCTATTAGAGTTTGTCAGCCATTTGAGCAAAGAAACAGTCCTGATGCACACCAGACTCCTGACTTAACCCTCTTTCTCCAACCCCACACCCCACCAAGGGGGTAGCTGTCAGCACTCCCTCAGGGAAGATATACCTCCTGTTCACTTCAGCTCCAGCTCTCCCACCAAAGCCACTGGACACAGACAGACTATCCAGGGACTCACCTATACAAAGACATCCCTTCAAGATTGGAATAGGTAAAAGCACCACCTAATTTCATAGAGACAAAGTTAGGCAAAATGAGAAGACAGAATAGAAAACAAGAAAAAAACACTGAAAAAAACAAGTAATGAAATATTCTTGTTTTTCAGTAGCTAATTTGTGTCTGACTCTTTGTGACATCAAGTACTGCAGCATGCCAGGCCTCCCTGTTCCTCACTGTTTCCTGGAGTTTGCTCAAACTCATGTCCATTGTGTTGATGATGCCATCCAACCATCTCAAACTCTGTTGCCCCCTTCTCCTCTTGCCTTCAATCTTTCCCAGCATCAGGGTCTTTTCCAGTGAGTTGGTTCTTTGCATCAGGCGACCAAAGTAATGGAACTTCAGATTCAACATCAGTCTTCCAATGAAAATTCAGGGTTGATTTCCTTTAGACTTGACTGGTTGGATCTCCTTGCAGTCCAGGGAACTCTCAAAAGTCTTCTCTAGCATTACAGTTCAAAAGCATCAATTCTTCAGCACTCAGGCTTCCTTATGGTTCAACTCTCACATCCGTACATGACTACCAGAAAAACCATAGCTTTAATTATATGGACTTATGTCATCAAAGCGGAGAAGGCAATGGCACCCCTCTCCAATACTCTTGCCTGGAAAATACCATTGACAGAGGAGCCTGGTAGGCTGCAGTCCATGGGGTTGCGAAGAGTCAGACATGATTGAGCGACTTCACTTTCACTTTTCACTTTCATGCATTGGAGAAGGAAATGGCAACCCACTCCAGTGTTCTTGCCAGCAGAATCCCACAGGCGGAGCCTGGTGGGCTGCTGTCTATGGGGTCGCACAGAGTCGGACATGACTGAAGCGACTTAGCAGCAGCAGCAGCACCATGTTATCAAAGTGATGGCTCTCCTTTTTAGTATGCTCTTTAGCTTAGTCATATAATAAACCAGATAAAGAGTTAAAAGTATTAATAAAGTAACTGAACTTTGGAAAAAGAATTGACAAACACAGTAAGAATTTTAACAAGATATCAGAAAACATAAACAAGAATCAGTTATGGCTGAAAAAAATAATAACTAAAATGAAAAACATACAAGAAGGAATTAACAGCAGAATTGATAAACAGAAGAATATGTAAGTGATCTGGAAGATAGAATAATGGAAGTCACACAATCAGAACAATAAAAAGAAAAAAATTAACTAGAATAGTTTAAGGGACCTCTGATATAATATCAAATGCCACAGCATTCATATCATAGGGGTCCTAGAAAAAGAAGAAGAGACAGAAAGAGGTAAAAAAAAATGTATTTGATAAAATTATCACTGAACAACTTTCTGGATCTTGAGATGAAAACAGAGATCCAGGTATAGGAAGCACAGAGATTCTCAAAGAAGATAAACCTCAAGAAACTCACACCAACACATATAATTAAAATGGCAAAATTAATGGTACAGAATTCTAAAGGCAACAAGAGTAAAATAAGAAGTCCCATACAAGGAAACCCCCCAAAAAGGCTATCAGCTAAAATTTCTGAAGAAACTTTGCACAATATATTTATAGTGCATAAGGTGAAAAATCCACAACCAAGATATTTTATCCAGCAATACTATAATTTAAAATTGAAGGAAAGATTAAGAACTTCTCAGACTATGAAAAACTAAGATTTAAACAATACTAAGCCAATCCTATACAAAATATTAAAGGGTCTTCTCTAAGTGTAAAAAAAGAAGCAACTACACAAAGAATTTATGGGAAAGAAAACAATCCCACTAAGAATAGGCAGATATACAGTAAAGGATATGGAAGAACCACTTAATAAACTAGTATAAAGATTAAAAGACAAAAAATATAAAATAATCTGTAACTGAAAATGAACACTGAAGGGATAAAAATGAAAATGGAATATATGACATCAGACACAAAAAAAAAGTGGAGAGGGAAATAAAAAATGTAGACCAAAAAATGTAGACCTTTTAAAATATGTTTAAACTTAAACATCTGATACTTTTAGACAGGTAGATACAATTA
>SJYQ01000582.1:72219-121200 GCA_006410935.1 Redunca redunca | reverse complement strand
CAGAAAGATACACCTCAATAATCATTGCAGCAGTATTTACAATAGCCAAGATATGGAAGTAACTAATGTAAGTGTCCATCAAGAGATGAATGGATAAAGAAATCATACATATAATTACAATGGATTATTATCCAGTCATAAAAAAAATAATTTTTTTGCCATTTGGAGCAATGTGGATGGACCTAGAGAATATTATGCTTGGTGAAACAAGACAGACACAGAAAGATAAATAGTGTGTGTCATCACTTATATAGGGGATCTAAAAAAAAAAATGAATGAATATAATGAAATAGGAACAGATATATAAAACAAGTGAAGAAAGGGGTAAGGGATTAAAACCTAAAAATTACTATGTGTAAGACAAATAAGGTACAAGGATATATTGTACAGTGCTAGTGGCAAAAACCCACCTGCCAATGCAGGCAGCATATGAGGCTTGGGTCTGATCCCTTGGTTGGGAAGATCCCCTGGAGTGGGATGTGATAACACCCTCCGGTATTCTTGCATGAAAAATTCAATGCACAGAGGAGCCTGGCGGGTGACAGTCCATGGGATCACAATAAATCGGACACAACTGAATGGACGTGCACACACACACACACATACAGAACGTAGCCAATATATAATAACTTTACAATAATGCAATAAATGGCACATAATAGTTAAAAAATAAAATGAGAAAAATTCTTTGACAACTTCCTAGGAACAATCCTGACATTAAAGTACAGGTATTAAGATGTTCTAACTACATGTTCTAGAAATTAGTGTCAAATGTTCAGTTCCGTTCAGTTGCTCAGAAGTGTCCGACTCTGTGACCCCATGGACTGCAGCATGCAAGGCCTCCCTGTCCATCACCGACTCCCAGAGTTTATTCAAACTCATGTCCATTGAGTCGGTGATGCCATCCAACCATCTCATCCTCTGTCATCCCTTTCTCCTTCTGCCTTCAATCCTTCCCAGTATCAGGATCTTTTCAAATGAGTCAGTTCTTCATATCAGGTGGCCAAAGTATTGGATTTACAGCTTTAACATCAGTCCTTCCAATGAATATTCAGGACTGATATTGTTTAGAATGGACTGGTTGGATCTCATTGCAGTTCAAGGGACTCTCAAGAGTCTTCTCCAACACCACAATTCAAAAGCATCAATTCTTCAGTGCTCAGCTTTCTGTATAGTCCAACTCTCACATCCATACATGATGACTGGAAAAACCAGAGCCTTCACTAGATTGACCTTTATTGGCAAAGTAATGTCTCTGCTTTTTAATATGTTATCTAAGTAGGTCATAAGTTTTCTTTCATGGAATAAGTGTCTTTTAATTTTATGGCTGCAGTCACCATCTGCAGTGATTTTGGAGCCCCCCATAATAAAGTCTCTCACTCTTTCCACTGTTTCCCCATCTATTTGCCATGAAGTGATGGGATTGGATGCCCTGTACTTAGTTTTCTGAATGTTGAGCTTTAAGCCAACTTTTTCATCTCCTCTTTCACTTTCATCAAGGAGCTTTTTTGTTCCTCTTCACTTTCTACCATAAGGGTGGTGTCATCTGCATATCTGAGGTTATTTATATTTCTCCTGGCAATCTTGATTCCAGCATGTGCTTCATCCAGCCCAGTGTTTCTTATGATGTACTCTGTATATAAGCTAAGTAACCAGTGTGACAATATAGAGCTTAGACGTACTCCTTTCCTGATTTGGAACCAGTCTGTTGTTCCATGTCCCATTCTAACTGTTGATTCCAGACCTGCATACAATTTTCTCAGGAGGCAGGTAAGGTGGCCTGGTATTCTCATCTCTTGGTGATCCACACAGTCAAAGGCTTTGGCATAGTCAATAAAGCAGAAAAAGATATTTTTCTGGAACTCTCTTGTTTTTTCAATAATCCAGCGGATGTTGGCAATTTGATCTCTGGTTCCTCTGCCTTTTCTAAAACCAGCTCAAATATCTGGAATTTCAGGTGCATGTACCGTTGAAGCCTGGCTTGGAGAATTTTGAACATTACTTTGCTAGCATGTGAGATGAGTGCAATTGTGTGGTAGTTTAAGCATTCTTAGGTATTGCCTTCCTTTGGGATTGGAATGAAAACTGACCTTTTCCAATGCTGTAGCCACTGCTGAGTTTTCCAAATTTGCTGGCATATGGAGTGCGGCACTTTCACAGCATTATCTTTCAGGATTTGAAACAGCTCAACTGGAATTCCATCACCTCCACTAGCTTTGTTCGTAGCGATGCTTTCCAAGGCCCACTTGACTTCACATTCCTGGAGGTCTGGCTCTAGGTGAGTGATCACACCATTATTATTATCTGGGTCATGATGATCTTTTTTTAGAGTTCTTCTGTGTATTCATGCCACCTTTTCTTAATGTTAGGTCCATGCCATTTCTGTCCTTTGTGAGTCCATCTTTGCATGAAATGTTCCCTTGGTATCTCTAATTTTCTGAAAGAAATCTCCTGTCTTTCCCATTCTATTGTTTTCCTCTATTCTTTGCGCTGATCACTGAGGAAGGCTTTCTTATCTCTCCTTGCTTTTCTCTGGGACTCTGCTTTCAAATGGGTATATCTTTCCTTTTCTCTTTTGCTTTTCACTTCTTTTCACAGCTATTTGTAAGGCCTCGTCAGACAGCCATTTTGCTTTTTTGCATTTCTTTTTCTTGGGGATGGTCTTGATCCCTGTCTCTGAACAATGTCACAAACCTCCATCCATGGTTCATCAGGTACTTTATCAGATCTAATCACTTGAATCTATTTTACACTTCTACTGTATAACCATTATGGATTTGATTTAGGTCATACCTGAATGGTCTAGAGGTTCTCCCTACTCTTGAATTTAAGTCTGAATTAAGGAGTTCATGATATGAACCACAGTCACCTCCTGGTCTTGTTTTTGCTGACTGTATAGAACTTCTCCATCTTTTCTGCAAAGAATATAATCAATCTGACTTCAGTATTTACCATCTGGTGATGTTCATGTGTAGAGGCTTCTCTCGTGTTGTTGGAAGAGGGTATTTGCTATGACCAGTGCGTTCTCTTGGAAGAACTCTATTAGCCTTTGCCCTGCTTCATTCTGTACTGCAAGGCCAAATTTTCCTGTTACTCCAGGTGTTTCTTAACTTCCTACTTTTGCATTCCAGTCCCCTATAATGAAAAGGACATCTTTCTTGGGTGTTAGTTAACCCAGTTTTAAAGTCCAAATCTCAACAACTTGCTATTTTTTTTTTTTTTTATGTTTCACTTCTTTTTTTTTTTAATTTTTATTTTAACTTTAGTTTACTTTACAAGACTGTATTGGTTTTGCCATACATTGACATGAATCCACCACGAGTGTACATGCATTTTTTAGTATAATGTGTTATTTTATTTTGGTTCTAAGATGTTTATTACGTCCAGCACCCACTACATCACCTAGTCTAGGTCTGCTAAAAGTTATTCTCCTTATGGTCCTGGCTTTATACTGGAACTACTGTTTTTGAGGGCTGAATGTTGACACAGATTCCCGAGACTTTTGCCAGTCACTGTCTCTTTAAGGGATGAGTATCTTGTTTCCAACCCCCGATTTGGAGCTCTACTACCTATAAATAGACTTTCTGTATAAGAAGAGCCTAGTTAGCCCAATTTTTAATGGGGTGACCATGTAATAATTGCTCTGTTTTTACTTCCTCTTGGTATCTCTCATGCTAATATTTTGTACTTTTATGATTAAATAAATATATGTCTAACAAATCCTACTTCTGTCATTTCAGTTTGGATAACTAACTCTGCCTGTAAAAGAGACCTGTCTAATGTGATTTCTATGTGCAGGCCCATCACAGTTTGTCTTCCCAATTGTAACGTTCTCGTATCCTATTTCTGATTATTACACTCACATTTAGAATATTTTAAATGATTTATTAGCCAGTATACATAAAAATCTTAGAAACAATATATTCAGGGCAACTTCTACACTTTGAGGAAAGAAAATCACCAGTAGAATTACCATCTAGTCATTTCTGAAAAAATAAAGGTAATCTTTATATCATTGAAGAAAAACTGTAGAAGATAGGGGATGTTTGTACATTTCCCTCATTTTTTTGATTCATTTTTTCCCTTAAACTTGATTATAAAAAAATAATAATAAAATAAAATAAACTTGATTGCATTTTGTTTTTCTCTTTCCCCTTGTTAAATAAATCAATAGTCTCTTAAAACAATTCTCAAACTCCCTATTCAGTCCTTCCACACTCTTATCAAATTACTTTCTCCAATACAATATTCACCTTATTTCCTAATCGTTACTTTTAATGCTTATATATATGTCCTCTATTAGGCATTTTCTAATTAAGTTAGAACAGGATTTTACTTCATCTTCAGGGAATAAACAACTTTTTCAAACTTCTTAGAGATAGCTGCTCTTAGACATGATTAGTACTAGTACATGTTTACATATGTGTCACTCATCTTCAGTTCAGTTCAGTCGCTCAGTCGTGTCCGACTCTTTGCGACCCCATGAATTGCAGCACGCCAGGCCTCCCTGTCCATCACCAACTCCCGGAGTTCACTCAGACTCACGTCCATCAAGTCCGTGATGCCATCCAGCCATCTTATCCTCTGTCGTCCCCTTCTGCTCCTGCCCCCAATCCCTCCCAGCATCAGAGTCTTTACCAGTGAGTCAACTCTTTGCAGCGGCTTCCCTGGTGGTGCAGAGGTTAAAGCGTCTGCCTGAAATGTGGGAGACCTGGGTTCGATCCCTGGGTTGGGAAGATCCCCTGGAGAAGGAAATGGCGACCCACTCCAGTATTCTTCCCTGGAGAATCCCATGGACGAAGGAGATTGGTGGGATACAGTCCATGGGTCGCAAAGAGTTGGACACGACTGAGCGACTTCATTCATTCATTCATTCATTCAACTCTTCGCATGAGGTGGCCAAAGTGCTGGAGTTTCAGCTTTAGCATCATTCCTTCCAAAGAAATCCCAGGGCTGATCTCCTTCAGAATGGACTGGTTGTATAACTCCCTAAAAGAATTATTTTAATACCATCTGATATCTAAGGGAACCCGTACCTCATTATTTCCTATCTTAATCCTTTTTGCTTACATCTGGTACCTGTAGTCTCTATTAGAATATAAGTTTTATTATAGCAGTGATCTTGCCTCTCTTTTTCCCATTTTATTCTTAGCATCTGATTATGGCAGATAGTAGGTATTTGGCAAATGTCTATTAAATGGATTAATGAATGTGGGCAGCAATGAAATAACACTCTTCTTTTATAATTCATCATATGCTGTGGGTGCACTATAGATTTCAAATGATAAATTTTAAAGTACAAATAATCATATAGTCATTTTTGTATGTATGAAATTCATGTGGCAAAAGAATTTCAATGAAGTGGTTTCAAATGAAGTATCTAATTAATTTAAAAGCAACAGCTCAAGCCTTGATTTTCATATTACCTAGTACAATGATAAGAGTTTTCACATAATAAGTATTAAAAAGATACTTGTTTTGATTAATGAAATATAATCATAAGACTGTAAATAATATATCATTAAACTCAATTTTTTTTACAAGTCATGTTTAGAGAAAAGGAAGATAGTTATTGTTATAAATCCAATTCAACTCAAGGAAAAATAAGTCACAAAACACATCCTATTTGCCTTAAAAAGGGTAGCACAATCATTTGGAACAAAGACAAATGCAATTTGACCACCATATTTTTACACAAGGAAACATTCTGAAAGTCTAACATTTAAGTAAACACATATAGTTAAAACAGTATGGAAAAAAGACTCTAATTCATGATAGGCAGTCAAAAAATTGAAATTTCCAGGAATATAACACATACATGCATAATATCTGTGGTTGTAAGAAAGACTATTTTAACAGTTCATGCATAACTGAAATAATAAATAGGTGGTTGGAGGTCTTTCAGATACTGGTGTAATTTTCTTATTGAAGTAAACTTGGTTTATAAAATATTGTGTTATTGTCAGGACTACTACATAGTGAATAAGTATTTCTGCAGAATATAATCCATTGTAAGTTATTACAAGATAATGGCTATAATACCCCGTGCCATACAATATATCTTTGTTGCTTATCTATTTTACATATAATAACTTATATTTGATTCCATTCCCCTAATACGTACCCCTCCCCAACTTTGGTAAGTACAAGTTCATCTTCTCTGGGAGTTTGTTTCTGTTTTGTTATGTACTTTTATTTGTTTTATATTTTAGATTCCATACATAAGTAATAACATACAGTATTTGTATTTCTCTGTTTGACTTACTTCAATAAGCATAATATTCTCTAGGTTCAACCATATTTCTGCCAATGGCAGATTTTCATTCTTCATTCTTTAGTAACACAACAGGAAACAAAACAAAACAAAAAAGCTTAAGTTCAATTGTTCACAATTGAAGTAGATTAAATTAGACATTCTTAGCAATACTAAGGGCTTCCCTAGTAGCTCAGCTGGTAAAGAATCCGCCTGCAATCAGGAGACCCCAGTTTGATTCCTAGGTTGGGAAGATCCTGTGGAGCAGGGATAGGCTACGCACTCCAGTATACTTGGGCTTTCACTGTGGCTCAGCTGGTAAAGAATCTACCTGCATTGTGGGAGACCTGGGTTTGATCCCTGGGTTGGGAAGATCCCTTGGAGGAGGGCATGGCAACCCACTCCAGTATTCTTGCCTGGAGAATCGCCATGGACAAAGGAGCCCGACAAGAGTCGGACACGATAGCAACTGAACACAGCACAGCACAACAGAACTAAAGGCATTCCAAATTTTCAAATACTTTGGGGAAAATGTACTAGTTTTCCCCAGATGTTGGGTTATAGCTACCAGCATTTTCTCAAATGTTTCAGATGACAGTCAAATGAAATTATATCCCAGAAATATCCTATAATTCTAGCAAAATAGTATAAAATGCTGCATTTTTCATCTATATAGAAATTGAGATAGTTAATTATAAGAGACTCATTTATAATAACATTGTAAGATTTTAAGACACTAAAAGAGAAACATTATATATTTTTAAAAAATCATTCCACTCTTTGATAGGTCATTTGAACTTAATATTCCTGCTGATAACTGAAACTAAAATGTTATTAACATTTTTTTCTAATAGATAGTCTTAAGAGTTGTCTAAACAAAAAATAGGGGATTCATATGACTGAAACAACTTAGCATGGCACAAACAAGAAAAAGAAAATCATATAACATTTTTCAAGAACTGAATCCATGTATAGAGGTGATTTCAGTGAACAAAAATGTAAAATGGTCTGGACAAGAATTCTATAGTCTTCATGCTTATCCAACTTGGCCAGATCCCTGCAATGGTCTTTGCTTTTCAGACCTTTTCATACAAACTTCAAAGTCTATGACATAGTTGGAAACCTCTGGGAGAAGACATGAATTTTTTTCTCAGTATTTATTCTGATGCAGTACGTTAAAGTAAATCAAGAAGCAAGGAAAGAAGGAAGGAAGGGAAGAAAGGCAGAGGAAAAACAAAAACAAGAAAGAAAAAAGACAAAAAAATGAGCATAGGAGAGAAGTTGCCATTACATGGCAGCCCCTCACAATACACTGATTGAAGTAATTCTGAGGTTTCATACAATTTGATATAATTATGCCCTCATTGAAGATGTCTCCTATTAAAAATATTCTAAGACTTATGTAAAAGAAGTGTGTTATGGAGTAGAACAACACTGTTAATAATGTGTTGCAAATTTGCTACCATGTACAATTGAATAAATTCCAGAGAGACTGGAAAGTTTTATTAATGCAATACCAGCCTATTTTTCCTTTGTATGCTTAGTCGCTCAGTCATGTCTGACTGTTCACGACCCCATGGATGGTAGACCACCAGGCTCCTTTGTTCATGGGGATTCTCCAGGCAAGAATACTGGAGTAGGTTGCCATGCTATCCTCCAGGGGATCTTCCCAACCCAGAGATTGAACTCAGGTCTCCTACATGGCCGGTAGACTCTTTACCATCTGACCCACCAGGGAAGCCCAAGAATACTGGAGTGAGATTCTTTATCAGCTGAGCTACCGCATGTTTAAAATAAGTTTAAAAGAACAGCTGAGTCAAAGAAATGTTTATAATGTGAAACAAAATGACTGTTTCTTTAAATACAAATTTTCCTTAAAGTAAGTTCTAAGATTCAAGTTTAGTGTTATGACACATTAATTTTTGAACCATCATAGTAAGTAATATCATCAAAATAGGTAAAAACAGTTCATGTAAAGAAATGAATACCAATAGAGTCTCACTGATCAACAAGTTTTCATCTACTATCTCCTATAGCAAAGTTCAGTGTGATAAATGTCTATGGAATTATTTCTCAGGTAAACAAAATATGAGTGAATGAGTCTATTCTCTAGAATCCACTTATATAAATTTTATCCTTTGCAGTTGAAACTTTCAACCAAACCATCTGTCAGGGTAAGTAGGATAAGGTTTTAATTACTTACAGCAATGCAATTATACCATTAATGTTCAGCTAAAATTGAACCAATTCAATTTAATTAGCAATGCAGCTGTGAGTGGAAAGAGATGGGTTGTTTCTGATAGCCAACACAAGAGTTTATAAAAACTCTTTTTTTCAGTTGCCAGGACTTTTTCTGGCATAATCCCTATTCTGCTTTACTGCTCTTTAAATGTGTGTGTGCATAAACACACACACAGTGTTTGGTAGGTAAAGGTATATATATATTATATATATCTTTTCTGAAGGAATGTATGTTTATGTAGTATTATGTTTGTATTTATTTCTGTGTATGTGTACATACACATATATATGATAACCAAGTAAGTCCATATGTACACATACACTTTTGGGAAAGCAAATCTTCTATTTATAGCCATGAGTTTATATCAGTCCCACATATGATTTGAAAATAGAATTAATTCAACTCACTGAGAAACAATCTTCCTTTCAATTGAAGTTAATGTTTTAGAGAATGCATCCTCCTTACAGTAACAATACTAGTCAGGGGTAAGGGGAAAATAAAGTACAAGCATAAAATTTATTTAATCATCTGAAGATGCCTGCAATCTATTTGAGGAGATGAGACATCCATATACAGAATTGTTGAATAAAAATGCAAGAAAGATATTTGCAAGATAAAAAATAATTGAATAAAATAAATAATGTGTATATATTTATAATTTAATAAAGTAAACAGCATGTATTCAAATTTTTTAAAGGGGAAAAATAATGTACACTTGAAAAGATTGACATTTAGACTGTCCCTAAACTTCAAACAATGGTTTTAGGCAGAGTAGAGGGATGTGTGCTCATCTTTTCATATCAGAGCACCAAAATCACAACTAGCTGTTGAACAACCATTGAGAGGAAGACACTGGAACCCACCAAAAAATATACCCCTTATCCAAGGACAAAAGGGAAGCCACAACAAAACCGTAGGAGGGGCACAATTGCAATGGAATCAAACCCTATATCCACTGTGTGGGTGACTCACAAACTGGAGAACAATAATAACAAAGTTCTCACAGTGTTGTGAAGGATCTAGGCCCCATATCAGGCTCCCCAGCCCAGGAATCTGGCCAAGGGACTGGGAATCGCCAGGGAATCTGACTTTGAAGGCCAGTGGAAATTGATTACAGAGCTTCCATGGTACTGGGGGAAACAGAGACTCTTGGAGGACACAAACAAAATCTTATGTGTACCAGGACCCGGGGGAAAGAAGCAGTGACCCCACAGGAGATGGAGCTAGAACTACCTGTGAGTATTTGAGGGTCTCCTGCAGAGGTGTGGGTTGGCAGTAGCCTGCCATGGGGACAAGGGCACTGGCAACAGCAGTCCTGGGAGATTCAAGTGTTGGCATAAGTCCTCTTGGAGGTCACTATAGCCCCACTATACAGTCACCAGGCCTGGGTGGTCTCAAGCCAAACAACTAACAGAGAGGGAGCAAAGCCCTACCCATCAGCAGACAATTGGATTAAAGTTTTACTGAGCATGCCCACCAGAGCAAGACCCAGTTCTCCCTACAGCCAATCCCTCCCATCAGGAAGCTTACACAAGCCTCTTATCTTCATTTACTAGAGGTCAGACAGAAGAAATGGACTGGTTACCCATTCCAGTCCATTTTAGTTCACTGATTCCTAGAATGTCAGTGTTCACTCTTGCCATCTCTTGTTTGACCACTTCCAATTTGCCTTGATTCATGGACCTGACATTAGGGGTTCCTATGCAGTATTGCTCTTTACAGCATTGGCCCTTGCTTCTATCACCAGTCACATCCACAGCTGGGTATTGTTTTTGCTTTGGCTCCATCCCTTCATTCTTTCTGGAGTTATTTCTCCACTGATCTCCAGTAGCATATTGGGTACCTACTGACATGGGGAGTTCCTCTTTCAGTGTCCTATCATTTTGCCTTTTCATACTGTTCATGGGGTTCTCAAGGCAAGAATACTGAAGTGGTTTGCCATTCCCTTCTCCAGTGGACCACATTCTGTCAGACCTCTCCACTATGACCCGCCCATCTTGGGTTGTCCTGTAGGCATGGCTTGGTTTCATTGAGTTAGACAAGGCTGTGGTCCTAGTGTGATTAGATTGACTAGTTTTCTGTGAGTATGGTTTTAGTGTGTCTGCCCTCTGATGCTCTCTTGCAACACCTACCATCTTACTGGGTTTCTCTTACCTTGGGCATGGGGTATCTCTTCACGGCTGCTTCAGCAAAGCACAGCCGCTGCTCCTTACCCTGGACAAGGGGTATCTCCTCACCATCGCCCTTCCTGACCTTCAACGTGGAATACCTCCTCTAGGCTCTCCTGCGCCCATGCAGCCACCGCTCCTTGGATGTGGGGTTGCTCCTCCTGGCCACTGCCCCTGGCCTCCAACGTCGGGTACCTCCTCTCGGCCCCGCTTTAGTGCCACAGTCACAGCTGCCCACGCTTAGTGCACTGGTCGCAGCCACCTGGCCTTCATGGACCATTATATCTACTACTACAGGCAGGAATCCCTTAGGAGAAATGGAGTAGCTATCATGGTCAACAAAAGAGTCTGAAATACAGTACTTGGATGCAATCTCAAAAATGACTGAATGATCTCCATTCATTTCCAAGGCAAACCATTCAATATCACAGTAAGTCTATGCCCCAAACAGTAACGCTGAAGAAGCTGATGTTGAACGGTTCTATGAAGACCTACAAGACCTTTTAGAACTAAGACCCCCCAAAAATGTCCTTTTCATTATAGGGGACTGGAAAGCAAAAGTAGGAAGTCAAGAAACACCTGGAGTGACAGGCAAATTTGGCCTTGGAATGCGGAATGAAGCAGGGCAAAGACTAATTGAGTTTTGCCAAGAGAACGCATGGTCATAGCAAACACTCTCTTCGAACAACACAAGAGAAAACTCTACACATGGACATCACCAGATGGTCAACACTGAAATCAGATTGATTATATTCTTTGCAGCCAAAGATGGAGAAGCTCTATACAGTCAACAAAAGCAAGACCAGGAGCTGACTGTGGCTCAGATCATGAACTCCTTATTAACAAATTCACACTTAAATTGAAGAAAGTAGGGAAAACCGCTAGACCACTCAGGTATGACCTAAATCAAATACCTTATGATTATACAATGGAAGTGAGAAATAGATTTAAGGGCCTAGATCTGATAGATAGAGTGCCTGATGAACTATGGAATGAGGTTCGTGACATTGTACAGGAGATAGGGATCAAGACTATCCCCAAGGAAAAGAAATGCAAAAAAGCAAAATGGCTGTCTGGGGAGGCCTTACAAATAGCTGTGAAAATAAGAGAAGCAAAAAGCAAAGAAGAAAAGGAAAGATATAAGCATCTGAATGCAGAGTTCCAAAGAATAGCAAGAAGAGATAAGAAAGCCTTCTTCAGCGATCAGGCAAAGAAATAGAGGAAAAGAACAGAATGGGAAAGACTAGAGATCTCTTCAAGAACATTAGAGATACCAAGGGAACATTTCATGCAAAGATGGGCTAGATAAAGGACAGAAATGGTATGGACCTAACAGAAGCAGAAGATATTAAGAAGAAGTGGCATGAATACACAGAAGACCTACATAAAAATAGATCTTCACGAATCAGATAGTCATAATGGTGTGACCACTCATCTAGAGCCAGACATCCTGGAATGTGAAGTCAAGTGGGCCTTGGAAAGCATCGCTACAAACAAAGCTAGTGGAGGTGATGGAATTCCAGTTGAGCTGTTTCAAATCCGGAAAGATAATGCTGTGAAAGTGCCGCACTCCATATGCCAGCAAATTTGGAAAACTCAGCAGTGGCTACAGGATGGGAAAAGGTCAGTTTTCATTTCAATCCCAAAGAAAGGCAATGCCAAAGAGTGCTCAAATTACTGCATGATTACAATTATCTCACGTTAGTAAAGTAATGCTCAAAATTCTCCAAGCCAGGCTTCAGCAATACGTGAACTGTGAACTTCCTGATGTTCAAGCTGGTTTTAGAAAAGGCAGAGGAACCAGAGATCAAATTGCCAACATCCGCTGGATCATGGAAAAAGCAAGAGAGTTCCAGAAAAACATCGATTTCTGCTTTATTGACCATGACAAAGCCTTTAACTGTGGGGATCACAATAAACTGTGGAAAATTCTGAAAAAGTTGGGAATACCAACCACCTGACCTGTCTCTTGAGAAATCTGTATGCACGTCAGGAAGCAACAGTTAGAGGCGGACATGGAACAAAAGACTGGTTCCAAATAGGAAAAGGAGTAAGACTGTATATTGTCACCCTGCTTATTTAGCTTATATGCAGAGTGCATCATGAGAAATGCTGGGCTGGAAAAAGCACAAGCTGGAATCAAGATTGCCAGGAGAAATATCAATAACCTCAGATATGCAGATGACACCACCCTTATGGCAGAAAGTGAAGAGGAACTAAAAAGCCTCTTGATGAAAGTGAAAGAGGAGAGTGAAAAAGTTGGCTTAAAGCTCAACATTCAGAAAACGAAGATCATGGCATCTGGTCCCATCACTTCATGGGAAATAGATGGGGAAACAGTGGAAACAGTGTCAGACTTTATTTTGGGTGGGGGGGCTCCAAAATCACTGCAGATGATGACTGCAGCCATGAAATTAAAAGCCGCTTACTCCTTGGAAGGAAAGTTATGACCAACCTAGATAGCCTATTCAAAAGCAGAGACATTACTTTGCCAACAAAGGTCTGTCAGGTCAAGGCTATGGTTTTTCCAGTGGTCATGTATGGATGTGAGAGTTGGACTGTGAAGAAGGCTGAGTGCCAAAGAATTGGTGTTTTTGAACTGTGGTGTTGGAGAAGACCCTTGAGAGTCCCTTGGACTGCAAGGAGATCCAACCAGTCCAATTGAAGGTTTTCAGCCCTGGGATTTCTTTGGAAGGAATGATGCTAAAGCTGAAACTCCAGTACTTTGGCCAGCTCATGCGAAGTGTTGACTCATTGGCAAAGACTGATGTTGGGAGGGATTGGGGGCAGGAGGAGAAGGGGACGACAGAGGATGAGATGACTGGATGGCATCATTGACTGGATGGATGTGAGTCTGAGTGAACTCCGGGAGTTAGTGACGGACAGGGAGGCCTGTCGTGCTGGGATTCATGGGGTCGCAAAGAGTCGGACACAACTGAGTGACGGAACTGAACTGAACTGAACTGAGGACAGAAGAAATAAGAACCTCAATCCCATCAACCTCCAGAACTAATATAAAAATCACAGAAAGGTACTCCAAATGAAGAGATAGGATTACGTCTCAGATAAAGGAACAAGATAAATGCCCTGGAAACAACTAAATGAAGTGGAGGTAGGAAACCTCCCAGAAATAGAATTCAGAATAATGACAGTGAAGATGATTCAGGATTTCTGAAAAAGAATGGAGGCAAGGATAGAGAAGAGGCAAGAAATGTTTACCAATGACATATAAGAATTAAAGAACAAATAAAAAGGATGAACAATACACCAAAAGGAATCCATAGCAGAATGCCTGAAGCAAAAGGACAATAAATGACCTGGAACAGAGAATGGTGAAAATCAATGCTGAAAAACAGAATATAGAAAAAAGAATGAAAAGAAATGAAGCCAGCAAACAGACCTATGGGACAGTATAAAATGCACGAATATTTGCATTATAGAGATCCCAGAAGGAAACGACAAATTCCCTGAGAAAATATTTGAATAGACAATAGCTGAAAACTTCCCCAACATGGAAAAGGAAATAGTCAACCATGTACAGAAAGCACAGAGAGTACCAGGCAGGATAAATCCAAGGAGGAACACACTGAGATATATGATAATCAAACTGACAAAAACTAAAGACAGAGATAAATTATTAACAGCAACAAGGAAAAAAAAAAAAACTAGGCGACTCCCATAAGGTTATCAAAAATATCTCAACAGAAACTTTACAAGCCAGAGGGGATGGCACAATATATTCCAAGAGAAGAACCTACAACCAAGAATACTCTACTCAGGAAGACTCTCATAGAACTCAGCACCACAAAACCAAAGCTAAAGAAACTTCTCTAGGCAGGAAACAAAAGGGAAGGAAATGATCTACAAAAAATTATACCCCCCAAGATTAACAAAATAGAAATAGGAAGATAAAATGGACTGGAATGGGTGAATTTAACTAAGATGACCATTATATCTACTACTGTGGGCAAGAATCCCTTAGAAGAAGTGGAGTAGCCATCATAGTCAATAGAGTCCAAAATGCAGTACTTGGATGCAGTCTCAAAAATGACAGAATGATCTCTGTTCGTTTCCAAGGCAAACCATTCAATATCACGGTAATCCAAGTCTATGCCCAGCCAGTAATGCTGAAGAAGCTGATGTTGAATGGTTCTATGAAGACCTACAAGACCTTTTAGAACTAACACCCCCAAAAAGATGTCCTTTTCATTATAGGGGACTGGAATGCAAAAGTAGGAAGTCAAGAAACACCTGGAGTAACAGGCAAATTTGGCCTTGGAGTAGAGAATAAAGCAGGGCAAAGACTAATAGAGTTCTTACAAGAAAATACACTGGTCATAGCAAACACCCACTTCCAACAACACAAGAGAAGACTCTACACATGGACATCACCAGATGGTCAACACTGAAATCAGATTGATTATATTCTTTGCAGCCAAAGATGGAGAAGTTCTATACAGTCAGCAAAAACAAGACCAGGAGCTGACCATGGCTCAGATCATGAACTCCTTATTGCCAAATTCAAGCATAAATTGAAAAAAAGTAAGGAAAACCACTAGACCATTCAAGTAGGACCTAAATCAAATCCCTAACGGCTATACAGTGGAAGCGAGAAATGGATTTAAGGGACTATATCTAATAGATAGAGAGCCTGAAGAACTATGGATGGAGGTTCATGACATTGTTTAGGAGACAGGGATCCAGACCATCCCCAAGAAAAAGAAGTGCTAAAAAGCAAAATGGCTGTCTGCAGAGGCCTTACAAATAGCTGTGAAAAGAAGAGACATGAAAAGCAAAGGAGAAAAGGAAAGATATATCTATCCATTTGAATGCAGAGTTACAAAGAATAGCAAGGAGAGATAAGAAAGCCACCTGAGTGATCAATGTAAAGAAATAGAGGAACACAATAGAATGGGAAAGACTAGAGATCTCTTAAAGAAACTTGGAGATAGCAAGGGAACATTTAATGCAAAGATGGGCTCAAAAAAGGATAGAAATGGTATGGACCTTACAGAAACAGAAGATATTAAGATGAGGTGGCAAGAAAACACAGAAGACCTACACGAAAATAGATCTTCATGAAACAGATAGTCATAATGGTGTGATCACTCACCTAGAACCAGACATCCTGGAATGTGAAGTCAAGTGGGCCTTAGGAAGCATCGCTATGAACAAAGCTAGTGGAGGTGAGGGAATTCCAGTTGAGCTATTTCAAATCCTAAAAGATGATGCTGTTAAAGTGTTGCATTCAGTATGCCAGCAAATTTGGAAAACTCAGCAGTGGCCACAGGACTGGAAAAGATAAGTTTTCATTTCAATCCCAAAGAAAGACAATGTGAAAGAATGCTCAAACGACCACACAATTGCAC
This sequence comes from Redunca redunca, assembly GCA_006410935.1. Lineage (NCBI taxonomy): Eukaryota > Metazoa > Chordata > Mammalia > Artiodactyla > Bovidae > Redunca > Redunca redunca. The sequence goes on along the minus strand of SJYQ01000582.1, from coordinate 105,168 downwards.
TCATCTCACATGCTAGCAAAGTAATGCTCAAAATTCTCCAAGCCAGGCTTCAACAGTATGTGTACCATGAATTTCCAGATGTTCAAGCTGGTTTTAGAAAAGGCAGAGGAACCAGAGATCAAATTGCCAACATTGTTGGATCATCAAAAAACAAAAGAGTTCCAGAAAAACATCTATTTCTGCTTTATTGACTATGCCAAAGCCTTTGACTTCATGGATCACAACAAACTGCAGAAAATTCTTCAAGAGATAGGAATACCAGACCACCTGACCAGCTGCTTGCAAAATCAATATGCACGTCAGGAAGCAACAGTTAGAACTGGACATGGAACAATCGACTTGTTACAAATCAGGAAAGGAGTACATCAAGGTTGTATATTATCACCCTGCTTATTTAGCTTATATGCAGAGTACATCATGAGAAATGCTGGGCTGGAAGAAGCACAAGCTGGAATCAAGATTGCTGGGAGAAATATCAATAACCTCAGATATGCAGATGACATCATCCTTATGGCAGGAAGTGAAGAGGAATTAAAAAGCGTCTTGATGAAAGTGAAAGAGGAGAGTGAAAAAGTTGGCTTAAAGTTCAACATTCGGAAAAGTAAGATCAGGGCATCCGGTCCCATCACTTCATGACAAACAGACTGAGAAACACTGGAAGTAGTGGCAACTATTTTTCTGGGCTCCAAAATCATTGCAGATCGTGACTGCAGCCATGAAATAAAAAGACGCTTATGCCTGGAAGAAAAGTTATGACCAACCTAGATAGCATATCAGAAAGCAGAGACATTAATTTGCCAACAAAGGTCCATCTAGTCAAGGCTATAGTTTTACCAGTAGTCATGTATAGATGTGAGAGTTGGACTATAAAGAAACCTGAACTCCTAAGAATTGATGCTTTTGAACTGTGGTGTTGGAGAAGACTCTTGAGAGTCCCATGGGCTGCAAGGAGTCCAACCAGTCCATCCTAAAGAAAATCAGTCCAGCATGTTCATTGGAAAGACTGATGCTGAAGCTGAAACTCCAATACTTTGGCCACCTGATGAGAAGAGCTGACTCATTGGAAAAACCCTTATGCTGGGAAAGATTGAAGGCAAGAGGAGAAGGGGATGACAGAGGATGAGATGGTTGGACAGCATCACCAACTCAATGGACAACTCAATGGAGTTTGAGAAAACTCTGGGTGTTGATGAGAGACAGAGAGGCCTTGAGTGCTGCAGTCTATGGGGTCGCAAAGAGTTGGACACGACTAAGCTACTGAATTAAATAGGAACATCAGTTGAGTCAGTTCGGTTCATTCGTGCAGTCATGTCCAACTCTTTGAGACCCCATAGACCAGCACGCAAAGCCTCCCTGTCCATCACCAACTCCCGGAGTTCACCCAGTCTCACGTCCATCGAGTCGGTGATGACATCCAGCCATCTCATCCTGTGTCGTCCCCTTTTCCTCCTGCCCCCAATCCCTCCCAGCATCAGAGTCTTTTCCAAAGAGTCAACTCTTCGCATGAGGTGTCCAAAGTACTGGAGTTTCAGCTTTAGCATCATTCCTTCCAAAGAACACCCAGGGCTGATCTCATTTAGAATGGACTGGTTGGATCTCCTTGCAGTCCAAGGGACTCTCAAGAGTCTTCTCCAACACCACAGTTCAAAAGCATCAATTCTTCGGTGCTCAGCCTTCTTTACAGTCCAACTCTCACATCCATACATGACCACAGGAAAAACCATAGCCTTGACTAGATGGACCTTTGTTGGCAAAGTAATGCCTCTGCTTTCAATATGCTATCTAGGTTGGTCATAACTTTCCTTCCAAGGAGTAAGCGTCTTTTTACTTCATGGCTGTAGTCACCATCTGCAGTGATTTTGGAGCCCCCAAAAATAAAGTCTGACACTGTTTCCACTGTTTCCCCATCTATTTCCCATGAAGTGATGGGACCAGATGCCATGATCTTTGTTTTCTGAATGTTGAGCTTTAAGCCAACTTTTTCACTCTCCTTTTTCACTTTCATCAAGAGGCTTTTTAGTTCCTCTTCACTTTCTGCCATAAGGGTGGTGTCATCTGCATATCTGAAGTTATCGATATATCTCCCGGCAGTCTTGATTCTAGCTTGTGCTTCTTCCTGCCCAGGGTTTCTCACAATGTACTCTGCATATAAGTTAAATAAGCCAGGGTGACAGTATACAGCCTTGACGTACTCCTTTTCCTATTTGGAACCAGTCTGTTGTTCCATGTCCAGTTCTAACTGTTGCTTCCTGACCTGCATATAGGTTTCTCAAGAGGGAGTTCAGGTGGTCTGGTATTCCCATCTCTTTCAGAATTTTCCACAGTTTATTGTGATCCACACAGTCCAAGGCTTTGGCATAGACAATAAAGCAGAAATAGATGTCTTTCTGGAACTCTCTTGCGTTTTCAATGATCCAGCAGATGTTGGCAATTTGATCTCTGGTTTCTCTGCCTTTTCTAAAACCAGCTTGAACATCTGGAAGTTCACGGTTCGCATATTGCTGAAGCCTGGCTTGGAGTATTTTGAACATTACATTACTAGCATGTGAGATGAGTGCATAGACATCAACAATTACCTTAAATTTAAATGGATTAAATACACCAACCAAAAGACAGACTGCCTGGGTGGATACGAAAAGAAGACCCATATACATGCTGTGTACAAGAGATCCAATTCTTATCAATGGACACTTACAGACTGAAATTAAGGGGATGGTAGAATGTATTCAGACAAATTGAAATCATAAGGAAGCTGGAGTAGCAATACTCATAACAGACTATTTAATGTGCATTCAAAATAGACTTTAAAATAAAGATTGCTATAAGAGACAAATGACACTACCTAATGATCAAGGATTCAATCCAAGAAAAAGACACAACAGTTATAAATTTTTCTAATTGTTATATAGGCCCTCAACACAGGAGCACCTCAATATGTAAGGCAAATACTAACAAATATAAAGGGGGAAATTGACAGTAACACAATAATTGTGGGGAACTTTAATACCCAATGTTTATCAATGGACAGATCATCCAGACAGAAAGTCAATAAAGAAATGCAAGCCTTGAATGATCCTCTAGATGAGTTGAACTTAATTGTTATTTATAGAGCATTCCATCCCAAAGTAGCAGACTACACTTTCTTCTCAAGGGCACACTGAACATTTTCCAGGATTGCCCACATGCTAGGCCACAAACCAAGCCTTGGTAAATTTAAGGAAATTGAAATCATATCACGCTTCNACTACACTTTCTTCTCAAGGGCACACTGAACATTTTCCAGGATTGCCCACATGCTAGGCCACAAACCAAGCCTTGGTAAATTTAAGAAAATTGAAATCATATCACGCTTCTTTTCTGATCACAGTGCTATGAGATTAGAAATAAACTACAAGAAATAAGCTCTAAGAAACATAAATATATGGCAGCTAAACAGTATGCTACTAAGAAAACTTTGGATCACTGAAGAAATTAAAGAAGAAATAAACACCAAGAAACAAGTGAAAATGAAAGCACAAACAGACCAAAACTTTAGGGATGCAACAAAAAGTAGTTCTAAGAGCGAATTTTATAGCAATACAATCTTACTTCCAGAAACAAGAAAAATCTCAAATAAACTATCCCTCACCTAAACCAACAAGACAAAGATGAATAAACTGAATCTAAAGTTAGTAGAAGGAAGGAAATCACAAACACCGAAGGAAAAATAAATAAAATAGGGACAAAAAAAAATCACAAAGATCAATGAAACCAAAAGCTGGTTCTTTGAAAAGATAAACAAGATTGATAAACCTTTAGCCAGACTCATCAAGAAAAAAAGGGAGAGGACTCAAATCAGTAATATTAGAAATAAAAAAGGAAAAGTTACAACTGACTTCACAGAAATGCCAAGAATCATAAGAGACTATGAACAATGATATGCTAATAAAATGGACAACCTGGAAGAAATGGAAAGATTCTTAGAAAGGTACAGTCTCCCTAGATGGAACCAGGAAAAAATAGAAAATATGAACACACCATTCACAAGCACTGATTTTGAAACTGTGATTAAAATCCTCCCAAAGAACAAGTGTCCAGGACCTGACAGCCTTGTATGTGAATTTTATCGACCAATTAAAGAAGAGTTAACACCTATCCTTCTGAAACTTTTCCAAAAAGTCGCAGAGGAAGGACAACTTCCCAACTCACTTCATGAGGCCACCATCACCCTGATATCAAAACCAGACAGAGATACCACAAAAAAAGAAAAATAGAGGCCAATATCACTGATGAACATAGATGCTAGAATCCTCAACAAAATACTAGCAATCTGTATCCAACAATTGATTTAAAAGATGATACACCATGATCACATGGGATTCATCCCACGGATGTAAGGATTTTTCAACATCTGCAAATCAATCAATATGATATACCATATCAACAAATTGAGGAATAAAAACCATATGATCATTTCAAGAAATGTAGAAAAGGCTTTTGACAAAGTTCAGCAACCATTTATAACAAAAACTCTCCAGAAAGTGGGCATAAATGGTACATACCTCAACATAATAAAGGCCATATATAACAAACCTACAGCTAGCTTCATATTCAATGGTGAAAAGCTGAAAGCATTCCCTCTAAGATTAGGAACAAGAAAAGGATGCCCACTCTCACCACTTTTATTCTACAAAGCTTTGTAAGTCCTAGCTTAGCAATCAGAGAAGAAAAAGAAGTAAATGGAGTCTAAATTGGAAAAGAAGCTAAACTGTCACTGTTTACAGATGACACAATACTATGCATAGAAGATCCTAAAGATGCTACCAGAAAACTTCTAGAATTCACCAATTTATTTGGTAAAATTGTAGGTTACAAAATTAATACACAGAAATCTACATTTCTGTACATTAACAATGACAGATCAGAAAGAGAAATTCAAGAAGCAATTCCATTTACCACTGCATTAAAAAGAATAAAATACCTAGGAATAAACCAACCTAAGGAGACAAAGGACTTGTACTTCAAAAAGTATAAGATGCTGATAAAAGAAATCGAAGAAGATATAAACAGATGGAAAGATATACCATGTTTGTGGATCGGAAGCATCAATATTGTCAACATGACTATACTATCCAAGGCAATCTACAGATTCAATGCAATCCCTATCAAAGTACCAATGGCATTTTTCACAGAACTAGAACAAAAAAGTCTCAAAATTTGTATGGACACACAAAAGACCCTGAATAGCCAAAGCAATCTTGAAAAAGAAAAACAGAGCTGAAGAAATCAGGGTCTCTAACTTCAGACTATACTACAAAATTCCAGTTATTTAAACAGTATAGTAATGGCATGAAAATAGAAATAAAGATTAATGGAACAGATTAGAAAACTCAGAAATAAGCCCATGCAACTATAGTCAATCTATGACAAAGGTGGTGATATTACACAATGTTGGAAAAACAGTCTCTTCAACAAAAGGTGCTGGGAAAACTGGACAGTCACATGTGAAAGAATGAAATTAGATCATTCCTTAACTTCATACAAAAATAAGCTCAAACTGGATTAAAGACCTACGTGTTAGACCGGACACTATACAACTCTTAGTGGAAAACATAGGCAGAACACTCTCTGACATAAATCACAGAAGCATTTTTTTTTCAATCCATCTCCCAGAATAATGGAAATAAAAGCAAAAATAAACAAATGGGACCTACTTAAACTCAAAAGCTTTTGCAAAACAAACATTAAACAAAATATAAAGACAACGCACAGATTGGGAGAAAATATTTGCAAATGATGTGACAGATAAAGGATTAGTCTCCAAAATTTACAAACAGCTATGACACTTAATAGCATCATAACAAACAGCCCACTCAAAAGATGGACAGAAGACTAGAATAGACATTTCCTTAAAGCAGAGATACCGAACGCCAATAGGCACATGAAAAGATGTTCAACATCACTAGTTATTAAAGTAAAGTGAAGTGAAGTCGCTTAGTCATGTCTGACTCTTTGCAACCCCATGGACTGTAGCCCACCAGGCTCCTCCACCCATGGGATTCTCCAGGCAATAATACTGGAGTGGGTTGCCATTTCCTTCTCCAGGGGATCTTCCTGACCCAGGGATCGAACCCAGGTCTCCCGCACTGCAGGAAGATGCTTTAACCTCTGAGCCACCACTTATTAGAGAAATGCAAATTAAAACTACAGTGATCCCATTTGTTTATTTTTGCTTTTATTTCCAATATTCTGGGAGGTGGGTCATAGAGGATCCTGCTATGATTTATGTCGGAGAGTGTTTTGCCTATGTTCTCCTCTAGGAGTTTTATAGTTTCTGGTCTTACGTTTAGATCTTTAATCCATTTTGAGTTTATTTTTGTGTACGGTGTTAGAAAGTGATCTAGTTTCATTCTTTTACAAGTGACTGACCAGTTTTCCCAGCACCACTTGTTAAAGAGACTGTCTTTAATCCAGTGTATATTCTTGCCTCCTTTGTCGAAGATAAGGTGTCCATACGTGTATGGATTTATCTCTGGGCTTTCTATTTGGTTCCATTGATCTATATTTCTGTCTTTGTGCCAGTATCATACTGTCTTGATGACTGTGGCTTTGTAGTAGAGCCTGAAGTCAGGCAGGTTGATTCCTCCAGTTCCATTCTTCTTTCCCAAGATTGCTTTGGCTATTTGAGGTTTTTTGTATTTCCATACAAATTGTGAAATTATTTGTTCTAGTTCTGTGAAAAATACCGCTGGTAGCTTGATAGGGATTGCATTGAATCTGTAGATTGCTTTGGGTAGTGTACTCATTTTCACTATATTGATTCTTCCAAATCCATGAACATGGTATATTTCTCTATCTATTAGTGTCCTCTTTGATTTCTTTCACCACTGTTTTATAATTTTCTATATATAGGTCTTTAGTTTCTTTAGGAAGATATATTCCTAAGTAGTTTATTCTTTTCGTTGCAATGGTGAATGGAATTGTTTCCTTAATTTCTTTTTCTAGTTTCTCATTATTAGTGTATAGGAATGCAAGGGATTTCTGTGTGTTGATTTTATATCCTGCAACTTTACTATATTCATTGATTAGCTCTAGTAATTTTCTGGTAGAGTCTTTAGGGTTTTCTATGTAGAGGATCATGTCATCTGCAAACAGTGAGAGTTTTACTTCTTTTCCAATTCCTTTTATTTATTTTTCTGATCTGTTTGCTGTGGCCAAAACTTCCAGAACTATGCTGAATAGTAGTGGTGAAAGTGGGCACCCTTGTCTTGTTCCTCACTTTAGGGGAAATGCTTTCAATTATTCACCATTGAGGATAATGTTTGCTGTGGATTTGTCATATATAGCTTTTATTATGTTGATGTATGTTTCTTCTATTCCTGCTTTCGGGAGAGTTATTTATCATAAATGGATGTTGACCTAATTAAACTTAAAAGCTTCTGCACAACAAAGGAAACTATAAGGAAGGTGAAAAAGCCTTCAGAATGGGAGAAAATAATAGCAAATGAAGCAACTGACAAACAACTAATCTCAAAAATATACAAGCAACTTATGCAGCTCAATTCCAGAAAAATAAAAGACACATTCAAAAAAAATGGGCCAAAGAACTAAATAGACATTTCTCCAAAGAAGACATACAGATGGCTAACAAACACATGAAAAGATGCTCAACATCACTCATTATCAGAGAAATGCAAATCAAGATCACAATGAGGTACCATTTCACACCAGTCAGAATAGCTGCGATCCAAAAGTCTACAAGCAGTAAATGCTGGAGAGGGTGTGGAGAAAAAGGAACCCTCTTACACTGTTGGTGGGAATGTAAACTACTACAGCCACTATGGAGAACAGTGTGGAGATTCCTTAAAAAACTGGAAATAGAACTGCCTTATGACCCAGCAATCCCACTGCTGGGCATACACACCAAGGAAACTAGTATTGAAAGAGACACCTGTACCCCAATGTTCATCACAGCACTGTTTATAATAGCCAGGACATGGAAACAACCTAGATGTCCATCAGCAGACGAATGGATAAGAAAGCTGTGGTGCATATACACAATGGAGTATTACTCAGCCATTAAAAAGAATACATTTGAATCAGTTCTAATGAGGTGGATGAAACTGGAGCCGGTTATACAGAATGAAGTAAGCCAGGAAGAAAAACACCAATGCAGTATACTAACACATATATATGGAATTTAGAAAGATGGTAACAATTACCCTGTATTCAAGACAGCAAAAGAGACGCAGATGTACAAAACAGACTTTTTGACTCTGTGGGAGAGGGAGAGGGTGGAATGATTTGGGAGAATGGCATTGAAACATGTATAATATCATATAAAAAACGAATCACCAGTCTAGGTTCCGCAGGATATAGATTGCTTGGGTTTGGTGCCCTGGGATAAACCAGAGGGATGGTATGGGGAGGGAGGTGGGAAGGGGGTTCAGGAGTGGGAACTTATGTACACCCGTGGTGGATTCATGTTGATGTATGGCAAAACCAATACAATATTGTAAAGTAAAAAAATAAATAAATAAAACTACAATGAGATTAAAATTAAAACCTCATACAAGTTGGAAAGGTTATCATCAAAAAATCTACAAAAACAAATGCTGGAGAGGGTGTGTAGAAAAGGAAACTTTCCACACTATTGGAGGGAATGTAAATTGGTACAGCCACTATGGAGAACAGTATGTAGATTCCTTAAAAAACTAAAAATAGAGCTTCCATATGATTCTGCAACCCCACTCTTGGGCATATATCCAGAGAAAAACATGGCCCAAAAAGAAACATGTGTTCCAATGCCCACTGAAGCACTGTGCACATTAGCCAAGACATGGAAGCAACCTAAATGTCCATCAAAAATCTGTTGATGGACAATGTCAATCAATTGATTTTATCCAATCACATGGATAAAGAACCCATGATTAGTTTAGTTTAGTTTAATTTAGTTCAGTCAGTCAGTAGCGTCCGACTCTGTGACCCCATGATTTGCAGCACGCCAGGCCTCCCTGTTCATCACCAACTCCCAGAATTCACTCAGATTCACGTCCATCCAGTCAGTGATGCCATCCAGCCATTTTATCCTCTGTCGTCCCCTTTTACTTCTGCCCCCAATCCCTCCCAGCATCAGAGTCTTTTCCAATGAGTCAACTTTTCACATGAGTGGCCAAAGTACTGGAGTTTCAGCTTTAGCATCATTCCTTCCAAAGAAATCCCAGGGCTGATCTCCTTCAGAATGGACTGGTTGGATCTCCTTGCAGTCCAGGGGACTCTCAAGAGTCTTCTCCAACACCGCAGTTCAAAAGCATCAATTCTTCGATGCTCAGCCTTCTCCATAGTCCTACTTTCACATCCATACATGACCACAAGAAAAGCCATAGCCTTGACTAGACAGACCTTAGTCGGCAAAATAATGTCTCTGCTTTTGAATATGCTATCTAGGTTGGTCATAACTTTCCTTCCAAGAAGTAAGCATCTTTTAATTTCATGGCTGCAATCAACATCTGCAGTAAAAGCCCCCGAAATATAAAGTCTGACACTGTTTCCACTGTTTCCCCATCTATTTCCCATGAAGTGATGGGACCAGATGCCATGATCTTTGTTTTCTGAATGTTGAGCTTTAACCCAACTTTTTCACTCTCCTCTTTCACTTTCATCAAAAGGGTTTTGAGTTCCTCTTCACTTTCTGCCACAAGGGTGGTGTCATCTGCATGTCTGAGGTTATTGATATTTCTCCTGGCAAACTTGATTCCAGCTTGTGCTTCTTCCAGCCCAGCGTTTCTCATGATGTACTCTGCATATAAGTTAAATAAGCCAGAGTGACAATATACAGGCTTGATGTACTCCTTTTCCAATCTGGAACCAGTCTGTTGTTCCATGTCCAGTTCTAACTGTTGCTTCCTGACCTGCATATAGGTTTCTCAAGAGGGAGTTCAGGTGGTCTGGTATTCCCATCTCTTTCAGAATTTTCAGTTTATTGTGATCCACACAGTCCAAGGCTTTGCCATAGACAATAAAGCAGAAATCGATGTTTTTCTGGAACTCTCTTGCTTTTTCAATGATCCAGGGGATGTTGGCAATCTGATCTCTGGTTCCTCTGCCTTTTCTAAAACCAGCTTGAACATCTGGAAGTTCACGGTTAGCATATTGCTGAAGCCTGGCTTGGAGAATTTTGAGCATTACTTTGCTAGCATGTGAGATGAGTGCAATTGTGCAATACTTTGAGCATCTTTGTCATTGCCTTTCTTTGGGATTGGAATGAAAACTGACCTTTTCCAGTCCTGTGGCCACTGCTGAGTTTTCCAAATGTGCTGGCATATTGAGTGCAGCACTTTCACAGCATCATCTTTCAGGATTTAAAATCGCTCAACTTGAATTCCATCACCTCCACTAACTTTGTTCATAGTGATGTTTTCTAAGGCCCACTTGACTTCACATTCCAGGATGTCTGGCTCTAGGTGAGTGATCACACCATTGTGATTATCTCGGTCTTGAAGATCTTTTTTGTACAGTTTCTGTGTATTCATGCCACCTCTTCTTAATATCTCCTGCTTCTGTTAGGTCCATACCATTTCTGTCCTTTATCGAGCCCATCTTTGCATGAAATGTTCCCTTTGTATCTCTAATTTTCTTGAAGAGATCTCTAGCCTTTCCCATTCTGTTCTTTTCCTCTATTTCTTTGCACTGATTTCTGAAGAAGGCTTTCTTATCTCTTCTTGCTATTCTTTGGAACTGTGCATTCAGATGCTTATATCTTTCCTTTTCTCCTTTGCTTTTTGCTTCTCTTCTTTTCACAGCTATTTGTAAGGCCTCCCCAGACAGCCATTTTGCTTTTTTGCATTTTTTTTTCCATGGGTATGGTCTTGATCCCTGTCTCCTGTACAATGTCACGAATCTCAGTCTGTAGTTCCTCAGGCACTCTATCATTTCTAGTCCCTTAAATCTATTTCTCATTTCCACTGTATAATCATAAGGGATTTGATTTAGGTCATACCTGAATGGTCTAGTGATTTTCCCTACTTTCTTTAATTTAAGTGTGAATTTGGTAATAAAGAGTTCATGATCTGAGCCACAGTCACCTCCTGGTCGTGTTATTGTTGAATGTATAGAGCTTCTCCATTTTTGGCTGCAAAGAATATAATCAATTGATTTTGGTGTTGACCATCTTGTGATGTCCATGTGTAGTCTTCTCTTGTGCTGTTGGAAGAGGGTGTTTGCTATGACCAGTGCATTTTCTTGGCAAAACTCGATTAGTCTTTGCCCTGCTTCATTCCATATTCCAAGGCCAAACAAGAGATGGCAAGACTGAATGTCAACATTCTAGTAATCAGCGAACTAAATGGACTGGAATGGGTGAATTTAACTCAGATGATCAATATATCTACTACTGTGGGCAGGAATCCCTTAGAAGAAATGGAGTAGCCATCATGGTCAACAAAAGAGTTTGATATGCAGTACTTGAATGCAATCTCAAAAATGACAGAATGATCTCTGTTCATTTCCAAGGCAAACCATTCAGTACCACAGTAATCCAAGCCTATGTCCCAACCAGTAATGCTGAAGAAGCTGAACAGTTCTATGAAGACCTACAAGACCTTTTAGAACTAACACCCCAGAAAGATGTCCTTTTCATTATAGGGGACTGGAATGCAAAAATGGGAAGTCAAGAAACACCTGGAGTAACAGGCAAATTTGGCCTTGGAATATGGAATGAAGAAGACATGGTACATATATACAATGGAATATTACTCAACCATTAAAAAAAAAATGAAATAAGGTCATTTGCAGCAGCACAGGTAGACCTAGAGAGTACCGTGTTGAGTGAGCTAAGTCAGAGAAGGGGAAATATCACATGACATCCTTTATATGTAGAATCTAAAAAGAAATGATACAAGTGAACATACCTACAAAACAGAAAGAGATTCACAGACTTAGAAAACAAACTCTTGCTTGCCAGGGGAAGGGATAGTTAGGACTTTGGAAAGACAATACACAACCTGTTATATTTAAAATGTATAACTAGCAAAAACCTACTGTATAGCACATAGAACTCTGTTCAATGTTATGTGTGAGCCTAGATAAGAGGGATGTTTTGGGATGAATGGATAAATGTATATGTATGGCTGAGTCCCTTTGCTGTTCACCTAAAACTATCACAACATTGTTAATTGGCTGCTAACAAAATAAAATTAAAATTTTTAAAATGGTTTTAGACATTAGTAAACATATAAATAAGCTTTCCTGATAGCTCAGTAATAAAGAACCTGTCTGCATTGCAGGAGACATGCCAGAGACACAGGTTCAATCCACGGGTCAGGAAGATTCCCTAGAGGAGGAAATGGCAACCCACTCCTGTATTCTTGCCAGGAAATCCCATGGACAGAGGAGTCTGGCAGGCTACAGTCCATGAGGTGACAAAGAATCAAACATGACTGAGCAACTGTGCAAACAAAATGAGGGAAAGGACATGGAAGGTTGAGGCAGTGCCTGGTGGATGGCATGGAGAGACAGTGAGAAAGCTGAGTTCAAAGGGGAGTCAGGAGCCAGGGCTTCCTGGAGAGAAGGCTGATGTTTCAGCATAATGGCAAGTACCATGGATTAAAGAGATTTCTCAGGAGAGCCCTAATAGAAATTGTGTCTTTTAAGACACTTTTTTAAAGAATCAAACTCCTGAAAGTGTAGCAACTAAATTCATTCTTTGATTTTCCATAAAACTTATATTTTCTAAATGGTAATATAACACCATGAATATAAGGAAAGAATTAGCAGGGTCAGATCTGTGAGGCTTCTCCAATCACATGCCTCACAGTTGCTATAGAAATGTTTTCAAAAACAGAGTCATAAAGAGACAACTGGCATGTTTGCAGAATTGACTAGAATTATTCCAAGTGAGACTATGAAATAAATGAAGAAGTAGAACGTGCTAAGAGCATGGATTTTGGATCATGTCTCAGTTCAGTTCAGTCACTCATCTGTGCCCGACTCTTTGTGACCCCATGAACTGCAGCATGCCAGGCCTCCCTGTCCATCACCAACTCCCAGAGTTTACTCAAACTCATGTCCACTGAGTACGTAATGTGATCCAACCACCTCATCCTCTGTCGTCCCCCTCTCCACCTACCTTCAATCTTTCCCAGCATCAGGGTCTTTTCAAATGAGTCAGCTCTTTGCATCAGGTAGCAAAAATATCAGAGTTTCAGCTTCAACATCAGTCCTTCCAATGAACACTGAGGACTGATCTCCTTTAGGATGGACTGGTTAGATCTCCATTAGTTCAAGGGACTCTCAAGAGTCTTCTCCAAACCACAGTTCAAAAGCATCAATTCTTCAGCACTTAGCTTTCTTTATAGTCCAACTCTTACATCCATACATGACTACTGGAAAAACTATAGCCTTGACTAGATGGACCTTTGTTAGCAAAGTAATGTCTCTGCTTCTTAATATGCTATCTAGGTTGGTCATAACTTTTCTTCCATGGAGTAAGTGTCTTTTAATTTCATGGCTGCAATCACCATATGAAGTGATTTTGGAGCCCCAAAAGTCAAATCTGCCACTGTTTCCCCATCTATTTCCCATGAAGTGATAGGACCAGATGCCATAATCTTGGTTTTCTGAATGTTGAGCTTTAACCCAACTTTTTCATCTCCTCTTTCACTGTCATCAAGAGGCTCTTAGCTCTTCACTTTCTGCCATAAGTGTGGTATCATCTGCATATCTGAGGTTATTGATATTTCTCCCTGCAATCTTGATTCCAGCTTGTGCTTCATCCAGCCCAGTGTTTCTCATGATCTAGACCCTTAAATCTATTTCTCACTTCCAAGTCTAGATGACTTCAAAATCTACTAATATTTAGCAGTGTCAACTGATAGCTAGTTGACTAAGATCTTTATTATCCTCCTCTATAAAGAAAGAGTAGTACCTTATGGAGTGGCTTACCAGGTGGCTCAGTGGTAATGGCTCCACCTGCTAATGCAAGAGGCATAGGAGACATGGGTTTGATCCCTGGGTCTGGATGAACCCTTGGAGTAGGAAATGGCAACCCACTCCAAGATTCTTGCCTGGAAAATGCTATGGACAGAAGAGCCTGGCGGACTACAATCCATAGGGTTGCAGAGTCAGATACAGCTGAGCAACCAAACTAAGCAACTAAGCACACATGCACATATCTCATAGGGTTGCTAGGTAAAGCTCTTAGAAAAGTGGCTGACATACTGACATGCACATTTATATAATATCAGCTATTAATATTAAAAAATCAATTTCACAAATAACATTTGACTAGAAAGTCAGTTCCCTGGTCATTCTAATAAACAACCAGAGAATTTTCTAGTTGTGGTACATTATGCTTAAGGAAAATCACCCTCAGGATGTAACTCTGTGAAAGACAATGTCAATTATACCTTAAGTGCCACTATAAGTCTTATGTAACAAGTTGGGTCAAGTTTTAAAAGGTAGAAATCTAAATTTATAATCTCTTACCTTCACACTTTCTGAGAAAAAAAACTATCAGGGATACTTATAAACTCAAATGTCTTTATAGGCCTGATACTTAACAATAAATAAGTGAAGCAGCAGAAATGCAAGGAATGGGGAAGAACAAGGGCTGTGACTTAATGAAGATGATGCCTCTGCCAAAGGCAATGGGATTTGGCTACACAAATTACATCTGTAGACTATCAGATCATCAGTTTGCAAACTCATTGGTGCAAAACTTCATCTTAAAAAGGAAGAGCTTCCCTAGTATTTGCTATCTATTGTTGGAGGAAATACCTAACCTAAAATTTCTTGAAGAAGAAATGCATTTTTGTTTGAAATATCCTTTTCCTCTTCTCTCAGGAAATAAAAACATTGTCAGTATCAAGGAGACATATCGCGTTCCTCCCTGACATTCGTATCCCTCTGCTTTAGGTATGTACTCTTTTAGCAATCATCTATGCAATTCTGATCATGATAGAGAAAGAACGCCCAATAAATTCTGAAGGTTTTATTTCTATGTTGTTGTTTAGTCGCTAAATCATGTCCGATTCTTTGTGACCCCACGGATATAGCCACCATATTCCTCTGTCCATGGGATTCGACAGGCAAGAGTACTGGAAGGTGTTGCCATTTCCTTCTCTAGGGGATCTTCTCCACCCAGGGATCAAATCCACATCTCCTGCATTGGCAGGCAGGTTCTTTATCCCTGAGCCACCAAGTAAGACCTTTTATTTCTTTATTATTTACCAAATGTACTGAATATACAAATGTAAAAACAAACAAGGATTACAGAAATATTCTTTGCTGAATCATACATAATTAACCCATGATGATATACACCATCTAGATAAACCGAACAGAGATAACCTCATCCAGCCTTTGCCTTTATAGACAATTGGTGAATTTTGAGAAATTCGTCAAGAAACTGATGACTAAAATATGCTATGATAACTAATCATTATAGAAAAGGACTAAAAGCAACCCAAAAGATCATCAATAAGAAACTGAGTTAATGATGAAACATCCATGTAATAAAGTATTCTGAAGCTGTAAAACAAATAAGAAATATCTCTAATTAGTGCTATGCAGATCCTCTAGGATATATAAATGGAATACATCAAAGTGGAGGAAATGAGTGTATGCTAAAGTAAGCCAATATTTCTCTAAGAAAGTGTGAATATACATGAACACTGAAAAAAAGTTACCTATAGAGATGGGAACAAATAGGTATAGGTGTATGAGACAGGTGTAAAAAGTGAGACTTCTTTTAAATTTTTAACTAACATTGTAAATTTAAATTTGGAACCTACAAAAGTCTACACAGTTGTGAAATCTAACCATATATGAAATACACACACATATACATCTCTACATAAAATACATTAAAAAATATAGAAAAATGAAATAAATAAGCCAANCCAATACAAAATTGGTAGACAAGTCATATAGAGAGAAGTTGTGGTAAGACAGTGAGATTTTTAAGTTAAAAAGAGTCAAATTGCTTGTTTTTCAGTTATATCATTAGTGCTGAAAATTATATTTATTATATTAACAAATTATGTCAATTCAATTAGAAACAAAATTTTTCAGATACAGAAGAGTAATGCAATTAGAAAAATAAAGGAATTAAGCATAATCTCTGTAAATTAAGTTTGAACTTAAAAAAGTGGGAACCCATGGCACACTTTTCTTTAAAAAAGTATAGATTTCCTGCTGCTGCTACTAAGTCTCTTCAGTTGTGTCTGACTCTCTGTGACACCATAGACGGAATCCCACTAGGCTCCTCTGTCCCTGGGATTCTCCAGGCAAGAATACTGGAGTGAATTGCCATTTCCTTCTCCAATGCATGAAAGTGAAAAGTGGAAGTGAAGTCGCTCAGTCATGCTGGACTCTAAGCAACCCCATGGACTGCAGCCCACCAGGCTCCTCCCTATCATTGTCCAATTGAAAGGTTTAAGAAATACTGATAAGTCTGTCATCAAAAATCATCTCTGTTGTGAGGTTTGTGGTCTCTACATACCATTTTCTGTTCAAAAGAAACAGGGCTTCTTGGAAGAAGTGACTAATAACCAGGTTTATGGCAAGAATCTACAATATGAACGTGGACCCCATTTTAATACCAAGGAGGTTATGAAAGATTGTTGTTTTTAAGGACAAATGTCTTTTAATGTAATTTGGGGAGATTTCACAGGTCGAAGTTAGAACATTTTGAGCAACATTAAAGGTAGCTAAAATGGACAGAAATATATCTATCTATATGAATAAATCTATGAGTTTATTGGGCTTCCCTGATAGCTCAGTTGGTAAAAAATCCGTCTGCAATGCAGGAGACCCTGGTTCGATTCCTGGGTTGGGAAGATTCCCCAGAAAAAGGAAAGGCTACCCACTCCAGTATTCTGGCCTGGATAATTCCATGGACTGTATAAGCCATGGGGTTGCAAAGAATCGGACACAACTGAGTGACTTTCACTTCCATTTCACTTTGGGGCTTCCCTCATAGCTCAGTCAGTAAAGAATTTGCCTGTAATACAGAAGACCTGGGTTCAATTCTGGAGCTGGGACGATCCCCTGGAGAAGAAAATGGCAACCCACTCCAGTATTCCTGCCTGGAGAATCCCCTGGGCAGAGAAGCTTGGCAGGCTACAGTCTGAGGGGTTACAAGAGTCGGATGTGACTTAGGAACTAAACCATCACCACTCAGTTTATTACTATATTTCATATAGTAATAAATCACTTCATTATTTTTAAAATGGTAAAAGTGTTAAGTGCAAAAATCAACACTAAAACGCTCTCTCTGCTTTTGAAATTTTTTATACTAAAATGTTCCCTGAAGGAGAGCATGGCAACCCACTCCAGCATTCTTGCCTGGAGAATCCCCATGTGCAGAGGAGCCTGAAGGGCTACAGGCCATGGGGTCGCAAAGAGTTGGACATGACTGAGCAACTAAGCACATACTAAAAAGTTACAGCAATTTCTAAAGGTAAGAAACAAATCTGCTACAAAATTATAATGACTAATCCACCAAACATTTTGCTTAAAAGTTAAAATATCTGATTCTGACACCTCTCTGGAAAATGAGTATTCAAAAACATGAAAGACAAAGACAGCTATAGAAAGCTTGATAGAAAATATCTAGCAACCTGTCTAATCCTCACCATGATATGTGATTAGAAGGAAGCAACATTACAGTAATATTTTTTAGAAGTTTGAGGTTTGTATATTAATACATTTTATACTGAAAGAGCTAAGATACAGTACATATGACACATTAGCGTTAAAACACAACTGATCTACTGAATTCCATTTTTAGAAATCATGATGCAATTTTATCATGAATAGAGGTAGTTTACTGCCTTAAGGGAAAACTTGTCAGTATTGCCCCACTTCCCTCAATTTTATTATCCCTGGAAACAAGACCGATGGTTAAATGGGCACAGATGTTGCCATTAGATGGTCTGGAAATTGAATCCTACATAGTTTATCTTAAAAGTGCTTCCGTTTACTTTTGCTGTATAGTAAGTAAGTCCCAGTTTAGAGAGAGTTTTTCATAATGAAATCATGTTATTTTAAGCTTTATCCCAGTGATGGGCACACATATTATCTGCTATGAGTTCCCTTCTCCAGACCAAGATCTATGGTTGCCATTCCCAGAAAGAGAGCAATAGTGATGAGTGATAGTTAGGAGTAGTTTTGCAGGTGATTCTTCTAGTGAAATGAATAGTTCAATTATTTAATGTTAACTATATTTCAAGCCTGTTCCATTTTTTACCAACATGTGCTAGAAAATAGCAATAGAGGGGAAAGTACATGTGATAGCTCCATTTTAGGTTGAGAGTGTGCCAGCCTCTGTTTTGCTGCCTTTTGATTTGTTATTTGCACATCTGGTGACATTGATATTTATAAAATGACATTTTCCCCCCCTTTCTTCCACACACACACACACCCAGGGCAGGGAGCTGAACAGTCATACACGCAATGAATACAGTGTTTCATGGTTAATGTACCATCCTTTATGAGAATATGCTAGCATAATGATAGAGGGCTGAAGCATGTAATCTATAATTAATACAAAGTGAACTGTCATGTAGAGGAAAATGGGCCTTTCTGCAGAAGTATAAGTGCAGTCATGGAAACGGCTATAGCTCCTTGATTGTAATTATTCAACCTCACTAGGGGTCTGCAACTAGCTATTAAAGTGCTAGTGGTCCCTCGTGGAGTAGTCTCCTATCCAATTAAAGTTTCACAAGTCTATTCAGGAGGCACACTTCAGGTTGTCAAGACATTATGGTATACCACTGTGTTCCATTAAATAGTGTCAAGCACCTGCATTACTAATAGAACATAAAGCTTTTGGTTGCCTCTTGCATATAGAATTTGATCTGATTAATTTTCTTTGTCTGATTTTAACAATTTGAATCTCTAGGCAGATAAAACATTTATAATTGAAACTGATGAAGGACTTCACTTTCTGATACTTAGCAGGACTATACTAATTTAGCATCATCTCTCCTGTGCAAAATAAAAGCATATGCAGAAGTCAGTGAGAAACAAAGAAATGTAGAATGTTTCAGATGACTGACAAAATAAATTTAGTGTAAGTTAAAATCAATAAGAAAATTCACTGGGGATATCAAAGCTTGCACAGCCATGTTTGATATAAGTTTTGAAATTTAGAAAAATCATACAATGAAAGTGCCAAATATTCTGATTTCTAAGAACTTCCATGAAAACTATTGTGATTTCTACTGCAAATTTCAAAATGAGAATGGGCTGAATTGCCAACATGTGAAATGAAAATGACTTGGGGAACCTAGTAGGTATAGCATGACATTTGTTGTTGTTCTGTCACTCAGTCATGTCAGACCGTTGCTACCCGATGGACTGTAGCCACCAAGCTCTTCTGTCCCTGGGATTATCCAGGCAAGATTACTGGAGTGGATTGACATTTCCTTCTCCAGAGGATCTTCCCAACTCAAGGACTGAACAGACGACTTTGGTTTCCTGCATTGTATTTATATATAATTATCCATAACTCCAGAAAGAATGAAGAGATGGAGCCAAAGCAAAAACAACATAGAGTTGTAGATGTAACTGGTGATGGAAGTAAAGTACAATGCTGTAAAGAGCAATATTGCATAGGAATCTGGAATGTTAGGTCCATAAAAGAAGGCAAATTAGAAGTGGTCAAACAGGAGATGGCAAGAGTGAAAATTGAAATTTTAGGAATCAGCAAACTAAAATGGACTGAAATGAGTGAATTTAACTCAGATGACCATTATATCTACTACTGTGGGCATGAATCCCTTAGAAAAAATGGAGTAGCCATCATGGTCAACAAGAGTTCAAAATGCAGCACTTGGATGTAATCTCAAAAATGAGAGGATGATCTCTGTTAGTTTCCAAGACAAAATTTTCAATATCACAGAAATCCAAGTCTATGGCCCAACCAGGAATGATGAAGAAGCTGAAGTTGAACAGTTCTATGAAGACCTACAAGACCTTTTAGAACTAACAACCCAAAATGATGTCCTTTTCATTATAGGGGACTGGAATGCAAAAGTAGGAAGTGAAAAAACACCTGGAGTAACAGGCAAATTTGGCCATGGAGTACAAAACAAAGCAGGTCAAAGGCTAACAGAGTTTTGTCAAGAGAATGCACTGGTCATAGCAAACACCCTCTTCCAACAACACAGGAGAAGACTGTATACATGGACATCACCAGATGGTCAACACTGAAATCAGATTGATTATATTCTTTGCAGCCAAGGATGGAGAAGCTCTATACAGTCAGCAAAAACAAGACAGGCACTGACTGTGGCTCAGATCATGAACTCCTTATTACCAAAGTCAGACTTAAACTGAAGAAAGTAGGGAAAACCACTAGACCATTCAGGTATGACCTAAACCAAATCCCTTATGATTATACAGTGGAATTGAGAAATAGATTCAAGGGATTAGATCTGACAGAGTACCAGAAGAACTATGGACAGAAGCTCATGCCATTGTACAGGAGGCAGTAATCAAGACCATCCCCAAGAAAAGAAATGCAAAAAGACAAAATGAATGTCTGAGGAGGCCTTAAAAGAGTTGAGAATAGAGGAAAAGCAAAAGGCAAAGTAGAAAAGGAAAGATATACCCCATTTGAATGCAGAGTTCCAAAGAATAGCAAGGAGAGATAAGAAAGCCTTCCTCAGTTATCAGTGCAAAGAAATAGAGGAAAACAATAGAATGGGAAAGACTAGAGATCTCTTCAAGAACATTACAGATACCAAGGGAACATTTCATGCAAAGATGGGCTCGATAAAGGACAGAAATGGTATGGACCTAACAGAAGTAGAAGATATTAAGAGGTGGGAAGAATATGCAGAATAACTACACAAAAAGATCTTCATGACCCAGATAATCACGATGGTGTGATCACTCATCTAGAGCCAGACATCCTGGAATTGAAGTCAAGTGGGCCTTAGGAAACATCACTACAAACAAAGCTAGTGGAGGTGATGGAATTCCAGTTGAGCTATTTCAAATCCTGAAAGGTGATGCTGTGAAAGTGCTGCACTCAATATGCCAGCAAATTTGGAAAACTCAGCAGTGGCCACTGGACTGGAAAAGGTCAGTTTTAATTCCAATCCCAAAGAAGGGCAATGACAAAGAATGCTCAAACTACTACACAATTGCACTCATCTCACATGCTAGCAAAGTAATGCTCAAAATTCTCCAAGCCAGGCTTCAACAGTACATGAACCATGAACTTCCAAACATTCAAGCTGGATTTAGAAAAGACAGAAGAACCAGCAATCAAAGTGCCAACATCCATTGGATAATCAAGAAAGCAAGAGAGTTCCAGAAAAATATCTACTTCTGTTTCATTGACTATGCCAAAGGCTTTGTGTGGGATCACAACAAACTGTTAAACAAAGAGATGAAAATACTAGACACCTGACCTGCCTCCTGAGAAATCTGTACACAGGTCAAGAAGCAACAGTTAGAACTGGACATGGAACAACAGACTGGTTCCAAATATGAAAAGGAGTATGTCAAGGCTGTATATTGTCACCCTGCTTATTTAACCTATATGCAGAGTACATCATGAGAAACACTGGGCTGGGAGAAATACAAGCTGGAATCAAGATTGCCGGGAGAAATATCTATAACCTGAGATATGCAGATAATACCACCCTTATGGCAGAAAGTGAAGAAGAACTAAAGAGCCTCTTGATGAAAGTGAAAGTGGAGAGTTAAAAAGTTGGCTTAAAGCTCAACATTGAGAAAACATAGATCATGGCATCTGGTCCCATCACTTCATGCTAAATGGGTGAGGAAAGAGTGAATACAGTGACAGACCTTATTTTTCTAGTCTCCAAAATCACTGCACATAGTAACTGCAGGCATGAAATTAAAAGACACTTGCTCTTTGGAAGAAAAGCTATAACCAACCTAGATAACATATTAAAAAGCAGAGTCATAATTTTCCAGCAAAGGTACATCTAGTCAAAGCTATGGTTTTTCCAGTAGTCATGTATGGATGTGAGAATTGTACCATGAATAAAGCTGAGCATGGAAGAACTGATGCTTTTAAACTCTGGTGTTGGAAAAGAATCTTGAGAGTCTCATGGATTGCAAGGAGATCCAGCCAGTCCAGCCTAAAGGAAATCAGTCCTGAATATTCATTAGAAGGACTTATGCTGAAGCTGAAATTCCAGTACTTTGGCCACCTGATGTGAATAACTGACTCATTGGAAAAGACCCTGATGCTGGGAAAGATTAAAGACAGGAAGAGAAGGGGACAACAGAGAATGAGATGGTTGGGTGGCATCACTGAAGTGAGTTTGAGTAAGCTCCAGGATTTGGTTATGGACAGGGAGGCCTGGAGTGCTGTGGTCCTTGGGGTTGCAAAGAGTTGGACATGACTGAGTAATTGAACTGCCTGATCCATGACAATGATCAGATATATCTTACATAGCACTTAAAATCTTCTCAGCTTTACCTCTTACTCAAAGATCTGGCTTATAATCACCAGTTATACACAGGTTTTAACCAGTTTCTGACAGGTAAATCAAGTCTATGCTTCACTTTTGCCAGAGCCTCATATAGTTCCCTTTCTTCTCAGGAATCTATGATTCACAGGCATGATACATTAGTGGGGAAATATTTTATACTCATACATTACAGAAATTTGAGGGACCTAATTTGTAGGACCACCATTGACCTTTATATACCATTAGTGTATAAAGGGAAATAAATATTTCCCCATTTTCCCCCAGAGTGGACAATTCAGGCTCCATCATCAGTCTTGGGTTCCCCTGGTGGATCAGTGGTAAAGTATCCACCTGCCATGCAGGAGACATGGGTTCAATCCCTGATCCAGGAAAATAGGAAGATCCCATGTGCCTCAGAGCAACTAAGCCATGCTCCACAACTATTGAGCCTGTGTTCCACAACAAGAGAAGCCACTGCAATGAGAAGCCCATGCACGGGAGCTAGGAAGTAGCTCCAGCTCGTCTCAACTGGAGAAACACCTGTGCGGCAACAGAGACCCAGCATAGCCAAAAATAAATAAATAAAATAAAACTATTTTAAGAGAACAAAAGAATCAGTCACTTGCAGTTCAGTTCAGTTGCTCAGTCGTGTCCGACTCTTTGCGACCCCATGAATCGCAGCACGCCAGGCCTCCCTGTCCATCACCATCTCCTGGAGTTCACTCAGACTCACGTCCATCGTGTCCGTGATGCCATCCAGCCATCTCATCCTGGGTCGTCCCCTTCTCCTCCTGCCCCCAATCCCTCCCAGCATCAGAGTCTTTTCCAATGAATCAACTCTTCGCATCAGGTGTCCAAAGTACTGGATTTTCAGCTTCAGCATCATTCCTTCCAAAGAAATACCAGGATTGATTTCCATCAGACAGCAGTGACCAAATGAGTAATGAAATGTTGTGTGGCTTTCCACCCTTTAACCCTTTCTCCCTAATCCTCTCCTTTAAAAATCTAAAGCCTTTAAAACTCTAAAACCAGGACTTTATGAGAAAGCATCAACCCGACTTAAAAATATTCAATTTTAGGAAGAATGAGAAAACTTTAAGAAACGAAAAATATATCTTCATACACTTTGCTGCTTATCAACTTTTACTTTTTGTTTTCATTTTTTTTTTCCATTTCGTTTCTACATAAGGAAGTAAATGGCTCGTCCACAACTAATAAAAAAAATGTTTTTGGTTTAGAAAAAATATGTAGATTATATTAAATTACTAATTGTACACATATATTATATCTGCTCCCTGGAGCCCATTTGTTGTTCACTGACTCAGCTGTGTCTGATTCTGCAACCCCATGGACTATAGCATGCCAGGCTTCCCTGTCCTTCACCATTTCCTGGAGCTTGCTCAAACCGATGTCCATTGAATCACTGATGCCATCCAACAATCTTGTCCTCTGTCATCCCATTCTCCTCCTGCTTTCAATCTTCCCCAGTATCAGGGTCTTTTCTAATGAGATATCTCTTCATATCAGGTGGCCAAAGTATTGGAACTTCAGCTTCAGCATCAGCCTTTCCAATGAATATTCAGGATTGACTTCCTTTAGGATTGACTGGTTTGATCTCCTTGCAGTCCAAGGGACTCTTGAGAGTCTTCTCCAATACCACAGTTCAAAAGCATCAGTTCTTCAGCTTTCAGCCTTGTTTACAAAGATCTAACTCTCACAGCCATACATGACTATGGGAAAAACCATAGCTTCGACCATATGGACTTTTGTTGGCAAAATAATGCCTTTGCTTTTTAATAAGCTGTCTAGGTTTGTCATAGTTTTTCTTCCAAGGAGCAAGTATCTTTCAGTTTTGTGGCTGCAGTCACCATCTGCAGTGATTTTGGAGTCCAAGAAAATAAAGTCTCTCACTATTTCCACTGTTCTTCATCTATTTGCCATGAAGTGATGGGACCAGATGCCATAATCTTTGTTTTATGAATGTTGAATTTTAAGCCAGGTTTTTCACTCTCCTGTTTCAGTTTCATCAAGAGGCTCTTCAGTTCCTCTTTGCTTCCTGCAATAAAGATGGTGTCATCTGCATATCTGAAGTTACTGATATTTCTCCAGGCAATCTTGATTCCAGCTTGTGCTTCATCCAGCCCTGCATTTCTCATGATGTACTCTGCATATAAATTAAATAATCAGGGTGACAATATACAGCCTTGAATTACTCTTTTCCCAATTTGAAACCAGTCCATTGTTCCATTTCCGGTTCCAACTGTTCTTTCTTGATCTGCATACAGGTTTCTCAGGAGGCAGGTAAGGTGGTCTGGTATTTCCATCTCTTTAAGAATTTTCCAATTTGTTGTAATCCACACATTTAAAGGCTTTAACATAGTCAATGGAGCCCATAACAATCAGAAATGCAGAACTCTTCCTGCTTGGAGTGAATACCACTTTTGAGAACATTAGACTACTCTTTCATCACTCTTCTCCACAGCACACTTACTACGACCGTTAGCAGATGTGTGCTCCCATACAATCAAACAGGTTTTATCAACTGAAGTATAAGGTCAGAGATAGGAAGGACCTTGGTAGAGAGAAGAGAAAGTACTGTGAGAGTGGGGTTTCTTATGTTTTAATGTAACTCATTGCCTCCATATCAGAAAATTGTGGAAATCTGTAGATGTTAGAACTGTGTAACGCTAATGCATTTTTATTTTACTTCTTAAAGACAAAGATAAGTCCAAGACAAAATTAACAAAGACTGTTCATGGACAGAGGAGCCTGGCGGGCTACAGGCCATAGGGTCACAAAGAGTCAGACACAATTTAGTGACTACACAGCAGCAGCAGCATTTATAAACTTGCAGCAAGGAAATCTGTCAGCCATCACTTTCAGTTCAGCAAGGCATCAGAGATGTTACAAAGAAGAGTAATCTTTAGTGTAAAGATCCTGCTGGCCAATGCAGGAGACTCAAGAGATGCAGTTTTGATCCCTAGGTCAGGAAGATCACCTGGAAAAGGAAATGGCAACCCATTCCTGTATTCTTGCCTGGAGAATTCCATGAACAGAGGAGCCTGGTAGGCTCCAGTCAATGGGGTCAAAAGAGTCAGACATGACCGAAGCCACTTAGCACAACACAGAAAGTTTTATAAAGTTTAATAAAAAGAAGAAGAAGAAGGAGGAAGACTGAATTTCTGGCAAGCATTCTATAAAGGGGGGTTTGTATTTTTGGAAGTGGGGGAGACTTGTTAATTGGTTTTCAGGTACATGGTTGACCTTTAATTGGTTGCAATGGGACAATCAAGTGGTCTGGGGGCAATTTTCAAAAGAAAAGGAAAGGAAAGTGAAGTCACTCAGTCATGTCTGACTCTGATACCATGGACTGCATCCCGTCCATGGGATTTTCCAGGCAAGAGTACTGGAGTGGGTTGTCATTTCCTTCTCCAGGGATCTTCCCGACCCAGGATCAAACCTGGGTCTCCTGCATTGTAGGTAGACACTTTACCATCTGAGCCACCAGGGAAGTCCTTTAAAAAAGGAAGGATTGATCAAAATAAGAGGTAGAGGGTTTTCTATGACCAATAATTTCCCCCCAAAATGGGGCTCCCTAGTTCCTTTTCTGTAGGCAAACTGTCCTTATGAAGGGAAGAAGATAGCTAATTTAGAACATGATTTGTCAAATTTTACTCAATCATTAAGAAGAAAACATATTCCAAAAATTTCTGATGGCATAAGAAAATGGTAACAATATAATAAAATCATGATTCTATGGATAGACATTGCCTGTGATATATAACTATTATAAATACTATATATATATATATATATATATATATAGTAGCTGATGGGAGAAGGCAATGGCACCCGACTCCAGTACTCTTGCCTGGAAAGTCCCATGGACAGAGGAGCCTGGTAGGCTGCAATCCATGAGGTCACCAAGAGTCGGACACGACTGAGTGGGTCACTTTCACTTTTCACTTTCATGCATTGGAGAAGGAAATGGCAGCCCACTCCAGTGTTCTTGCTTGGAGAATCCCAGGGATGGGGAAGCCTGGTTGGCTGCCTTCTATGGGGTCGCACAGAGTCAAACACGACTGAAGTGACTAAGCAGCAACAACTTAGCAGCAGCATAGTAGCTGATAATAGATAGATGTTAGATGCTTAATCTCTCAAAGCTTTAGTTTCCTCATTTTAAAAATATGCTAATACCTACCTCACAGGGTCATTTCAAGTTTTTATGAAATACAGCAGAAAAGTTCTTATTATATAGTGCATAACACATTTACATTTATGTACATCTGTCATATCCAGAGGATTTTTAATGCAACATAAAAATAAGTTTGAGTAATCTTCTGGAGTTGGTGACGGACAGGGAGGCCTAGCATGCTGCAGTCCATGGGGTTGGAAAGAGCTGGACACAACTGAGTGACTGAACTGAACTGACTGAAAAGTGTCACAAAGATTCTATAACAAAATCATTTCCATTTGCTGTAAATTTTCCCAGTTTTAAAGCTGAAAATCCTATATCACAGAAAATTCCTTAATTCTGGGAAAATCGGGACTGTTGGTCACCTTGCATAGTTCATAAAGGTGAAATAAATTTTTTGCTCAGACCCTAAGAATAAATAATTCCTTCCCAATAAACATGACTTTAAGACCACAATCAATATTACTGTAATCATATACTGTTTTCTGACCACAAAACATTCCCACAAGTTAGAGTACACAATTTCTAGATACAGCATTCATAGGTTAGTCAGAGTTACCCATTCATGTGGCATTTTTCACTGGCAAACAAAACTAAAACTCTTTGAGATCAGAACAAAAGGTGATAATGTTGGTAAGCTTTACACAAATTGAGAATGGACTACTTCAAGCCACAGGAAAACAGAACCAAAAATGAATCAAAATGGGACTCTCATAACACCATTTCCTAACACATTGATGAAGATCATTACTAAATTCATATAAGGATATACAAAAACTGATTAAAAATCTTTGTATTCATATATATATATGTATTGTATAGGTAAGTATATTCAATATATACTATATGCATGTAATAAGTAGCTTCCTAGGTAAAGAACTGCCTGCCAATGCAAGGAGACATAGGGGACATGCATTTAATCACTGGCTGGGAAAGATTCCCCTAGAGGAGGATTGCCCTGCAGGCAACTCATTGCAGTATTCTTGCCTGGAGAATCCCATGGACAGAGGAGCCTGGCGGGCTACAGTCTATATGGTCACAGAGAGCTGGACACAACTGAGCACACATGCACACATATAATAAAATGGTCTGGGTGTTTTGGGTTTTACTTACTCTCAACAAATTATTTGTATGTTTTGTTAACCACTAATTCTGATAAAACTGACAATAGGAGCAGGGTATATATAGTCAGGGTGTATATATATATATATATATAAATATATATATATATATATAAAAAGAAATGAATAATGCAGTTGTTGAGATAAATTCCCTGCTTTCCTTTAGATATGGTCTGTACTCATATCAGGTCAAGATCCTTTAGCCCAGAGTAGGAAAAATCAGGCTTATACTTATAGAAGATTGCTTTTGCTTTGTATGGGACACATCAGCACATTTATACACACATGTAATTATAGCATTGTTTAACTGGGATAATCAGTGGATTATTAGCACTGTCATAAAAACGAAAATATAATAGATGATAGTTCTGCTGTATTAAACCATCTCCCTGAAATCAAAAGGATTAGTACAAGCTACTTTTCCAAGATATCTCTGAGTATACTCTGAATTAATACAGTATTTCTACTCTCTGTTGAATGTGCTAAACCTAAGAGGTATTTTTTGTAGCAATAGTAACTGCTAGAGTTCACTGAGTTCTTACCATGTGCTAAAGTATTTGATACATTATTTTCATTAATTTATCTCATATAGTCCTCAAACAAACTTATGATGTAGTATTTCAACTGCCTATATTTTCAGAAGAGAAAAATTAGTCTTGGGGAGATAAAGTAGCTTGCTCTGAGTCAAACAGTCAAATTGGGATTCAAACCAAAGTCTGTCTTATTCTGATATTAAATAGAATTCATAAATAGAAAACTCCTGAAACAAAAATTTAGAAGAGAATATTCAATTAGGAACACAATGTTACTTTTTTACTTACTCAGAAAGAAAAAAAAAAATCAAAGATCTCTGGATAAGTACCTCAGAATAGTCCAAGGAAATAAATTTATGAAGAAAGCACTTAAAGTACGTATTCAGCAGGCTGTAGACAATTTAAAGAACTATGTATAAAGTTCCCCATCCTGTGCCTTGCTACAGTTCCAAGAGGTTTGCTCTAAATTAATTAAGAAGTGCTTGCTCTCAATGAATTAAGAAGATGAGACCAACATCAAAAGGCCTCTCCTCTTAAGGAATTTCTAACACAGGCCTCATCTGAGCAGACTCTTGAGGGAGTGAAAGGCCTTTTCGATAATATGCACTATTCCCTTCCCAAGATGTTTCTTTTGATTTGCTGTATAAACATCTGGCCTTTGAGAAAAGGGAAAAAAAAAATCTTTTGCTGTTTCAAATCACTTTGTATAAATTATTTTGAAAGTTCCACTGTCAGAGTAGTTATTTTACTCTCCTTTCTCATTCTTTGAGAGGACTATGCCTTTGAAAATCAGAATAAGAATTCCTTAACTGCTTATAGATTATCTTTGAAGGTAACATCACATTTTTTAGAAACAGTCTTATCTAATTCCAGCTGACCTTGTCATGTGTCGATTGGCTTAAATCAAGGATTGGCAAACATTATAAATGAATCCCTGCTCAAGGCACAGTGCCTGCACTATTGACTCCTACCTCACCTTGTATTGTCAGAGTGCAGACAGACTTCAAAACATCTTTCTCAAAGAATTACTCTTGATAGTTGCAAAATTTGAGAGTAAAGGAAAAAAATAAAAAGAATAAGATATTGCAAAGAAAGATTGGGATTATTATTGGGGTGGGGGCATGGGAGTGGGGAAGAACAACCAGCCTCCTCCCTGTAAGAAGGTCTGAACTCTTATCTCCTCCTCAAAAGTACTGCACCATCCAACATCAAGAATTACATTTAAATGCATTAAAATTAAAATGCTAAATTTGAAGTACCATATATCCAGTGAACATAATATACTTCTCTCTAAATTTTAATCAGCAAGGGGATATAGATTTTTCAAGGCTGTTTTTATGTTTTATCACTGGGTCTTTAAATATTAATTGTGCTCTATCATTAGTTGTGAATCTGATGCTAACTTTTTGGTCCCAAACAAGTTCTACTGTTATTAAAGGACCTACTGTTCCATCAGTAATAATATCAATATAATTATGCTTCCAGATTGGCTCCTAATCATTTTGCTCTTGACATTTGAACTAACTCAAAAGATGCACTTGTTAAATCAGACCCTCATAGATCAAAGAACTTATGTAGTATCAAGATTTACTAATAACTAATGACTATGTTAAAGAATATAAACATTCAAGAAGCCTGGGTGAAGCAAGGAGAGGACAAGGACTTTCTCTTCTGTGGCTCCCACATCCTTTCTTGTGGTTACAGGAATGCACTCCCTTGCCCAAAATAATAGACAAGTTTTTTAAGAAGTACTTGAGTCCCCTCAGATAGCAGATAGTACTAAAGTTATAAAATATCACTGTTTTACACCCCCAGAGAATTGTATGAGAACCATGTCTCATAAATCAACAGATTGTTTATCACAAGCAATCCCAACTCTAGGACATTCTCCCCAAAACACTGTATAGATAAGGACTGCTCTCCTCACATATTTCATTAGTCTGTTTTCCCGGAGGCCCAGCATCATATTCACAAGAAGAATAGACCTAGCCACCTGCCTTCTTTCTTTTTCCCTAGAAATGCACCCTCACTTAAAACCCCGCCCAACAACTGGAGAATAAATGAATCATAGGGCACTTTTTAAATTCTTCTTCTACCATCTGACCTTGGAGAAACACTGACAACCAAACAAGATGGTAGAGATTCACTGGCCCAGGGGCTTAAGTGGATGTTTCATGTCCTAGGCTTCATAATCAAAAACTGAAAATATTCCTTTTTTGTGAAATTGCTATTCATTCTTGAATTTGTGAATACGAAGATAAATGACTACCCATATTCTATTAATTTTCTAGTGAATATATCCTGTTGACCTTATTATGAAGAGCTAATCCCTGCAAATTATGAGCAGCTATGTATCACAGTTGATCTCCTAGAATGCAAACTCACTGGATATATTTAACTTATCTTGAGAAATGAGGCAGTTGGAATAAATCAGGATATAAGGCTTCTGATTTTATCTGTTACAAATACATGAACTTTTATTGATGGTGAACCTCACACCTCAGCTTATACTTGACAATATATTAGTACTGCCTGTTGCCATCCATCCTTTTGAGAAGAATAAAAATCAAACAAATAACCTATATTTACTTTCCAATATATACCAAGACTTTGTCCCAGAGGCTTTGAATCAATCATTGTATTTCATTTAAGTGCTATTGTCATCAATGACAAAATGAAGTTGCATTTAGAAAGGACACATAAGTTCATTAAGACAAGTCTTTATTACCCTAATTCTATGATGCATTCTTCCTTAAAATATTAGTGGCATTCAAAATCCAATAGAAATGACTAAGATGTAGATCAATTAAGTCTCAACACCTTGAAGAAATAAAAAGAGGAATTTTAAATTACACCTAACTTCTGAGTTTGCTGGCTTTTATAAAGTCATATTTGTATTTTAGTGAAAATTATATATTAAATTATTCTTATGCTTTAATTCCTTATAGTTTGTTCTTAGTTTCCCTTCTCTCTCTCTTTCATTCACATCAGCACACTTTCTCCATAACCTGCTAGCTTTAGAGGAGGTAATATATTATTTTTAATTGTATATTAAAAATAATAATAAGATGATCNCCTGCTAGCTTTAGAGGAGGTAATATATTATTTTTAATTGTATATTAAAAATAATAATAAGATGATCTGTATGATCATCTTATCCTACAGCTTACTGCCAATGTGAGGCCAAATCTGGTATTAGTAAAATTTTGCTACCTATTATAGTTGAATTTATTTTATTATTTAAGAGATTATTTACATTTAAAAATTGCCTATAAAGAATTAACCTGAAAATAACTTGATTCCAAAATGAAAATTACAGTAACAGACACTTGCTCTAAGCTTAAGCAGAGTAACTATTCAAATTTCATTCCTAATTACTTGACTTCACATTTCTGCCTAGCAGTTTGGATTCAGACCAATAATATTACTTTTTTTTCTCGCCTCATCCCAGGTGAGATCTAAAGAGAACCTTTCTTTAATTTGCATTAGCTTATAGGTAAAACTTTGCTTTTCATAACATGGGTACTTTATAATATGGTGTGGACAGGAAAAATATAGCTAAAACCATGACTTTTTGAGAAAACATCGATTTTTATGTCAACTTATACCATTATATTAAACAAAAAGGAAATTAAAGAAGGCCATATGAATCTTTAATACTATTCCCACAACATCCTTAATATTTATTTTTTAATATACATTTTAAAGATATATTCAGTATCTCAAACTTGAAGATCAAAGACTGAACCCAATTTTAAGTTTAAAATGTATCAATAATCATTCCTTGGACTTACCTGGGGGTAGAGTAGATCAGAATCCACTTGCCAATACAGGGGACACAGGTTCGATCCCTGGTCCAGGAAGATCCCACGTGCTGTGGAGCAACTAATCCAGTATGTCACAACTACTAAACCTGCACTCGGGGCCTGCAACCCGCAACTGCTGAGCCTGTGTGGCAAAACTACTGTGTGCCCTAGAACCTGCACCCCACGACTATTGAATCCACATGCTGCAACTACTGAAGGCCGTGTACCTAGAGCCTTTGCTCCACAGAAAGAGAAGAAAGCAAGGGGAGTAGCCCTCACTCACATCAACAAGAGTACATGGAAGTGCACACAAAAAGCAATGAAGACCCAGGGCAGACTAAAACAAGTAAAATTTAGCTGTGGTACATATACACAATGGAGTATTACTCAGCCATTAAAAAGATACATTTGAATCAGTTCTAATAGGTGGATGAAACTAGAGCCTATTTTACAGAATGAAGTAAGTCAGAAAGAAAAACACCCATACAGTATACTAATACATATATATGGAATTTAGAAAGATGGCAATGATGACCCTGTATGTGAGAGAGCAAAAGAGACACAGATGTATAGAACAGTCTTTTGGACTCTGTGGGAGAGGGAGAGGGTGGGATAATTTGGGAGAATGGCATTGAAACATGTATAAAATCATATAAGAAACGAATCGCCAGTCCAGGTTCGATGCATGATACTGGATACTTGGGGCTGGTGCACTGGGACAACCCACAGGGATGGTATTCGGAGGGAGGAGGGAGGGGGGTTCAGGATGGGGAACACATGTATACCTGTGGCGGATTCATGTTGGTGTATGGCAAAACCAATATAATATTGTAAAGTAAAAAATAAATAAAACAA
>SJYQ01000582.1:22031-58325 GCA_006410935.1 Redunca redunca | reverse complement strand
TCTAGAACAGCCTGTCCATAAACTTATAAACTAATACTGTGAACCTATTTGTTTAAAAAGCTATTTTGAAATGAAATTTTTCTTTACCATATTTCTCTTTAAAAAAAATGAGGCAAAATTTTAGTTTGGCTTAATGGTACTTTTATTTCCCTGAGTATAGATTTTTTCCCTCTTTATTATCCAGTTTTTTACATAATCGTAATTTAAAGGCACTTTAAAAATACTATTTGATTTTGTATCTAATTTAAAATATACCTGTTATTTTTATCAGTAAGTGCTTCTTTTCCTTTGCTTCCCTACTTCCAGGCAAATATAGTAAGTACATGACTTTTTTCTCGTTTTAGTTTCACTGAGTTTTTACCTAACAAAAAGCAATAAGAGCTTCTGGTAATAGAAGAATGTTGATAGAATCATAGAATACTGACAAATCAATACTCACATTCAGTGTTTTAAATGTTAATATTTTTCTGTAATTAAAAAAAGAGGCCTTCTAACATGAGTTTAAGAGAAAATTTTAGGCCCTCCTCACCAGAAATAATCTTTGATTGAACTTACCTTGCTAAAAGTAAGATAACTTCAGAGTTCTTGTTCTTGAATTTTAAATAATCTCCCTTTCCATTTGTCATTAATGTTATATATATATATATNGGCTTTTTTTAGAGCAGTTTTAGGTTTACAGAAAAAGTGACTAGAAATACAAAGTTCACATATACTCTAACCTCCTTACCCCTGCAAACACACAGGATTCCATTATTAACATCTTGGATTATTAGTGTGGTATATTTGTTATAATTGATGAACCAATATTAATGCACTATGATTAATGAAAGTCTGTAATTTATACCAGGTTTCACTCTTTGTGTTGAACATTCTACAAGGTTCTGACAAATACAGAATGACATGTATCCAGCATTACAATATCATACAAAATAGTTTCACTGCACTAAAAATCCCCTGTGCTTCACCTATTCATCCTTCCCCCTACCTCCCTGAACCTCTGGCAACCATGATCGTTCTCAGTCACTGTGGCTTAGCCTTTTCCAAAATGTTATGTGAGTTGGGATCATATAGCATGTATAGTCTTCTCAGATTGGCTTCTTTGACTTGGTAGTATGCATTTAAGGTTCCTCCAGATCTTTCCATGACTAGATAGCTTATTTCTTTTTATTGTTGAACAACCTTCCAATGTAAGGCTGTACCAACACTTCTTTATTCATTCACCTCTTGAGAGATATTTTGATTGCTCCCCAATTTGGCAGTTATGAATAAAGCTACTTTAAACATTTGTGTGTAGGTTTTTGTGTGTATAAATATAAGCTTTTTATGAATGATTTCTTCTTTCCATCTTTTACCAGAATGTCAAATTCAGTTACAATTACTGTTACATGGAGGTCAATGTATAATCATCTTCTGTATTAACCTTATTTGCCTCTCAGGACAAAGTCTAATCCAGGTGACATAGAACCTGTATCTGTTGTTTGGCTTTTCTATCAGTCTTATAATATGATACAGTAGTTCTACACTGCTGTTTTCATGGCGGAATAAAAAGGGTTGATATCTTTATTTGGGAGGGGAAAAGAGTGGAAGGAATGGTTTGTGAGTAGCCTTACTTTAGATGAGCTATGTGAGCTCTTAATACCCTTTCTATACCAGGCCTAACTGGATCGGTAAATCATAGCAAGTTGAAAGCTATATATCTATGATCAAGTGTGTTTCAAATATCTTATTCATAAACAGGGATTTATTCATTGAGGCTGCATTATTCTGTATTCCTATGTGTTATATAAAGTAGAACATCAAGAAAATTAAGTCAGAATCAGACAACTGTTCAAATACTAGAATATGCAAACGTTAGAATTATTCCTAATAAAGAGCTTCGAATATGAGATAATCTCCATTTTTCATATTAAGATAATTATATACTGCTTTTGTGGCTTTTGCAAACATAGCTGTAATTACCCCTGGCATTGTATTGTTTACTGTCTTTTTCCCCCACTTATTAAAGCTATTTATTTACCACAAATGCTTTGTATGCAAACATTAGTCTGCTGTTAACAAAAGTGAAGCCCAAATTTGTAATTAGCTACAGCTGTACATGCTGCTTCCTTTATTCAAAAGACTCCTATCATTGTGAAGCTGGTTAGTTCATTTTATTCTTTGTGGGAACCAATCATGGATACGTGCTAAAGACCTTCTCTCTGTATGCTGAGTTTAAATCCACTATTATCTGTTTTTAGTTGGGATGGGGAGCACAGTTTACAGCACTAGCTGAATTGAAGGCAGGAGAAGAAGAAAAAGGTCTTGAGGAAAGTTGTGTCTATTGCACAGCTATGAGTGATTATATCAGTTAATAATTTAAGCACCACTTTAAAGTTATATGTTCAAGTTACATATAATTTAATGCCAATTAACCAAAATCAAGCACATCACTTACATCATAGAATCAATATATGACCTGATGCTTTTCATTGATGGTTAAACCTATTCAGTTTGTAGCCCATGGATAGAATCTCATGTAAAATAGCCTGGGTTCTGTGACCAAGGGAAAGTTATTTAACCTCTCTATTCTTTAGTTTTATCATTGTAAGATGAAGATAATAACATATACTTCATTGGGACCTAGTGAAGATTAAGTGAATTAATATTCAGCAAACATTTAGAGCACCACCTCACACACAATAAATGATATTAGGGTTAGCTACTGAATATTATTCAAAGATCTGGTACATTGTGGTGGTGGTTTAGTCACTAAGTCATGTCTGACTCTTGTGACCCCATGGACTGTAGCCCATGAGGAACTTCTATCCATGGGATTTTCCAGACAAGAATAGAAGAGTGAGTTGCCATTTCCTTCTCCAGGAAATTCCCCCACGTCCTCCCCTACCCTCAGTCCCCAGGGATCAAACCGGGCTCTCTTGCATTGCAGGCAGTCTCCTACATTGCAGGCAGATTCTTACTGACTTAGCCACCAGGGAAAGAGGTAAAAATTTACCCTTCCAATTGTTGATGTAATTGATTAAAGTCTAAAGAAATAAAGTTATCTCTCTGAAGTTCACTAAACTAATGGATTATAAAACAGAAAGGTCAGGCAACACAGCAAAGTATTTCCTCAAAATCTTTTTTTATATATGGCTGAAACCCCTAGTAAGGGAAAATTTCCTACTGTTATTTGTTATGATTTTAGTATTTTGGAGTACAATGTAAAAAATGAGTATATTTGACTATTCAATGGCCTACTTCCAAAACAAGTTGTTTACAGATTAAAAGACACTGTAACCTTAGTAATTACCACTCTAGATAGGCCCAGAAGACAAAATTACCAAACCTGTTGAAGTTGTTTATTCACCAATGATGATTCTAATTTTCCTGAGAAGACTCTGATATTTGACAAATGAAATATCAAAGAAAGGAGTCTAATAGAAATAAAATGGAAAAACGGCATTTTTAAAAAAACTTCACTCCAGAAGATTTACATATAAAGATCAATAGTTAGAATTTCAATTTATCAATAAAGTGTGTTCAGATAAAAAGATGTGTTTCAGTAATCGATGCTTTCATTAAAAATAGGATTTTCTTAATCTAAATCTAAAACTCACAAATAAATAAATCTCAAAAAAAAAAAAAAATCCTGTGACTTTCAGGCAGAATGAAGATGCTATTTCCTTGTTTTCTTTGAGATGGATTCCTAATCTAAAATAAATGGTAAGACTGAAAGAAAAATCTCTAAAAAGATGTCAATCTTATTAACAAGTTTTAAAACTAAACCCAGTATTAATCAATTAAAAATACTGGTAGAAAATAGGAAAGTCAAGTACTTAAAAACTGAGTAACTCAGAATACATCATATTTTGCCTTTGTTAGTTTCAAAGCTGTGTGTTTGTAGATGTATGTTTAGAAGGGTAATGGTAAGGAGGAGTGAAAAATATAGACAACATTAGAGGCAAAGTGGGTCTTTGATTCCAGGCTAGAGCAATTAATCTTTTCCCACAGTACACAGTCCCATACAACAGTGAAACTTACGGGGTTCTTTACTTTGCTGTATTAAAAATGTGCCTACAAAGCACCAACTCCAAGCAGCAATCATGAATTATTAATACTAGTGAAAGACAAATGTAAGTTGTGTCAGGCATCTATAATTTGGATTTTGGGCAGGTAGCGAAGTTTTATTTATCTATTTATTTATTGGTGCACTGGGTCTTATTTGCATATGTGGCCTTCTTTCTAGTTGTGGTTTTTGGGCTCAGTAGTTGCCCTCCAGTGTGTAGGATCTCAGTTCCCTGAGTGCCCCAGTCAGGCACTGAACCCACGTCCCCTGCATTGGAAGGTGGATTCTTAACCACCGGACCACCAGGGAAGTCTCCTGGAAGGTAGCAAAGTCTTAACATGTACTCAGAAGAGATTTGTTTTGAAAGCTTCATTGCTTTCTGTAATCTTCTTTTAAAATTCTGAATTCAGCTCAACAGTTGCCAGTTTGATTTCACTTTGTCTCCACATGAACCCAAGGCCACTACCAATCCTGAAAGCATTAACAAGGGAGATATAGCTGCTCTTGTAATTAATTCTCTCAGTCTCAAGTTTCCTGAGAAATGCTTGAGATCTTTGATGTTCACATCTTAACTAAGCTTCACAGTTTTCAGTTGGAACTGATAAGCACTCAAGGCTCTAAAGGAAAAAAATAAGTCCAGGGCCTTGGTAACCCCACATAAGCATCTAACCGTTTTTCTTCCCCCAAAGCTATTGTTGCCTGTCCACTGATGGGAGAATTGACAGATAATTGTGGGAAAATTGGCAGAGTTTCCTTGGGTCACCATCTTCCTGCTGATTGTGAATTGTTTCCCTGATTATAACTCTTCCCTGACGTACCTTGGTTATCACATTGAACTTCCTGCTTGAATCATGCCTAAGCTTGCTATGTTCTCTAGATTCTTGACATGGGGCGACCTGCTGCTTTAGCTCTATTAAAACTGCAGTATTGTGGCTTCACTCCTGCATTAATTTTTCACCACATGCTTCAATGCTGAATTTAAGTTTTTTTCCCAATATTTATCTTAATAATTTTGTTTTCCTTTATTTAGTTACATATATAATTATTCACCATCTATTTCTATTTATCAAGCTTAAAAAAAAAATTTTAAGTGGCCTTGTTTTTGCCAAAAAACTATTCTATTTTACCACAATGAAACTGCTATCATTTTATGACAGTCACAAATAATGAAAACTCATGAGGAAACATTTTAAAACTCTAGTGTGATTGCTGTACTCATACTTGAAATCTTATCCCTGTTATGAATAACAGACTGTGACCCAGAGCTTTACTGAAATGCCTATTTTCTACAAAAAAAAAAAAAAAAAAAATCAGTCTCCTTTTGAAAAGCTTGTTTTTTACAAAGAAAATTGAACAGGATATTTTTTCAAATGAATTGTAATTAGAACTTGTTGTATGACAGTTTCTCTAAAATAGCCTACTCATGAGGTCTACCTACCAGGAAGGGTCTACGTAATAATGATGAAAACAGAAACAAAGAGGCATTGAAGCACAAAAGCTGAAGAATCAGAATCAGGGTAAGCTGCAACCATAAAAGGATAAAGCTAAGAAATCTTATATATCAAAAACATGAAATCACAAGTTATACTGGTAGAAGCTCAGGTAGAATGCTTCAGGTGTCCTAAACATGGCAAGCCCCTGAGCACAACAAATGCAAAATAGAATAACAGGCACCAATTTTCCACTTTTGATATATTGAAGGGAAAGATGACTTACAGTTGCCAAAAATAACTCTTGTGCCCCCAAATACAATTCCTGCCACAGAGCCTGAAAATCCAACCACTGCTGTTAAAGATATTTAGAAGATGTTCATATCTCTGATACTATTCATATTCCCACAATTTGACCCTTCTTATAGTCAGCTCCTCTGTCAGTTCTAGCCCCTGTATTTCAACCCAGCCCTTCAGTTTTTGAAACTCTTATCTTTTTGCATCTACTTGACTAAATGCAAATTCGAGGGAAATTATCATTAATTTTGAGTTTCCCACCCCACCTCCCCACCTCAAGAAAAGACCTTCAATATCTCAATAGAATCTACCTGTTGTATGGTTACATTATATTTTTAACTCCTCACAACAGCTATTTTAATCCTTGCTGGTCTCCATCATACATCTCATATACAAATTCACCTGATTCTTTACAGAAACAAAAAGAATTATTACATGGGAAATTCTTTAGTCTCTTAATTCCTCACCTACAGAAAACAAATTGGATCCTGCTCTTATACTTATGCCCTTAGAGAGCCTCCTTTCCCTAATCTTCGTATACATGTCATTTATCACTTATCTATCTCTGCTGTATTTCCTCTCCTTCTCCTCTCTCTTCAGTGGTTCTTAAACTTGGTTGCAGATCTTAATCAAGTTCTTAAACTTGATTCCAGATCAGAATCACTGGAGAGCTTGAAAAATATTTATAGCTGGGTTTCAGTTCCAAAAATGCTTGTTTAATTTGTGCAGTGTTTGGCCTGGACATTAAGATATTTAAAAGCTCCTTGGGTGAATTTGATCACAGCCAGGATTGAACGTCACTGTTCTACTGGTTTATTTTCCAAAAATGCAAGAGTGTTCAAAATTATTTCTATATTAAAAACAAAAGGGATGGTACAGGGAGGGAGGTGGGAGGGGGGTTCAGGATGGGGAATACGTGTACACCCGTGGCAGATTCATGTTGATGTGTGGCAGAACCAATACAATATTGCAAAGTAAAAAACAAACAAACAAACCAAAAAACACTGCAATGTCCAAATCTGTAACAATTTAAGCATCAAGTTAAATAATGACAGTGACATTTATATCAAATGAATAAATAGCAATTCAAGAGTTTACTTTGATGTAAAGAAAGAAAGAAATGGAAGGCAGAGTTAGCTCTTCCTTACAATAGAATGATAGTTAACAAATGAAGAAAGAAAGCTGGAATTGGAAAAATCACCATTTGGCCACCACTGTAGTAATGATAATTGAAAAAATATTTTCTAATACATACTCAAAATAGTGGGTGAAAGTTGGATAAGAAACAGAATTTTGAATAATTTCAAAGTGCCTCTCCATAAAATATTTGCTAATGAAATATGAGATTAAATTGGATAAAATGTGATTTTACAGTTACAAAATCAAATGATGAGAGTTAAAATCTCCAGCAATGAGATCGGTGAATATCACATATCACTCAGGAGAAGACAATGAGAAAAAAAACCAGCATCACTTCTGTGATATTCCAGCCAAATAACA
Source organism: Redunca redunca (assembly GCA_006410935.1). NCBI lineage: Eukaryota > Metazoa > Chordata > Mammalia > Artiodactyla > Bovidae > Redunca > Redunca redunca. Next base: position 51,053 of record SJYQ01000582.1, on the reverse strand, counting down.
TTGCCTGGGTCTAGTCATGAAGAAACAGATTGACCAATTTAAAGGACATCCTACAAAATGACTTCACTGCAACCTTTAGAAATATCAAAGTAATAAAATTCAATGTGAGACTGAGGAACTCTTTCAAAGTGAAACATTTTAGTATTACTAGACAGCTATGTACAACACAGGATCCTGGACTGGATCTTTTTGCTTAAGCAAAAATGGTATAATTACTGAAACTTGAATGAGGCCTTTACATGAAAAGGGAGGTCTTAGAAACATTCTTGCAAACTTTTAAGTTCAAAAATGTTTCAAACTAAAAAGAAAGCAAAACAAAAACATTGACCCTCTAGCTTTCAGAAGTGTCTCTAACACTCTAAGTTGTTTCTGGGTTGTATGCTTGTTTGTATTTACTTTTAAAGAGCTACTCTTCTAAATATTTCTTTATCTTCTTACTGTATAGTCCTGCTTCTTGAAAGAAAAGAATAAATTTGTTTTTCTTCACTCACTTGTTTTCTTTCATTCCTCAGGCTTAGGTGTTTGAATTCTGCTTCTAATATTCTACTCAAACTACTCCTACCAGTGCCTTTGGTGACCATTTTGTTAAATTCAATAAAAACAATTGTTTTCAGACTTCTAAATGCTGTAGTACAACTTTTCCCTGGGCTTTCCTCTCCCCACTGCCTGCCCTTCTCACTACTTCATGTATTCATTTATTTGTCAAATATCCAATTAAGTTATTTTGTGAATCAGATACTTCCTAGCAGCTGTAGATTACCAGTTTACAGTGGGAACATGCTCTGTCTTGTTTACCAGTGGAAACAAGGTAAACAAAATCCCCTTCTCCAGGGGATCTTTCTAAGCCAGGGATTGAACCCATGTCTCCTGCTTGGCAGTTGAATTCTTCACCACTGAGTTACCTGGGAAGCCCAAAGAGAAGCATGGTAAAAACAAGATCCCCTGGAGAAGAAAATGACAACCCACTCTGGTATTCTTGCCTGGAGAATTCCATGAACAGAGGAACCTGGCAGGATACAGTCCACGGGGTTGCAAAGAGTTGGACATGACTGAGCAGCTAACACACACAAATAAGATGACATATGGAGTTTGGATTTTATGCCACTTACAATAGAAAGATACGGTTCTGATCAAATCCAGTGGAGGTTTCGACCTAAATTTTAAGGTGAAACTGGCACTTCCTTCCCTCCATGTCTCTTTAGAAAATGTGTCTAACCCTATGGTCCCCTCCCCCCCACTTTATGCTCTTCTCTAATCTTTGAGATTGATCTTGTTTTCTCCAGGGGATCTTCTCCCCTGGAGAAGGAAATGGCAACCCACTCCGGTATTTTTGCCTGGAAAATCCCACGGACAGAGGAGCCTGGCAGGCTACAGTCCATGGGGTCAAAAAGAGTCGGACACGACTGAGTGACATCACTTTCACTTTCCTAATCTTTGATACCTTCTAAGCATTGCTTCACAGACCCTCTACTCCTCCTACACTACATGTACTCCATTGATCATATATACCTATGGTTTCATCTAAAACTTGTATTAACTGGTGACTCTCCACGATCTATTCTCAGCTCCAAACTCAGTCTCACAGTCAGTCTACATCTGCAGAGACTCAGCTCATCATCTTCTCCTTCAGACCAGCACCTCTTCCTACATTCCCTGCTTTAGTGAATGATAAATCACACCATTCCAGTCAGAATCTCTGTAGATAGCTATGGTTACTCTAAATATTTAATTAATGACTATAATGTGTCAGATTTTCTCATTAAAATCTCTTTTATTCATCTCTTTCCTGTCACCACACTATAATACCATTAGTTCAAGCATTCTTTGCATAATCTCTCAACTGAAAATACCAGTGATTTTCCTATTTCTAGTTTTGGCTCTGCCCCATACAGCCCATTTTGCTTAAAGATGCCAGAATAAACTTTCAAACTCATTTGATCAAAAGTGACTCATGTTCAGACATTTGACTATGCAGGAGTTCCACTAATGTGTCTCCTTTGCCAAGATGGTTAATAATAGTAATAAAAATTGTTATGATGATTTATTGAGTGATTGATATAGGACATTTTTGGGTATAAGAACTATATACATATTAACCCATTTCTCATATTGCCTGTGAGGTAGGTACTATTACTACTTCCACTTTACAGATATGATAACTGATACACAGACAGCTTAAGTAACTTGCCCCAAGGCACACAGCCAGCAAGTGGTGATATGTGTGTGTGTATGTGTACTCAGTAGTGTCTGACTCTTTGTGACCCATGGACTGAGGCAAGAATACTAAAGTGGGTTACCATTTTCTTCTCAGGGGATCTTCCCAACCTAGGGATCGAACCTGCATCTTTTGCATCTCCTGTACTGACAGCCTGATTCTTTACGATCAGCACCACCTGGGAAGCATCCCAGCAAGTGGCAAAGCTAGGATTTAAACCTAATCTGACTCTAGAGTCAGTTCAGTTCAGTTCAGTCGCTCAGTCATGTCCAGCTCTTACACCAGGCCTCCCTCTCCATCACCAACTCCTGGAGTTCACCCAAACCCACGTCCATCGAGTCAGTGAGGCCATCCAGCCATCTCATCTTCTGTCGTCCCCTTCTCCTCCTGCCCCCAATCCCTCCCAGCATCAGAGTCTTTTCCAATGAGTCAACTCTTTGCATGAGGTAGCCAAAGTACTGGAGTTTCGGCTTCAGCATCAGTCCTTCCAAAGAACACCCAGGACTGATCTCCTCCAGAATGGACTGGTTGGAACTCCTTGCAGTCCATGGGACTCTCAAGAGTCTTCTCCTGAGCCAGTGCTGACTAAATTCAAACTTATTACTACAATATACAAGTCTCTGCATGGCTTATCCTTTGAAAACTTCTCAGCTCTCTTTTCTCAAATATCTTTCTCATACCATACTCTCAGGTTATGTTAAATATATTGCAGGTCCCTTGCCAGCATCACACTCTCATCTTCCATGACATTTACATGAGGTACCTTTGACTGTGATACCTCTCTTGCCTTTGTCACCCACTTAGAACTTATTTATCCTTTAAGACTGTCAAAATCCATTTATTTTGTTGGTGTCCATTAGTGCCTTATCAGTCTGTGCCTCCCTCTATTATAGCAATCTCTCTATACCACTGTATATTTACATGTTTTTTTGTTTTATATTCCCCTTAACACTGAGAATTCCTTAACAGGAGGAAATCTTTCAGTTCTATATCCTAGTGTAGTGTGTAACAATGGATGCTTTATACATCATTTAAAAATAATAAATTAATGAATAAATGACACCACTATTTTAAAATTAATGAATACCACCATCATTTATTGNNCACTATTTTAAAATTAATGAATACACCCATCATTTATTGCTATCTTATTACAACCCAGTTTCAGGGTTATCTTGTAGAGAAAGTGATCCTTAAAAATGAGGTCCACAATAGAGGAATATTGAAAAAGAGAAAGGTAAAAAGTCACTGAGCATAGGGAATCTAGTTGTTGATGCAAAGGCAATTCTTAGATATCTAGAGGCTACCATTAGGACACTGGATATAAGAGGAGGGGAATGAAGGTTAGAATGTTATGAAGAAGAAAAAGAATACATTAAAAATGGGATGCTAAGAAATGATGCAAATGCAAATTTAACAGTTTCATTTGGTAGGATTAAATGGACTCAGCTTTCTAAGAAGTTAATAACTATCTTTTGTTGTTGCAATAATAATTTCTTTCTTGAGAAATGAAACCAATTAGTTACAGTCCTCTCATCACACCAAACTCTTTTCTTTGTTCTGCCAGCCTATAGATGTTTAGTTACAAATAGAAAAAAAAAAAATCTGCTAGTCATTTTGCCAAGTTAGTATCTTGGAATTAAATGTGAGATTTTTGTATTCACATATATTGGCTAGGGAGACCTCTATGCAGTGGACAAGTTGTTCTCTTTGGAGTGAGGCATTTAAAGAAGAGTAGCAGTGCTGGAAAAGAGGGCTCAAGAGTCTGAAAATCCAGCCAAAACTAAAGTTTAAACATTTAGAGAAGATTGGTACTTGGAAAGCTATTCACCAGTGCAAGCGTTCTAGCCTGGAAAGGTAAAAAATAAAATGCTGTTTACAAGTTTTCTCTGGTTTGTTATATAAAATGTGTTGTGCATGTGATATCTAAATTTAAAGTAACATGATTTAAACTGCACTATGTGATGAAGAGTCCTCTGAGGTCACTAAAGCTTTGATTTTCCAGTTAGCTTATTTTATAGCTAGTGCTTTGGAAACCATCAAGTCCATAACGAGATAGATCAATCAGATTGTTTTTATTGGTCTACTGCGTACCATACACTATACACAGCAGTATTCATTGAATCAGACTGCTTGGGAACAGCAGCTTTAACCTTGAGGCTTGAGCAGAGAAAATAACAGCTTCAAAATTAAATCTCCATGAATTATATATATTCTTATATAAAATTGAATTTTTAAACAGTGTCAATTGAAATCCATTGGTAATGAACCAAGTACAGTTATTTCAAAGAAGCATCATGGTCAAAACATCCCACGTTCACTGATTTAAAGTAGCTTACTAAAGTTGGTATTCACATATCAGACCTTNTGCAGTGGTTCAAAGAAACATATTTTTTTAATGGCTTCAATAATACACTATTTAAAGGTAAAGTAAAAAGAAATGCATGACCTTCAGGAGTTGCTTCAAATGCCTATGATGATTTTATTTTTTTATGTTTGTTTATGTGCCTTTCAAAAAAATCTAAGGTATATTAAAACATGGAATGCAAGCCAATCATATGGTAAATGGTGCACTCATGCTATTCCATAAATGTTCATTATTTTCTCCAGATTTTTGAGGAGGCTTAAAGATTGATATAAAAATCTATACATTTCCTGAACTATTGGGCTTCTCAGTGCAAATCCTTAACTTTTTCAGTGATCAGATTCCTTTACAACTCAAATGGCAATCAAGGGGAACATGGAGAAAGCGTTGCAAAGATCCCTAATCACAAATAGTGTATCCTCAAGGACAAGGTCAGGAATTCACATTACAAAGTCCACAGAGTATATATAACCAAGACTCCCTTAAAGGTTACCTCTTAGCCTCTATCAGGAAGAATTTCACTAAGAAATACTCTCATAATATTTCAAGGTCTCAAAATTAAAACATTACCTCTAAATATTTGATTAGACTGAAAGGGTTAAAAAATTATAGTCAAGTTTCAGAAAAGATATAATTTTTCTGCTGCTTCTTGACTTTTTTCCTTCTCTGCCAGCAGATTTTAAATTCTACAAGTGCAGGGCCAAGTCTATTAAATCCACTATTATATATCCATCACCTAGTAGGTACTCATCCAATATTTATGGAATACTAAATGCATGAAGAGATAGATAAGTGTTGCTGCTGTTGAAATTTTTTAAAATCTTATCTTCTTGAATTTTCTGAAACAACTCTTGGTGATTCTCTTTTTCCTACAGCAATCTCTTTAGAATAGTCTTTTATAACTTGGCACCAACTTGTCTTTCTAGTATTATCCTTTGTGACATTTTAAAATACTTCTTGGCATTTGCTGAAAATATTCAATACTTTTCTTACATTAAATGCCTTTCTTATAGTAAGGCACAGTAAAGCCAGCACTAAATTAAACAAATACTTGAAAAAATTTCATGCATGCTATTTATGATGCAAAATGAGGTATCAAATCATTTCTCTCAGTCTTTACTGGAATACTGTGACCTTGTTGGACCAAAAGTAGGGTCTTCAATTAATCTATGACTTACCCCAAGACTAACAGTATTTTCTACATGATAGGTATTCAAAAAATATTGGGATTAAAAGAGGAATGAAAGCTAATTCTACTAGACATTAATGTAAAATAATCAGAGAAATGAATAATTTCTCTAATATAAATCAATGGTTTCATTCAATAGAACAGAGCTATTGACCTTGAGGTACTGAGACATCAGTCTTGAAGAAGGACCAATAGCTAGAGGCAGAACATACGGCTAAAGTCAGAGAGTGACAGTGTCTAAGGGCCACTGTCTAAGCAGAAGGCATCTCTTTGGCATTTTTCTTCAAAATTCTCTGAGCCTGTGGCAGTATGGCAATGAGACTGCTAGATATATTAATAGAGCTGTAGCACTTAAGGAAGTAAATGTGACAGCTGCAATTTAAACCTGCCCTGGGGGCAAAACTTAGGGATAAAGGAGAAGCATGCTTAACAAGACTTTATATTTTAGAAAAAGTTCCCAAAAGTGCACAAAATGCACCATTGGATAAAACTGTTTTCTAAAAGACACTTTTCCATGGAAACTGACACAGATGGAAGAAAACGGTCCATAGGTTTGCTGTGAATCGACATCATTCCTTTCTGCCTGCTTTGTCCTCATATATGAGGTTATATATTGAATATTTTGCAACAGACAGTGCAACTCAGAAGGGGCTGCAGCTTATCAGAGCAAGGGACCCTAATGTGGACGATGTCTTCAGTTGTATTCACAACGTTATGGAAAGGTGCTGCAAGGAAATGGTCAACTTATGTTCCAAGTGACTCCTGAGTTTAATCCTGAGTTTAATGTTCAATAAACATGTATACTGGTCATCTGCCATGTAGCATATACTGAGGCAGCTTTGTATAACAGCAATGTGGGCATAAGTAGTTGTGCAGATTCAAATTTTGGCTTCTATCCATGCCTCGATGCATTCATTAAATAAGCTCTGCAACTAATAATAATAATATGTGTTGAGAGGTTACTAACTGCCAGACACTGAGCTAAAGGCGATATCATTTAATCCTTATAACTAATGAAATAGATACTAAGATTATGATTTCCCTTATAATAAAGGGTTACAATTTATTTTTTTCACTCCAGCTATAAAACACAGATTCCCCCCATACAAACGAAGAAACTACAGCCTAAAGAGGTGAACTAACTATTCCAGTGTGACTCAATATACCTGACAAACCCGGGATGTGAATCTGGGCAGTCTGAATCTACACCCAAGATATTAATTGATACTTTATGTTGTCTCCTAATTAATTTACAATTTCAGGTTCTTATCTTTCATCTAAAAAATGAGGATAGAAAAACAGCTTCCTTGCTATCATGAGAATTAAAAAGGATGCTCTAGTTTTAATGACAGAAATAAGGTACAGAAATCATCTAACATAGAAGGCAGTCACTAACCTATCTCCATTATAATCCAGTATTATGTTGTTTTTCATTGATTTCTCCCGTTCTTGAACTTTCATATATTTGATAGTTTAAACTACAAAATTGAAAATNTAATAATAATATGTGTTGAGAGGTTACTAACTGCCAGACACTGAGCTAAAGGTGATATCATTTAATCCTTATAACTAATGAAATAGATACTAAGATTATGATTTCCCTTATAATAAAGGGTTACAATTTATTTTTTTCACTCCAGCTATAAAACACATAGATTCCCCCCATACAAACGAAGAAACTACAGCCTAAAGAGGTGAACTAACTATTCCAGTGTGACTCAATATACCTGACAAACCGGGGATGTGAATCTGGGCAGTCTGAATCTACACCCAAGATATTAATTGATACTTTATGTTGTCTCCTAATTAATTTACAATTTCAGGTTCTTATCTTTCATCTAAAAGATGAGGATAGAAAAACAGCTTCCTTGCTATCATGAGAATTAAAAAGGATGCTCTAGTTTTAATGACAGAAATAAGGTACAGAAATCATCTAACATAGAAGGCAGTCACTAACCTATCTCCATTATAATCCAGTATTATGTTGTTTTTCATTGATTTCTCCCGTTCTTGGACTTTCATATATTTGATAGTTTAAACTACAAAATTGAAAATCCACCCATATCCTGTCTTGTCCTACTGGCTATTTCCTATGCACTATAGCCTTCTATTCCTACGTGGTTAATTAACACATTTATGAATGAAAACAGTTATTCATATAGTACATATCCCACTTAATTTAGCAACTCTCAGCTGAACTTACCTTCAATTCACTCCTCTGTGGTCTTCTGATGGGTTGGTGAGATCTCTCTGAGTTCTTCTCAGTTTGCTGAATCATCTTCCACTAGCAACAAGCTGTCACACTCAATCTTTCCATTTCAGTGGCTGCCTTAAGGTCCAAAGTTGTGGATCAGGAAGGAAGAGTAAACCCACTGGTGAACATGATTCCTGACCTCAGTGGGTCTCTCCTCTGCATAGCTTTTGAGCCAGAGTTCATTCCCCCTCACCACTCTTTATAGATAAGTCCAGAACAGCAACCTCCGGCACCCAAGACCCAAGCTTCTCCATCTCAAGTTTCCCCTGACAGCCGTGGTAAATCTCTTGAAATCCCGTGAGATCAGGCTTCCTCTGGGAAGAGAGGTTGTAGCTGCAACACCTCGGGCAGTTCCCTGAGCTGCCCTGGCCCTCATGGCATCCCAGAGCATCCTCTTCCTCTATCAGGATCCACACATCCTGCCTACAGATACCTAAAGTCACAGCGCACCCCCTTGCAGGCTCTATCTGTACCTGTTGGCTTCCCTGGAAAACCCCACACTCCTCCAACCAGACCAGGCCTCTGCCAGGCCAACAGGTATTCTCCATGGTGTTCAAAACAAAACAAAGCCAGTTTTGGTAATAAAGGTACATTTGATTTCTATTTGCCTAACTTCTCTGTCAATTGGTTCTAAACTCTAGATGATTGAAAAGGGAGGTTAAGTATTAATTCTCTAACCATTTCCCCAAAAATCCACATCTAACTAAACTATTTTTGTTTCCACACTTGTGACTTAAAACATCAATTTTACATTTCAACTTTAATAACTGCCATATAATAAATATAATCAAGTCTTTTGGTTATTTCAGAAATCTGGTTTGTTTTTCACTGGACTAAGAAATAACTTAGGAAAAGGCACCTACCACATTTCCTGATACATACTTGGTGTTTAATGAATCTAATTTACTCCTTTTCATTCCAAGTATACAACATACATGGTGGCTCAGCAGTAAAAAATCTGCCTGCCAGAGCAGGAGATGCTGGAGATGTGGGTTCCATTTGGTTGGAAATAGTCCTGGAGTAAGAAATGGCAACCCACTCCAGTACTCTTGCTTGGAGAATCCCATGGACAGAGGAGCCTGGAGGGCTACAGCCCATAGTGTTGCAAAGAGTCGGACACGACTGGACAATTAAGCACACACACAGACAAAACACACAGGTTTCAGTACAGAAAAAAATAAGTTCTGTTTGAAATAGCTGGCTAATCGAGTTTACTTGAACATCATATCTTTGTTTTGTCCTCACAATGTCTATCTAACATGCAAATCTCTTCTAAACTATTGGCAAGGTTTGTAACCAGGAAATTTTTTTTGTATGATTGATGGTTAATTGCAAGGTGCAGTTGCAAGCAATCTGTATTAATTAGCTTAACATCAAGATCCTCCAGGAAGCTACCGGTTTTTCTTTGAACCTCAGATACACATTTTAGTCTTTTTCAAGTTCTTTACTCAAGTTTCTTTCAGTTTGAATTTCTGTAATTCCGAGATTAGATAGCTTAAAACTATAATTCTTGGACCCTCTTCAGATAGGGTTTAGGATTCTAATTCAGTTCAGTTCAGTCGCTTATTAGTTCCCATTAATTAGACAGTGGAACAAAATCTTTGGAAGGCAAAAATAACCTGGGAGCTAACTTCCTCCAACTTTATCTATTGCTGCTACTAAAATGGTTTGTGGACACATTCATTTCTTCATAGTGTTCCAATCTTCAGTTTCATGGGTAAGAAAAGCATTTAGTCATGGTAATGGCAGGATTTGGCCTCCTACAAAACAGTCAGTGGCTATGTGGGTATCAAAAGGAGGCTAGAGCACTGGTGGTGGTAGTTTTCTAATAACTGGATTGTAGCTGGAATGAGGTGTTCTTGAACGAATCTGTTCCAGTACTAGTTCTACTTTCCTCTTATAGATGTTGCACAAATTTCTGAGTTTTCTTGAAGGACCAATCTAGAGCCTCCTTCCACTCCTCCATTTATTTTATAATCATTCTTTATATCAAAAGACTTTCTGTTTAAAGTTGTAGCAATGCTTTCTGATTTCTGAAGTAATTCCTGACAGCTACAGAGCTTCTCAAGTTTAATTCTTGAGTCTGTGCTTATTTTGCAAAACTAAAGACCTACTCTCTGAAGTGTGTGTGTGCTAAGTTGCTTCAATCATGTCTAATTCTTTGCAACCCTATGGACCATAGTCAACCAGGCTCCTCTGTCAAAGGGATTCTCCAGGCAATAATTCTACAATGGGTTGTCATGCCCTCCTCCAGGGGTTCTTCCCAACCCAGTTATTGAACCAATGTCTCTTATGTCTCCTGCATTGGCAGGTGGATTCTTCCACTAGTGTCACTAGGGATGCCCATATATTCTAAAAACCTTAATTATATATATATATATATATATACACACACACACACACACACACATTAGCATTATTCTCAAAGGCTTGAAAGAACTATATTTCATTCAATACTTTGAATTTGCAAGTAAACTGTCATGGATGGGTCATTATAACAAGAAATTGACTTATATTTTTCTATTTCTATCGTCACAATGGTCACAGAATTTGAAATCAGATACTGTTGATATAGTAGTTGTGCATAGTTTAACAACATTAAATATAAATTAGTAGCTATGGATAGATTTCATAGTACCATATATACTATTTTAAATGTCTTGTTAACAATTATTAATAAATGTATGTTCTACCAATGTTTTTTAAGGTTTAAAGGAACCTGAGGACTCATTAAATTTTCACCAATAAAGAACTTCATTAAAAGAGGACTTGTGGAAAGGTTCGTTAGCTTTGGAAAGGATCAGAACCTAACCTTTACAAAAGAAAGAGAATATTCCTATTTTTTTTCCTAGCAGCTACATTTTCTGGGACGATTCCAGATATACTGACAGTACCAGATGTCAGTAGCTAGAAAAGCAAGCCAAAATAATGAAATTTTTAAAAGTCAGAGCAGAAAGCAAAACAAGGCAATAGATAATTAAAAGAATATTGGGGGTGCATAAAATTAATCAGAGCATGAAACAAGTCTTTCTAGTTATGAAATTCAAGTTAAATTTTATAATTTAACTAACTACGAACTATATCAAATGAGTTGTATGAATGCAGAATAGGTTGAAACCCATCAAATTTTATAGTATATGCAACCCAAGAGTTCATAAAAGGAAAAGGCAAACCCAATGTAAAACAGGTCTATTTCTGATTTGCAGCATGAGAAAGATTTATTCATCAAGCTTTTTACAATTACTAATAAATGTGTTTTTTTTGTGGAATAGCTAGAATGTATTNTTTGCAGCATGAGAAAGATTTATTCATCAAGCTTTTTACAATTACTAATAAATGTGTTTTTTTGTGGAATAGCTAGAATGTATTCAGTTTGTTATATATTGATTGCTTACTTTTTATATTTTGTTACAGTAATACTTTATGGAATAGATTTCCAACAATTCTTGTGGTGGGGTAAATTGCAAGCTGCCACAAGGAATAGATCTTATAACACAAATTTCAAGATTCTGAATATACCGAAACTATATTTAGGTTTATTTTAGAAACAAGATTGCAGGGTCTAGCAGGGTGACATAGGGTTCTAATGGACAAAAATCTGAACCTAAGGTAGCCAATCACCTTGTCACTCTTACAAGACTTTTCCACTTAATAGCTTTTAGTGCCTAAGATTGTATTTAGTTTCCAAGTATGGGCTTCAGTAAAGAATTAGAGTTGATAGGGAGAGTTACAGGAGAAGAAAAAGACAAGATAATGGATGATTTATACTGCAAACTTGTACCATTGATTTGGCTGAGTTTTATTCAAAATATAGCCTCAACTTCTGCATGAAAATTCAGGTCTATGTAACTTAGCTCCTTAAATATATGTAAAAAAGTTGTCATATAACTGGAATTGAACTTTACCACTTCAAATACTGACATAAAAATAAGAAGAAACAGTGAAAGACATATGCTTATAAAAAGGGAATAATCCCATGGACAGAGGAGCCTGGAGGGCTACAGTCCAAGTGTCGCAAGAGTCAGACACAACTTAGCAACTAAACCACCACCACCTAGGTCACATACTGAGGTTTTATAATGTAATACTAGATTTATCATGTGATACATATATACTGAATAAATGGCATTTGAATAAGAGCCCAGGATAGGAAAAACATGCCACAGAAGGGCATGCCAGCATTTTGTATTCATCCCACCATAAAATGCCTTTCTACCTTTTTGCAAAGAACATACTTCCAACATGTATTTATTTATATTTTCAATCAAAGTCAAGATGTTTCCTTTAATTGGGTCATTCCATAAATGAACCAATCATACATAATAAGTTGTATATTTCCCAACCACTGAGAAGGAAAAAAAAGTTGATTTATGTCTAAATCACAGTAGGGATATCCTATTATAAAATAAAAATGTTAGGGATAAACATGTTAGACTACCTGAAAAGAGTTAGCAAGGCCAAGACATGCCATAATCTATATAATTTGAATGAGGTTTGCAATCAGACTTGAAGCACAATTTGTATTTCTCTAGCTTAAAATGTGACTCTATACACATTTTGTTTTGAAATCATGAAATCAAGTTTACACATAAAAATAAGTTTTCTGGTTTTGGTAGGAAATGATGTTATGGAAATAAATTGGTGAATATTTGCCTGACAATCTCCTTGTTGCCCTACTCAGAGATTGCTTTTCTCCTCTAGGAAGGATGACAAGAATTAAGTAGTAATTATCTTTTACATAATTAATGTACTTTGCTAAAATGTGACTGTATCCTTGAGCCATCTTTGCTCTAGCCATGGTTAATAAGCTCATATGAACTCAGTTAATTTTAACTGTAATTTGGTGTTATTTAGGATATCCTTATTCATCATATCACCTCTTTTCTATTAACAACAGTCCATGCAACATTATCTAGCCTAGTTTTAGTTCAGGATAGTTAACAGGCAAAAACAATCTATAGAACTCTATGATATTAAGACAGCTATAATTTTACAAATGCAAATCAAGGTTTGCAACATCTTTTCACAATTTGTTTTCCTGACTTTATATATTACTTTAGGTACTTCCCTGATAGTCCAGTGGCTAAGACTCCACTCTCCCAGTGCAAGGGACCCAGGTTTGATCCCTGGTCAGGGATCCCATAGGATGCAACTAAGAGTTCTCATGTCTCAACAAAGATCGAAGATCCCCGCGTGCCACAACTAACACACGGTGCAGTCAAATAAAAATATTTTAAAAATACGTATATTACTTTGGGCTTCCCAGGTGGCGCTAGTGGTAAAGAACCCACCTGCCAATACAGGAGACATAAGAGATGCAGGTTCCATCCCTGGGCCAGGAAGATCCCCTGGAGGAGGGCATGTCAACCCACTCCAGTAATCTTGCCTGGAGAATCCCATGGACAGAGAAGCCTGGTGGGCTACAGTCTGTGGGTTGAAGAGTCAGACACAACTGAAGAGACAGTGTGTGTGTGCGCATGAGCGCGTGCACACACACACACACACACACACACACACACACACACATTACTTTATGGTTTTTCTCACTTTTTAACTCATCCCTCACTTGAACCTTCTAGTCTGAAAGTTCACTTAAAGTGTTCACTTTATTCATTTAAAGTTGCATTGAATTCCTACTCTGAGCCATGTTGTATATACTCTTTTCAACACCAGGAAGCCCAGAAACCTTGATGCCCCCTTCCCTGAGGTAAACATTCCATCAAATTTTGTGACAATCACTTTCTTGATTTTCTTGAGTTCTACAGTCCATATGTGTATGTGTGTGTTAGTTGCTCAGTCGTGTTCCACTCGTTGCAACCCCATGAACTGTAGCCCGTCAGGCTCCTCCGTCCATGGAATTCTCCAGGCAAGAATACTGGAGTGGGTTGCCATTTCCTTCTCCAGGGGATCTTCCCAACCCAGGGATCAAGCCCAGGTCTCCCACATTGCAGGCAGATACTGTACGACCTAAGCCAAAAGGGAAGCCCATATAGGTATGGCTAATGATTATAGTTCAATTTTATCAGATTTTGAGAGGGGAAACATAAAGTATCTGTCTTTTGTGATTTGAATATTTTATTCTTTTGCTCAAAATTAGGGCTTAGAGATTTATTCATGCTTAAAGGTATACTTATAATCTGTTCTTTTCAATTGTTATCTACACATTTTAACATATCACAATTTCTTTATCCATTTTGTTTATAGAATTTCAGTTTTTCCAGATTTTTCCATATAAAAATAGCGATAGGAACATTCTTATATTAACATATACATACAATTTTATGTAAATATACATATATTTAGATATACAAGGTTTTATACATAATCTTTTTATAACTTTTTGCATATATGAGGACTTTGGAGTAAAATTGCTGGGTCATAAAATATGTGAATCTTCAATTGTTTCAGCTACTGCCAAGCTCTTATTTAATAATGCGGTAAAATCAATAGTTTATGCAAGTACCCAGTGTTCCACAACTTTGCCAACACTTAATTTTCTTAGATTTTTTATGTCTTTGCCAAACTGGTAGGTTTATAATGCCATCTCATTGTATTTTAATTTGCATTCACCTAATTACAATGAGTTAAGCATCTTCTCATATGTTTATTCAACCATATTATATTCTAAATGCTTTCTAGTTTTTCCATTCATGATTAAGGTTTTTAATCTACTTGGAATTTATTTTTTACTTATGATAGGAAGTTTGAGGCAAATTTGGCTTTTTTCCATGCATTTACCCTATTTATTGCAAATTTATCTTATCTTGTTCTGCACCACCATCTCTCAGAGGTACTAGGTATTCGTATATGTGTCGGTCTGTTTTCTAGGTCTTCTGTTATTCAGTTGCTCTAAGTTTTTATCTATGTATCAATGCCATAGACTTAACTACTATCTGTTTATAGTTGGTAGATATTTGGGCCACTCTGCCGCAGCAGAATGGACCAACACCCAAATTTGGTTTCCATGAGACACATAGAATGCCACACAAAGACCAAGAGTATGTGAAGAAGTTTATTATTTATATAATGATGCTTTCTGAGGTGATCAGAGAAGCTTTCCCAAGTAGGTCCTTAATGCCCCGAAAAAGTAATGAGATGAGACTTGCTTGGGGTTTTTATTGAGGTAAGGGGAAAACCAGGGTGTGTTACCACACATGGGCAGAAGCTTGATGGCTTTAATATCCTGCTGTGCCAAAAAAGTAAGCACATTAGACTTAATCATTTTGCCTAGATGGGCAGAATGGGAAGAGAAAAGAGGGAAGCTGTAGGTAGTCAAACTTCAAATTATGGAGTCAGATTCCTTAGTACAATTTGCTCCTGGTGTTAACTGATGACTAGATAGGCCTAGTTTCGTGATTAAATCTGAACTGGTGTAAGCCATTACGATGCTGTATGAGGCCTATAACCTGAAGCCTGTAAAGGAGGAGAAAGTTCTATTGAACTCTGTGTTTGAGCCCTACGTTGTGTTTTCTGAGCAGTTGAACAAGTGGTTTTGTCATGATCAGTAATGTCTGGAGCTCCAAAGACAATAAGTAGTGTCTTACTGTGTCCTTGTATTATGGCTTTATGATATGCAGAAGTTTGTGTGGACTTGATTTATCTTTGGGGTGTCTGAGAGGCAAGAGATTCCCAGTGTCTTTGCCCTAAAACAGACCACCTTACATAAGGATTTATTTTGCTACCTCTGGCTACAGGAAATAGCCAGACTATTTGAAATGCCCCACAGGTATAAAACTGTGCATATGGGGCCTATTGTTGTCCAGAGCATTCAGTGCCAAGATGACTGCCTGAAATTTGGTCAGTTGTGCTGAACCCTGAGTCCCATCCTTTTTCAGAGATATCTTAGGAATAAAAAGCAGCAACTCTCTACTGAGCTCCATCACGTGTGATGGTGCTATACTATCCATAAGTTCCCCTTGCTACTCACTCAGTAAATCCCAAGGAGTTATGGAGTTAGCCAAGGGGTCCTCCAGTACTAGAGTATTTGGCAGAGGACTGAACATAGGGGAAACCATCCTCTCCTGCAGGTAGAAGCCCAGCTTTGGCTCCATTATGTAGCAAGGAGGTTTTGATAGCCATGCTGAGATCACAGTCTGCTGTTTCCCTGACCCAAGGCATGATAGGCAACTAGATACAGACAGTTATAGGCCTAAGGTCTACGAAAGCTTCCATTTCCAAGAGAACCCACTTTATGGACAGCAACGCCCTCCCTAATAGCACAGCATGTAATATGGAACAAAGGTGGACAGTTTCTTGCATCAAAGACCATTTGCTAATCATGACCATTATGGAAAGTCCAGAGACTAGAGAAGGCATGAGAGATTGTGCCTCTAAAATGAAGGGGTATCTGGGACTCCTTCAAGCACTATCAGGAGTACCTGTTGTATTTCAATTTGGACCGATGCTAGAACCTTTTGTTGGAGGGTCTCATTCAAGGTGGTTCATTTACAAATAACAGCACAGATGGCTTCTAGAAAACATAATGGGGGAATATACTGCCTCTAGAACCCAGAAAAACCTAAAAGATGTTGTGGGTGCTATAAGGGTCATAGAAATTTCTGGACAATGTCAGAGATGGAGAGGCCCTCAGCTGACCAAATGATTTTCGGAAGCTGAACAGGGATGGCAGAGGTTCACAGCATGTGTGAGTCAAGGATACAACTTTGTGTGTGTGTGAGTGCCATTGTATTTTTATGTTCTGTGTGAGCCTTGAAATGAAACTCCTCGGAGGAGAAACTTAATGCAGTGCCATATCTGTGATCTTGGAAAAATTTACATTCAGTTAATATTTGTGTGCGAAGGTATATTTAGGAACCTCCAGAAGTTAAAGAATTTTGCAACAGAAACTTGTATCAAATCAATAAATGATTTTTTTGTCATGTCAATAAATGATCTTAGTAAAGCTGGTAAAAAAGCTAAGTCAAATTATGACTGAAAGACTGCTGAAACAGACACTGAGCAGAGCCAATTCTATAATAGCAAAGCAATTACTAAAGCCTGATTGAATGGAATCAATAATTTCAAATTTCAAAAACATTGGGTAAGGAGGCCTCAACAGGACACACTTCATTAAAATTGTGGTAATCCACTAGGAGATGGTACTCTATCTTTGTAGGTTAAAGTGTAGAATAAATTGAGCTATCAGATGGAGATGCAATAAGGATAATCACACTCTCTACAAGTTTTGTATCAGTTCAGTTGTCATGTGCCTTGTTTTAATTACATTGTGTCACATTAGTTATTCTAATTGAAGCAGAGAGTGTATATTCTTGGGGTCCCCTTTTACCAAACCAATTTTTAATTGGTAAAGACTCTATTTAATTTTAATTCATTATTTACTGGGCCAGAGTATTCCACGTGCACTATGTGATATTTTGGCACAATGGATGCTATGATCATTGAAAAGTTAGACAAAATAATAATTCTTATGGTTAATATGAGGCAAGCCTATTTGTTCTCTATTTTATATTTGGTAATTCCCCTAAGGGTATAAGGGATACCCTTGTGTAAATTAAGTGAGACCCCCCAGATAAAATTAGTTTAGTCACAATTTTAATTAAGACCAAGATATTTGCCAGTTGGTATATTTTCAGTTCAGTTCAGTAGAGTCACTCAGTTGTGTCCGACTCTTTGCGACCCTATGAATCAAAACAAGCCAGGCCTCCCTGTCCATCACCAGTTCCCGGAGTTCACTCAGACTCACGTCCATCGAGTCAGTAATGCCATCCAGCCATCTCATCCTCTGTCGTCCCCTTCTCCTCCTGCCCCCAATCCCTCCCAGCATCAGAGTCTTTTCCAATGAGTCAGCTCTTCACATGAGGTGGCCAAAGTACTGGAGTTTCAGCTTCAGCATCATTCCTTCCAAAGAAATCCCAGGGCTGATCTCCTTTAGGATGGACTGGTTGGATCTCCTTGCAGTCCAAGGGACTCTCAAGAGTCTTCTCCAACACCACAGTTCAAAAGCATCAATTCTTCAGTGCTCAGCTTTCGTTACAGTCCAACTCTCACATCCATACATGACCACTGGAAAAACCATAGCCTTGATTAGACAGACCTTTGTTGGCAAAGTAATGTCTCTGCTTTTCAATATGCTATCTAGGTTGGTCATAACTTTCCTTCCAAGGAGTAAGCATCTTTTAATTTCATGGCTGCAATCAACATCTGCAGTGAAAGCCCAGAAAAATAAAGTCTGACACTGTTTCCACTGTTTCCCCATCTATTTCCCATGAAGTGATGGGACCGGATGGCATGATCTTCATTTTCTGAATGTTGAGCTTTAAGCCAACTTTTTCGCTCTCCTCTTTCACTTTCATCAAGAGGCTTTTGAGTTCCTCTTCACTTTCTACCATAAAGGTGATATCATCTGCATAACTGAGGTTATTGATATTTCTCCCAGCGATCTTGATTCCAGCTTGTGCTTCTTCCAGCCCAGCATTTCTCATGATGTACTCTGCACAGACGTTAAATAAGCAGGGTAACAATATACAGCCTTGAAGTACTCCTTCTCCTATTTGGAACCAGTCTGTTTTTCCATGTCCAGTTCTAACTGTTGCTTCCTGACCTGCATATAGATTTCTCAAGGGGCAGATTAGGTGGTCTGGTATTCCCATCTCTTTCAGAATTTTCCACAGTTTATTGTGATCCACACAGTCAAAGGCTTTGGCATATTCAATAAAGCAGAAATAGATGTTTTTCTGGAATTCTCTTGGTTTTTCGATGATCCAGCAGATGTTGGCACTTTGATCTCTGGTTCTTCTGTCTTTTCTAAATCCAGCTTGAATGTTTGGAAGTTCATGTTCATGTACGCTTGAAGCCTGGCTTGGAGAATTTTGAGCATTACTTTGCTAGCATGTGAGATGAGTGCAATTGTGCAGTACTTTGAGCATTCTTCGGCATTGCCTTTCTTTGAGATTGGAATGAAAACTCACCTTTTCCAGTCCTGTGGCCACTGCTGAGTTTTCCAAATTTGCTGCCATATTGTGTGCAACACTTTCACAGCATCAGGATTTGAAATAGCTCAACTGGAATTCCATCACCTCTTCTAGCTTTGTTCGTAGTGATGCTTTCTAAGGCCCACTTAACTTCACATTCCAGGATGTCTGACTATAGGTGAGTGATCACACCACCATGATTATCTGGGTCGTGAAGATCTTTTTTGTAGAGTTCTTCTGTGTATTCTTGCCACCTCTTCTTAATATCTTCTGCTTCTGTTAGGTCTATACCATTTCTGTCCTTTATCAAGCCCATCTTTGCATCAACTGTTCCTTTGGTATCTCTAATTTTCTTGAAGAGGTCTCTAGTCTTTCCCATTCTGTTGTTTTCCTCTATTTCTTTGCATTGATCACTGAGGAAGTCTTTCTTATCTCTTCTTGCTATTCTTTGGAATTCTGCATTTAGCTGCTTATATCTTTCCTTTTCTCCTTTGCTTTTCACTTTTCTTTCCACAGCTATTTGTAAGGCCTCCCCAGACAGCCATTTTGCTTTTTTGCATTTCTTTCCCATGGGGATGGTCTTGAGCCCTGTCTCCTGTATTTTAGCAGACATTAAAGTTAACTCAAACCTGTTGTCATATTATAGAGATGTAAAAGCCAGTAAGCATCCTTCCATTTTTGTCATATAAATTATACTAATATATTTTGGATTTCAATTATCACTTCGGTTTCAGTGGTTTGTTTTCTCCTCCACTATCCACATTTCTTTCTTTTTCCTCCTGCCCCTCCTTTTTAGTCTAAAGTAGATATACTTTGTGATGAAAATGTTCTTTTCTACTGTGTTTATAAGTTGCTTTTCTAGAGACTTCAAATCAGTATCGCCAAGATTAGGTGCCTCCCCCATTATTAGTGTCTAAGGATGTAGGGCCAAAATAGGATTTCAATGAACCTCCTTTTCTGAGCCACAGGGGTACCACGTTTATTTTCCCCTATAACCTTGAGGATCAGGACCTTTTGTGGAGATAAGTAGGCAGTGACAGCAGTAGAAAAGGCAATCCATAGGATCCTGATAAGTCATATACCTTTCAGATCACAAACCTCAACAATTAAAATCATCAAATAGCAGGCTATGCTCAAACAGTAATTAGAAGGTTGTCATGCTAATAGGCCAAATTCCTAAAGATTACATACAGGTGCATAAAATATCATAAGTATAGGTAATGCAAGTAATCTACGACTCTCATTCCTTCTTGTCCCCATACATCTTGGCAGATATATAGCTTAGTAGGTTTGAAAGTGAGTCAATCAGTCGTGTCCAATTCTTTGTGACCCCATGGACTATACAATCCATGAACTTCTCCAGACCAGAATACTGGAGGGGGTAGCCATTCCCTTCTCCAGGGGATCTTCCCAACCCAGGGATCGAACCCAGGTCTCCCACATTGCAGGTGGATTCTTTACCAGCTGAGCTACCAGGGAAGCCCCAATATTTTAGATTAACTTCCCTGATAGCTCAGTTGGTAAAGAATCTGCCTGCAATGCAGGAGACCCCGGTTTGATTCCTGGGTCAGAAAGATCCCCTGGAGAAGGGATAGGCTACACACTCCAGTATTCTTGGTCTTCCCTTGTGGCTCAGCTAGTAAAGAATTCGCCTGCAATGAAGAAGACCTGGGTTCAATCCCTGGGTTAGGAAGATCCCCTGGAGAAGGGAAAGGCTACCCACTCCAGTATTCTGGGCTGGAGAATTCCACAGACTGTATAGTCTATGAAGTCACAAAGAGTCAGACAGGACTGAGTGACTTTCACTTTTCACTTCACAGCCCATTCATACTCTCCAGGCCAGAATACTGGAGTTGGTTGTCATTCCCTTCTGCAGGGGATCTTCCCAACCCAGGGATCGAACCCAGGTCTCCCATATTGCAGTCAGATTCTTTAGCAGCTGAGCCACCAGGGAAACCTTTAGTAGGTTTAAAGCAGCACAAAAGAAAAGTGCACATTCCCTGGGTATTCCACCTTCCCAGTAAGGACTTTTCTCCATCAAGAAGCTCCTACTGTAAGATGACAGACTAGAAGTACATGTGCTCATCTCTTCCTGTGACAGCACCAAAATTGAAACTAGCTGTTGAAAAACCATCCACAAGAGGATGCTGTAGCCCATCAAAAAAGGATACTCTACATCCAAAGACAAAGAAGAAGCTTCAACAAGACGGTAGGAGGGGCATAGTCACAATAAAATCAAATCTCATACTCTGTGTGGGTGACTCACAGACTGGAGAACAACAATATCAAAGAAGTTCTCATGCTATTGTGAAAGTTCTGAACCCCACATCAGGCTTCCCAACCTCAGGATTTAACAAAGGGCCTGGAAATCCCCAGGGAATCTGACCTTGAGTGCCAGTGGGATTTGATTACAGGCCTTCCAAAGAACTGAGGGAAACAGACTCCAGTCTTGGAGGGCACAAACAAAATTTTGCACTCACCAAGACCCAGAGGAGAGGAGTAGTGACTCCACAGGAGACTGAACCAAAACTGCCTGCTAGTGTTGGAGGGCCTCCTGTGGAGGTGTGAGTTGGCAAGGATTCACCACAGGGATGGGGCCAGTGGAAGGTCCCCTTGGTGTAAAGCCTCTTGAAGTTCACTATTAACCCCACCATAGAGCCTGTAGACCCCAGGGCTAGATCACCTCGGGCCAAACAACTACCAAGGAGGGAGTGCAACCCCTCAGCAGATAATTGGATTAAAGCTTTACTGAGCAAGGCCATTCCCCCCAGAGCAAGACCCAGTTTTTTTCTCATCACCAGTCCCTCCAATCAAGAAGCTTACACAATCTTCTTAACCTTATCCACCAGAGGACAGACAGAAGAAGCAAGAAGCACAGTCTCACAGCAGCTAAAACAAAAGCCATATTACAGAAAGTTAATCATGATAAAAAAGCAGAAAGTTATGCTCCAGATGAAGAGACAAGGTAAAATCCCAGAAAAACAGCTAAATGAAGTGGAGATAGGAAACCTCCCAGAAACTGAATTCAGAATAATGATAATGAAGATTATTCAAGATCTCTGGAAAAGAATGGAGGCAAAAATTGAGAAAATGCAAGAAATGTTTACCAAAGACCTAGAACTAAAGAAGAGAGATGACTAATACACTAGAAGGAATCAATGACAGAATAACTGAGGCAGAAGAATGGTTAAATACCTGGAGGACAGAATGGTGGAAATCACTCGGAACACAATACAGAAAAAAGAATGAACAGAAATGAAGACAGCCTAAGAGACCTCTGGATACATTCCAGGTGGCATTAGTGGTAAAGAACCTACCTGCTAATGCAGGAGACATAAGAGATGTGCTTTCAATCCCTGAGTCAGAAGATTCCTTGTCGGAGGGCATGGCAACCCACTCAAGTATTCTTTCCTGGAAAATCCCATGGAGAGAGGAGCCTGGAGGGCTACAGAGTCCATAGGGTCACAAAGAGTTGGACACTACTGAAAGCAGCTTAGCACTGGATACATAGTAGTGCTGGACAAGTTCTGGCATTTTTTACAGGATAATCATGTACTTTTTCAGTGAATCCCTTGTAGATTATGGGATGACTATTCTTTTCTTTTAGATGTTTAAAAACATTTTATTTTTAATTGAAGGATAATTGCTTTACCATATTGTTTTGGTTTCTACCAATCATCTACATGAATCAGCCATAGATATACATATGTCTCCTCTCTCTTGAACTCCCCTCCCAATGCTTACCCTATCCCACCCCTCTCAGTTGTCAGAGAGCACCAGTTTGAGCTCCCTGAGTTATACAGCAAATTTCCCCTGGTTATCTATTTTGCATATGATAGGAAAATCCTATGGACAGAGGAGCCTGGTAGGCTGCAGTCCATGGGGTTGCTATGAGTCAAACACGACTGAATGACTTCACTTTCACTTTTCATTTTCATTCATTTGGAGGAGGAAATGGCAACCCATTCCACTATTCTTACCTGGAGAATCCCAGGGATAGGGGAGCCTGGTGGGCTGCCGTCTATGAGATCGCACAGAGTTGGACACGACTGAAGCGACTTAGCAGCAGCAGCAGCAGCAGCATCTATTATCATGCTACTCTCCATTCATCCCACCCTCTCCTTCCCCCACCCCATGTCTACAAGTCTGTTCTCTATGTATGCATTTTCATTTTTGCCCTGTAAAAATGTTCATCAGTAACATCTTTCTAGATTCTATATGTATGCATTAATATATGATATTTGTTTTTCTGTCTCTGACTAAATTCACCTTTTATAATGGGCTCTAGTTTCATTAATTAGAACTGACTCAAATATGTTCCTTTTTAATGGCTGAGTAATATTCCATTGTATATATGTACTACAGCTTCTTTATCCATTCNGGAATCTTCTATATATGCAAATAAATCAATATGATACACCATATTAATGAAGTGAAAGATGAAAACTATATGATAAACTCAATAGATGCAAAAAAGCTTTTGACAAAATTCAGCACACATTTATAATAAAAACTCTTTAAATTATGGGCATAGAAGGAACCTACCTCAATATAACAAAGGCCACATGAGATAAACATACAGAAAACATTATTCTCAATGGTGAAAAATTAAAGCATTTCCTTTAAGATCGGGAACAAGACAAGGGTGCTCACTCTCACCACTGTTATTCAACATAGTTTTGGAAGTTTCCTATCCATGGAAATCAGAGAAGAAAAATAAATAAAAGGAATCTAGATTGGAAAAGAAGAAGTAAAACTCTTACTGTTTGCAGACAACATGATACTATACACAGAAAAACCCTAAAGATATTATCAGAAAATTACTAGAGCTAATCAGTGAATTTAGCAAAGTTGCAGGATACAAAGTCGATACACAGAAATCACTTGCATTCCTATACACTAATAATGAAAAATCAGAAAGAAAAATTAAGGAATCAATCCCATTCACCATTGCAACAAAAAGAATAAAATACCTGTGCATAAACCTACCTAAGAAGATGATGGGAAGGATTGGGGACAGGAGGAGAAGGGGATGACAGAAGATGAGACGGCTGGATGGCATCACTGACTCAATGGACATGAGTCTGAGTGAACTCCGGGAGTTAGTGATGGACAGGGAGGCCTGGCGTGCTGTGGTTCATGGGGTTGCAAAGAGTCAGACACGACTGAATGACTGAACTGAACTGAACTGAACTGAAGACAAAAGAGCTGATTACAGAAAACTATAATACACTGATGAAAGAAATCATAGATAACATAAATAGATGGAGAGATACTCCATGTTCTTGGGTAAGAAGAAACAATATTGTAAAAATAACTACACTATCTAAAGCAATTGACAGATTCAATGCAATCCCTATCAAATTACCAATGGCATTTTTCACAGAACTAGAACAAAAATTTCACAATTCATATGGAAACACAAAATACCCCCCAAAAAACAAAACAATCTTGAGAAAGAAGAATAAAGCTGGAGGAATCAACCTTCCTGCCCTCAGACTATACTACAAAGCTGTAGTCATCAAGACAGTATGGTGCTGGCACAAAAACATAAAGATAAACCAATGGAACAAAATAGAAAGCCCAGAAATAAACCCACACATCTATGGACACATTATTTCTGACAAAGAGGCAAGAATATACAATGGGGCAATGATAGTCTCTTCAGTAAATGGTGCTGGGAAAATTGAACAGCTTCATGCAAAAGAATGACATTAGAACACTTCTTAACACCGTACACAAAGATAGACTCAAAATGGATTAAAGACCTAAATGTAAGACCAAAAACTAGAACTCTTGAGAGATGACTGTTCTTTGAGGCCATTTTACTTCTTCAGAAGAGAATCATGCAATACCTCTGCTGGAGCAGGGAGGAAAAATGGGATATATGCTTAGCAAAGAGTGTTATGGGATCAGGGAAAAAGAGCAAAGCTGAGGTTTCACATAATTCGATATATAAGCTTTCACTTAATGACTTTTTTCTCAGTTTGTGTATTTGCTCTTTCATTACCATATGGCTAGTGTATCTGAATATGGTAAATTTCTCATGAGTAAGCAATAAATAAATTGTTCTTTATTCTTTTGTGAGGTAGAAGATTCAAACATAGGAACATATTCTGGATAGTGAGATTTCACCTATTCTCTTTTCAGCCTTTGTATCATGCCCTTCCATACTCTTGGCATATTCTGTAAAGTTTCTAGGGATTTCTTCAAGGTGAATTACCTGATTTTTCCTTTGAATCCTCTTGGCAGTCACTCTGCACTTCTCTCTGCTCTGTTATGTTAGTTGCTATTCACCTAAACTCTTTCCCTGTTCTAAAGTATTGAATACTTCTATCCACCCTTGTTTCATTTTGTTTTACTTTGTTGGTAGTATTCTTATTTTTTTTCTATCATTTGAGTGAGGTTTCTGGAGAAAAACTTCAAATATGTGTGATCTACCATTTTCAGGAGGCAGTTTATTAAAATGATTTATTGAGAAAACAGTATGATATGCACATACATATAATNAAATAATGAACTAGAAACAGATTAGAATTAGTTCCAGGGTTAATGAAAGAACAGTTCTATTTAATAATATCCTTGGAGAATGTATTATCAGTTAAATTTTTGGGAAAGCAATGAAATTTTCCTTTGATCACATGACTAACAACAACCATTAAACTCTTTTAGAAATGAAGATACCCTGAGAAGTTATGACATGCCTAGGTCATACTGTAGTTATCATAAAGTGACTTTATCACAGCGGGAAGCTATTTAAAATGGGACTGACTCAAAAGTATCATAATGTACTTGTTTCTTTTCACAATACCCTGTTCTATTTTTAAGCAGTCACCAAAAAGTATATTTATTGACTGAATCAAATCTTAAATCCAGTGAATCTACATTCTTATTTATGTACAAAATAATTAGGAAAAACATTAATATTTGATACAAAAAGTTTTTGGAATACATGGAATTTTATCATGGGCTTTTTAAAAAGTTATTTATTTTTTAATTGATAATTGCTTTACAGAATTTTGTTGTTTTCTGCCAAACCTCAACATGAATCAGCCATAGGTATGAAGCTTCCTCCCATATCCCTCCCCTTCCCACACTTCTAGGTTGATACAGAGCCCCTGTTTGAGCTTCCTGAGATATACATCAAACTCCTGTTGGCTACCTATTTTCCATATGGTAATGTAAGTTTCCATGTTACTCTCTATATATCTCACCCTCTCTTCCCCTCTCACCATGTCCATAAGTCTATTCTTTATGTCTGTTTCTCCATTGCTGCCCTGCAAATAAATTCTTTAGTACCATTTTTCTAGATTTTGTATATATGCATTAGTATACAATTTTTACCTTTCTCTTTCTGACTTACTTCACTCTGTATAATATGCTTTAGGTTCATCCACCTCATTAGAACGGACTCAAATGCGTTCCATTTTACTGTTGAATAATATTCCATTGTGTATATGGATGACAACATTTTTATCCATTCAACTGTTGATAGACATCTAGGTTGCTGACATGTTCTAGCTATTGTAAATAGTGCTTCAATGAAAAATGGGAAACATGTGTCTCTTTCAATTTTGGTTTCCTCAGAGTACAGCCAGAGAAGGAAATGGCAACCCACTCCAGTATTCTTGCCTGGAGAAACCTAGGGACAGAGGAGCCTGGAGGGCTACAGTCCATAGGGTTGCACAGAGACAGACATGACTAAAGCGACTAAGCAGCAGCAGCAGCAAGGTATAGGCCTAGGAGAGGGATTGCTGGGTCATATGGAGGTTTTATTCCTAGTTTTTTAAGAAATTTCCATACCGTCTTCCATAGTGGCTGTTTCAATTTACATTCCTACCCACAGTGTAAGAGTGTTCCCTTTTCTCCACACCATCTATTGTTTGTAGATTTTTGAAGATGGCCATTCTAATCAATGTGAGGTGATATTTCTCTGTAGTTTTAATTTGAATTTCTCTAATAATGAGCGATGTTGAGCATCTGTTCCTGTGTGTGTTAGCCATCTGTATGTCTTCTCTGGAGAAATGTCTGTTTAGGTCTTTCCCCACTTTTTGATTGGGTTGTTTTTCTGGTATTGAGTTGTATAAGTTGCTTCTATATCTTGGAAATTAATCCTTTGTCAGTTGTTTTATTTGCTGTTATTTTCTCCCATTCTGAGGGTTGTCTTTTCACCTTGCTTATAGTTTCCTTTGCTGTACAAAAGTTTTTAAGTTCAACCAGGTCACACTTGTTTACTTTTGTCTTTATTTCCATTACTGTAGGATGTGGGTCATAGAGGATCTTGCTTTGATTTATGTCACTGAGCATTCTGTCTATGTTTTCCTCTGAGGGTTTTATAGTTTCTGGTCTTACATTTAGTTCTTTAATCTATTTTGGGTTTATCTTTGTGTACAGTGTTAGGAAGTGTTCTAAAATTACTCTTATACATGTAGCTGTCCAGTTTTCCCAGCACCATTTACTGAAGAGGCTGTCTTTGCCCCACTGTATATTCCTGCCTCCTTTGTCAAAAATAAGGTACCAATAGGTGTATGGGTTTATTTTGGGGCTATCTTGTTCCATTGATCTATATTTGTTTTTGTGCCAGTCCATACTGTCTTGATGACTGTAGCTTTGTAGGATAATCTGAAGTGAGGAAGGTTTATTCTTCCAACTATATTCTTCTTTCTCAAGACTGCTTTGGCTATTCAGGGTCTTTTCTGTTTCCATATGAATTGTGAAATTTTTTGGTCTAGTTCTGTGAAAAATGCCATTGGTAATTTGATAGGGACCACATTGAATCTGTAGATTGCACTTGGTAGTCTAGTCATTTTCACAATATTGATTCTTCTTATGCAGGAACATGGAATATCTCTTCATCTGTTTATGTCATCTTTAGGTTTATTTCATTAGCATCTTACAATTTTCTGTGTACAGTTCTTTTATCTCCTTAGGTAAGTTTATTCCTAAGTATTTTATTCTTTTTATTACAGTGGTGAATGAGATTGATTCCTTAATTTCTCTTTATGATTTTTCATTATTAGTATATGGAAAGGCAAGTGATTTCTGCGTATTGATTTTGTATCCTGCAACTTTGCTAAATTCACTGATTAGTTCTAGTAATTTTCTGATACTATCTTTAGGGTTTTCTATGTACAAAACCTTTTACTGTGTGGATCACAATAAACTGGAAAATTCTTCAAGATATGGGAATACCAGACCACCTGACCTGCCTCTTGAGAAACCTATATGCAAGTTAGGAGGCAACAGTTAGAACTGGACATGAAACAACAGACTGGTTCCAAACAGGAAAAGGAGTACATCAAGGCTATATATTGTCACCCTACTTATTTAACTTCTATACAGAGTACATCATGAGAAATGCTGGATTGGAAGGAGCACAAGCTAGAATCAAGATTGCTGGACGAAACATCAATAACCTCAGATATGCAGATGACACCACCCTTATGGCAGAAAGTGAAGACGAACTAAAAACCCTCTTGATGAAAGTGAAAGAGGAGAGCGAAAAATTTGGCTTAAAGCTCAACATTCAGAAAATGAAGATCATGGCATCTGGTCCCATCACGTCATGGGAAATAGATGGGGAAACAGTGGAAACAGTGTCAGACTTTATTTTGGGGGCTCCAAAATCTCAGCAGATGGTGACTGCAGCCATGAAATTAAAAGACGCTTACTCCTTGGAAGGAAAGTTATGACCAACCTAGATAGCATATTCAAAAGCAGAGACATTACTTTGCCAACAAAGGTCCATCTAGTCAAAGCTATGGTTTTTCCAGTAGTCATGTATGTGAGATGTTGGACTGTGAAGAGGGCTGAGTGCTGAAGAACTGATGCTTTTGAACTGTGGTGTTGGAGAAGACTCTTGAAGAGTCCCTTGGACTGCAAGGAGAGCCAACCAGTCCATTCTAAAGGAGATCAGCCCTGGGTGTTCTCTGGAAGGAATGATGCTGAAGCTGAAACTCCAGTACTTTGGCCACCTCATGTGAAGAGTTGACTCACTGGAAAAGACTCTGATGCTGGGAGGGATTGGGGGCAGGAGGAGAAGGGGACAACAGAGGATGAGATGGCTGG
>SJYQ01000582.1:0-16474 GCA_006410935.1 Redunca redunca | reverse complement strand
ACAATTTCTAAGGACTAAGAGAAGTAGGTCAAAAATTTGCTANCCTTTATACAGAAAAGAATTTCCCAAAATGAAGGTAACTATGTATCGAATTAGAAACTAAACCAGGGTGTAATTTGGAAATGAGAAAAAGCTATACTACATATTTAGTAGGCTGTATTCTAAAGATACACAAAAAAACCAGTAATTTTTAATGTCATTCTGCATTTTTAAATTCTAATTTTTAGGTTTGTAGGAATTGGCATATTTTGTACATTGTGAGAGAGAATAAATAATTTGATACTGTCAATCAGTAGTTTCAGTAAAAGAAAAAAATAAAATATAAAATCAAAGTAATTATGTTATACACTAAAACTGAACAAGAAATATTAAAAACATGACTTCTAAATTCACATTTCTTGCTCTGAACATTTCAATTGCTTTAACACTATATTTTCTTGCAATTAATGCCTCTAAAGTCACATTGTGGACTGCAAAACCGTTTACAGCTAAAAATGGCTAGGTCTTGATAAGGAAAAGAACAAGAGCTTGGGATAGTTTATTGTGACAAAAAACAAGCTGTTAGAGATTAATTGGGTCATAATAGAAGAATCCTCATGCTGACTGTAAGGGATCCAGAGTGAAAAAACTGACAATTTGAGAACCAGAAGAACAAGGAATGTAATTGACTGAAATGCTTTAAATCTCTGAATATTTGCAAGTTTAAAAGGATGTTCCAAAAAGAGATTGCCCAACAAAGTACCTTTCTCCTCATCTAAGATGACCTATAACCAAAGTTTTACTTTGAAAAAGAAAAAAAAAAGAAAAATTTAACATAGTCTACCTTCTAGTAGGACTTGTGTTTCATGGTAACCAAATATTCCAAGCTGCTAAGGGGAAAAAAATATAGGCTTATATAGAAAAATAGATAGCTAACAAATATGATGACTGATTGGAAAAGATCCTGATGCTGGAAAAGATTGAGGGCAGGAGAAGGGGTGACAGACTATGAGATGATTAGATGGCATCACCGACTCAATGGATGTGAGTTTGAGCAAACTCCAGGAGATAGTGAAAGACAGGGAAGTCTGGCATGCTGCATCCAGTCCACGGAGTCTCAGAGTCAAATGCAACTTAGCAATTGAATAGCAACAATAAATGTCCAAGAAATGATAAAACTAGAACATGACTAATATACAACTCTAATAAAATAATTCACTCAGGTAAGTTTTATTAATTGGAGTTAAAATTACTAGAAAATTGGTTGAGGTGGCACTGAATATTCAGATACACAGCCTAACAACAAAGGGAGGATCTCAGTTTTCCACACCCCTCTGTCCATCCCAAGCATAACCCTTGATGACTTTCAAAGCTAATGTTTGGGAGGTTACTCATCCTGGTGCAGGGCCCCCTCCCGCTTGGGGACTCTGATGTGTGACTCGGATCCCTCAGTCCTTGGGGAGGATCTCTGCAATTGTGACTTTCCTCCCAGTTGTGAGTTCTCAGTCCCTACACTGAGAACATGGGTCCTGACTAAACTGCATTTCTGTTGCTTCTACCCATAGTATTGTATCTCCTTGATTATCTTTAACTGTAGAAAATCTTCTGCTACTCTTCAGGTTATTCTCAGATATAGCTGCTCTGTAAGCAGTTGTAATTTGGGGGTACCTATGGAAGGAAGGAAGCTGAGAATCTTCCTATTCTACCATCTTGATGCCTACCAAATTTACTTTATACTTAGTCAACTGATAGCCACAGGGTGACAAGGTGCAAAATCTACCTTTCCATTCTCAGCAAGAAATCTAGTCACCATTTTTGATATTGAACCATAGAAGGGATAACACAAAAATCCTTACCTATCACAGGAAATGACTAGATGAGATTATGTAGATCTTCTTCATTTATTGCTTAAAGATTTATATGAAATATGTAAAAGTGTGTTTCCACCCTAGGCAATAGTCATAACTTTTTTTAAGAGCCCAGAAAAACTATTTATTCAACTTCTACAGTAGTAGCAGTGTCAAGAGAGCTGATGCTTAAATTAAAAAAAAAAAATTCAGTAGCTTTCATTTGCTTTTTTTAAAGCTGATCAGAATCTTCAGGATAGTGGTAAGAGCCAAGAAATAGTTAATACAGACAACACTCCTCCCCAGCACTGTAAGATTTTTATTTCCCTCACAACACTTCAATCATTTCAGTGTGTCATTGTCAACCACTAGAAATTCATGAAAATGCAAAGGCTTAAATCATTTGGCTCTAAATCATAATGTGATATGGCCTTGTCAATCTATTCAAAGAAATTTATATTCTTTGGGATTTTTCAGCAAATTCCACGGAGTTTCCACCAAGTATTAATGTTGACTGGCACTGCACAAGTTTTGCAACAAGGTTGAAAATACAAAAGGAGGCTGATAATTGGGCTTAATATTAGAGTGTTCTATTCCAGGCAGTAAACATCTTACCTCAGCTTTTAAGGCTTTCTCCAGTACATGACTGAGCCACAGGGAACAGCAT
Source organism: Redunca redunca (assembly GCA_006410935.1). Classification (NCBI taxonomy): domain Eukaryota; kingdom Metazoa; phylum Chordata; class Mammalia; order Artiodactyla; family Bovidae; genus Redunca; species Redunca redunca. The sequence continues at coordinate 13,981 of SJYQ01000582.1, read as the reverse complement.
ATCATGTACTTGCTGAACTGCTGTTCTCAAAGTCCTTTTCACTTTCAAATACTTTTGAAGTCCTACAGGACTCCATGTTTTGTAAATGATTTCTCCATTCACTTACAAAAATGATTTGGTGGTGATGAAGTCTAAATATTGAGCACAACTCAAAATTGATTCCTTGATGCTAAACATAACTAAATTTAAGAATGTACAGATACAAGGTGCACTATGGTTTAATAGCTACTGATTTTATTGGTGAGTTTTTATGCTTTGAATGTAGAATTTTAAAAATCAAAGTAAATTTGATTTACAACATTATATGAGTTTCTGGCATAAAGCAAAGTAATTTAGATGTGTGTGTGCATACACACACATACACACACACACACACACTTACCCATTATTGTTTGCAGCGTGTGTTAGCTGCTCAGTCATGTCCAACTCTTTGTGACCCCATGGACTGTAGCCTACCAGGCTTCTCTGTCCATGAAATTCTCCAGGCAAGAAGACTGGCGTGGGTTGCCACTTCCTTCTCCAGGGGATCTTTCAGACCCAGGGATTGAACCTGGTTCTCCTGCATTGCAGGCAGATTTTTTTACCATCTGAGCTACCAGGGAAGCCCATTATTGTTTATGCATCCTACATATACTAGTTTGGAGAAGGAAATGACAACCCACTCCAGTATTCTTGCTTGGAAAATCCCATGGACAGAGGAACGTGGCAGGCTACTGTCCATAGGGTTCCAAAGAGTCGGACATGACTGAAGCAACTTAGCATTTACTAGTTTGCACCTGCTAACCCCAAATTCCCAATCCAACTTTCCCCTGCACCCTCCCCCCTTTCTTGATAACCACAAATGTGCTCTCTATATCTGTGAGTCTGTTTCTATTTCATAGATAATAACATTTGTGTTATATTTTAGATTCATCATATATCAATAAGAGATATCATATGTTATTTGTCTTTCCATTCAGCCTTAGCTGAAAATGGTACGGAATTTTTGGATAATTTTAAAAAGTATATCATNATAATAAAATATTATTTATATAACAATAAAGATGGAATCTTTATTCACATATAAAAGATGAGCAGTATTTCTCAGAAAGGTACATGGGTGTTATGTTCTTATAAGTATTATCTAACTGTAGAATAAATACATATGCAATTTTGAATTTCTTAAATTATAAATATATAATCAATTTTATATTAAAAGATAAATACAATTATTAATCTCTTTCCAATTATCTATACAAGGTATGTCACTGGAAAAGATGAGTGTGTTGATGGTTAATTAGAGAGGTGTATATATGTGTTTGTATTTACATTTAGATTATCATAGTAAATGAAGTGAGTCAGAGAAAGAAAGACAAATATCACATGATATCCCTTATGTGCAGAATCTTCAAAAAAGACACAAATGAACTTATTTATAAAACAAAAACAAGTCTCACAGACCTAGAAAATGAATTTATGGTTTCCAGGGGGAAGGGATAGATTGGGAGTTGGGGATTATGCACACACTATTTTTAAAATAAATAACCAAGGACATATTGCATAGCACAGGGAACTCTGCTCAATACTCTGTAATAATTTACATGGGGAAAAGAGTTTGAAAAAAAATGAAATGACATGAAGTGAAAGTCGCTCAGTCCTGTCTGACTTTTTGTGACCCCATGGACTATACAGTCCATGGAATTCTCCAGGCCAGAATACTGGAGTGGGTAGCCTTTCCCTTCTCCAAGGGATCTTCCCAACCCAGGGATCATCTCCTGCATTGCAGGCTGAATCAGTGCTGTAACCTGAAACTAACACTGTTTTGTTTTTCATTAAGGCACATTATTAATCAACTATGTTATATTGAATACTATATTATCTTATCCAACATAAAATATAAATTTATAAATTTCAGAAGTTGTAATATTTTGACCTTGTTCTAAGATTGTTTTAACTATTCAGGCTGTCTTATAATTTTTAATGAATTTTAGAGCTGGCTTGTTCACTTCTCAAAAAATAAAAGACAATTGGAATTTTGATAGAGACTGCATTGCATCTTTAGATTGCTTTGGGTAGTATTACCATCTTAACAGTATTTTTCCTTACCCAAGAATACAGCATGTCTTTCTATGCATTTATATCCTTTTTATTTCATGCAACAATATTTTGCAGTGTCTAAGTCTTGCACTTACCTGGTTAAATTAATTTTTATTTATTTTATTCTTTTTGATGCTGATAGAAATGTTCTGTCAATTTTAATGGTTCTCCTAATTTCATTTTTGGTTCATTTATTCCAAACATGCAAATTCAGTTGATTTTTCTATATCCATCTTATATCCCACAGTCTACCTGAACTTGTTTATTAGCTCTAATAGGTTTTTGGCATGATTTAGGATCTTCAGTCTATAAGATCATGTTGTCTGTGATTAGAAAGAGTTTTGCTTCCTTCTTTCCAATCCAGACTCCTTTCACTTCTTTTACTTCCTAATTTTTGCTGGCTACAGCTTGCACTACAATCTTGAACAGGAGTGACAAAAGCAGACAATTCTGGTATTGTTTCTGATTTTGGGGGCACATTAATCTGCTCAGGCTGCTATAACAAAATATTCAAGATTGGGGTTGTTAAACAATAGATATTTATTTCCTCACAGTTCTAGAAGCAGGTTCACTATCCAAGGCACTAGCAAGTTAGGTATCTAGTGAGGGCTCTCTTGGCCTGAAGGCATCTACTTTCTCACTATGTCTTCATATGGACTTTCCTCAAGGACTTTCACACAGGGAGAGAATGATTTCTAGTATCTCTTTCTCTTCTAATAGGGACATCAATCCTCTTACGCATATATCCCAACTTTATTATTCTTTCTTTTTTTTTTTTTCTGTTTCTGAGTGTTCTTTTGGTGTCACTCTCTATCTTTCAAAGAGCTTAAAAATAATAAATCTATCTTGTATATTTATGTATCCTTTGTGAAGATTCATATATCCATCTAGAATTAGTTTTCCTTTTCCTGATTAATTTCCTTAATATATTTTATACTGTAGTCTTTGAGTAATAAACATTCTCACCTTTTGCGTGTCTAAAAGCATCTTTATCTAGTCTTCAACTTTTCTGAGTAAAGAACTCCAAGATGATAATTTTCCTTTAGTACTTTAAAGACACTGCTTCACTATCCTCTTCATTACAATGAGCTATCTGCTGACAGGCTTTTCTTTGTCCCTTTGTATTTAACATTCTTTGTTTTTTCTCTATCTCTTGTTAAGAATTTTTCCTGAGTACTCATTATAAGATATTGATTATCATAATGTGATGATCTACTTTTATTCATTTATTTTGTGATGAGAGCTTATTAGCTTTCATAGAACTTGGTGTGTATTTTAAACAAATTCGGAAGTTCTTCAACTATTCTTTCTTCAAATATTTTTCTATCATCTCTCTTTTTTTCTTCATTAGGGACTTCAGTTCCATGTATTAATATATTAGGTTTCCTAGAGTTTTCCCGCAGCACGCCAATCTTCTTTTTTAAAACAAATCTTTTCCCTTTGCTCTCAGTTGGTTAGTTTCTTTGTTGTCGTTGTTCAGTCACTCAGTCATGTCCGACTCTCTGCAACACCATGGACTACAGCTTGCTAGGCTTCCCTGTCTTTCACCATCTCCCCGAGTTTGCTCAACCTCATGTCCATTGAGTCAGTGGTTAGTTTGTATTCACTAGTATTTCGATTCATGCCAGAGATATGGGTTTGATTCCTGGATTTGGAAGATCCCTTGGAAGAGAGCATGGCAACCCACTCCAGCATTTTTGCCTGGAGAATCCCATGGACAGAGTAGCCTGTTGGGCTACAGTCCATAGGTCACAAAGAGTCAGATACAACTGAAGCAACTGAGCACAGTATTTCCTTCTGCCCTGTCTAATCTATTGCTATCCATCAACTGTATTTCTCATCTGAGATTTTGACATTATATCTTTAGAGGCTCATCTAGCATTTGTGTGTGTGTATGCATATTCTACTTAATTTTTAGAATATAGGGAATGTAGTCATAATAAGTATGTTAACATCCAAGTTTGCTAATTCTAACAGTTCTTTCAGTTCCAGGTCAATTTTGATTTGCTGATTGATTTATCTCCTCTAATCCTTTTTGGTGGTTCTTTTGCAACCTCAATAGTTTTTCACACGTGGGCTGATGAGTGCTCAGTTACATATGTGAGGAAGACCCTTCACAGCTCTGTCTCTGCAGCCCTTGCCTATCTGATGCCTTTCCCTGAGACCTCTAGCTGTATTTCGTCTTTCCAATCCTTGAAGTTCATCTTCTCTATTCAGTGAGCCAGCCAGGCTCTCTGTGTATTCCCCCCCTAGGAATTCTTCCAAGGCAATAGGTAAAGAACTTTTAGAGATTATCACATTTGTTTACATTCTTGGGAATATCTGTTATTCATTGCCTGTGTCCAGTGTCTTGAAAATCATTGTTCATTTTTTAATTATTGTTTTGGGTGAGATGTTATATCTAGTTTCTATTATTCCATTTTGCCTAGAAGTAGAATTATTATTCAGTTCAGTTCAGTCGCTCAGTCGTGTCCGACTCTTTGCGACCCCATGAATCGCAGCACACCAGGCCTCCCTGTCCATCACCTTAATTAATAGATTGTATACCAGCAGGAAAAAAAATCTTTTAATATACTACAAAGTAGAAAAATTCAGGAAACATATGATTATATATAGATAGAAAAAGATAAAGATAAGGAAGAAAATATACCACAACTTGATAATAATATTATTTAAATAGCAGGTTTATGATAATGTTTCCCATTTTTTTCTCACTTTCCAAATTTTTTCTGAGAAGCACAGAATACTAATTCTTTAAGTATACAATGAACAGTGAACTTCTCCTTTGAATGAAGTAACTGGATTTGCCTAACAAATATTTTAAAATGTTAGCTTCTGTAAAAGTTCTTTTTTAGGGAAATATAGTGCTAATGTATCAAAAGTTCTATAATTGTTCTCATAGTAACCCAGGAATAAATTACTTCTTCAGCAGTTGAGTAAATTATTACCTCCAGTCTTTGCCATTTTGGCTTCTATAACCCTGTAAACTTCTCTAAATATGCCTTTTGCTATCTGTCTTATTATACAAATGTGAAAAAGACATACATGGCACTTTCTTTAAAAACAAATACCTTATTAAGAAAAAAGAAAAGATCACTTATGGAAATAAACAAATGTTAGCTCCAATTAAGTTAAAAACTTATGACTTCTCTTCTGTATACTTGCCCTGCATTAGTCCAAAATGAATAAAGATGTCTATCTTTGAACAATATGTTTCCAATTCACAACATCAAAAACCACCACACATACACAAAAAAAAACAGGATAAAAATTTATGGTAAAAACAATGTGTAACCACATTGTTACACATTAGAAAAAATATGTGACCTTCATCTATTCACTCAACAGGTATTATTTAGAAACTGCTATGTGCAAGGTCTTATGCTTGGCATTAGGTATATATCATGCTGAACAAGTCATCCTGCCCTCAAAATGCTTCTGAGCCAGTCAGAAATTTAAAAATGCACATTTCAAGTTATTCGGCATATTCATTAGTTATTCACAAAAATATTTCTATTGCCTCACTGTTAATGGGGCTTATTGCAAGCCCTGTGGATGGAGCCATCTGCATTCACTTGTTTGTTTCCTGTCACATCATGGCCAGAGCTCAGATTTTTCCATATTGAGCATTATTAGCTCATGCAGTAGTTAAAACTAGATCTGAGCGGAAAACTTTCTGCCTTGATTCTGCTCCTGGATCCACTAAAAGTTCCAAGTTCCTGTGGCTTCCTAAATCCACTAAAAGTTTAGAAGCATCTGTGCTTCAGGATATTCCAGCAATGCCTGGTTAGTAATTTCTGCAACTCCCAGTTGGTATTTTCCCAGCATCTCTGGCAACTTAAAAACAATGAAGTACTTCACACAAATTGTCTAAAAATGCATTTAAAATTTAAAATTCAGGCAGGCAGACTTTGCTTACCTTAACCATTATTATGATACAGTTTTATAATGTATTTGTCTCCTTTCTCCTTAAATGGAGGATGTGTACCAGGTTTTACTTGATGGCTTGGAACGTCCACTGTGAACTTTAATTACTGCTTTAAAATGTATAATAAAGCATACTTTGTTTTAGCATTCTCAGCTAGCCAACATTTTTTAATCTCTCTTTATTTGTACCCTTCTCTGTGTCTTTCAAGTTTTTGGCTTTATATATACACTGTAATATGAAAACTATATCTCACTTTTATATCATGTGTATTAAATAAAATAAATCTAGCTCTGGGTTAAAAATCCAAGGGTTTGTCTTTAGGTAATAAAAGATAATGCCAGTGCAAGGTCAGTCTCATAATGTTCACTGTTTCTGGGGGTTTACTTAAAACCTTAGACCTCAGAAGTTGTTGTATTTAAGAGATTTAGTGTTTTACAAACTATACTCTGGAAATAAAATGTTTACACATGAAGTATAGAATAGATACTATTAATTCATCCTTGTATTCTCTTTCTTAAGCATACATATACTAAGATTCTACTATGTGCCCAACTCTTTTGAAAGCACTGGTAGATGCATTTAGAGATGGGATGTTAACTATCTTTGATTGCACAACTCATTGAGGAGGTAGATAAGAGACAGGCATGTCAATAGTTGTTTTCTTTTTATTGTTGTTCAGTTACCTAGTCGTGTCTGACTCTTTGTGACCACATGGACCACAGCATGCCAGGCTTCCCTGTTTTCCAGTCTCTGGAGTTTGCTCAAGTTAATGTACATTGAATCAGTGATGCTATCTAATCATCTCATCCTCTACTATCTTCTCCTTTTGCCTTCAATCCTTCCCAGCATCAGAGTTTTTCCAGTGCGTCATCCCTTCACATCAGATGGCCAAAGTATTGAAGCTTCAACTTCAGTCCTTCTAATGAATATTCAGGGTTGATTTCCTTTAGGACTGACTGGTTTGATCTCTTTGCTGTCCAAGGGACTTTCAAGAGTCTTCTCCAACATTACAGTTCAAAGGCATCATTTCTTCAGCATTCAGCCTTTTTTAAAGTCCAACTCTCACATCCGTACATGACTACTGGAAAAATCATAGCTTTGAATATAAGGACGTTTGTTGGCAAAGTGATGTCTTTGCTTTTAATACGCTGTCTAGGTTTGTCACAGCTTTTCTTCCAAAAAGCAAGCGTCTTCTAATTTCATGGCTGCAATCATTTTTAACTGGCTTTTAATTATAATAAGAGATCCATATTAAGAAAAGAGAAAAGATACCACAATATAAATGGTCACATTAGGGACTGGCTACTAATTTGCAGTATAAGGCCTATGACAAGGAAAAAGACAAAATGTAGAAAATTGGATGGCAAAACAAAGACTAGAATTTTCACTGTAGGGAATTTGGTTTAAATTAGGGATATTAGAATATCATATTTATCTTTCAGAAATATAACTCTAAAGATAGTGCAATCAACTCATGATTATTTCAATGGGTTTATATGTTTTTATCTTAAAGAAAAGGATAAATAAATAATCAAATCTACCCTTATAACTATGTATTACTTCTTTAGGAAATGTACATTGCCTACATTCTGTGTGGTTCTCACTTGCCAGGAATCAACACAAGAATTCTTAAATAGCTCCTGGCAGAGTTTCTAAAAATCACTAACAGAAGCCACACATCCAGAAAATGCACGTCTTTTTTGATTTCCCTAAGTCTCAGGTAGGTGGTAATCTCATATTATTTCTCAGAAAAACCTGCTCACTCAGAGTGTTTATGAATTTGCCATATGGTATTTAAAACCTCAAGTCAAAGTAATGTTAGAAATTGTACAGACAGAATCAGAGCATGCTGGTTAATGCTGTTCTCCGTTTGGGACCAGGGAGATTTCTTTGTGTGCCAGAAACTGAAGCCAAAGCATCTTAATATTTGACTTTTACTCTATTTTTTTTTAAATCAATTGTACAAACCAAGAGTTACGTTAAGAGCCTGGAGGGCTTTTTCTTCACATAAATATTACTCATACAAACATAATTTTTACAAATCTACCCCATACAAGAATGCTCCCAAACTAATTTATGTAGTACTATGTCTATCCATGTGCCTAATTATCTTCACTGATTATTTGCAGGTGTCAGGGAATGAGAAACCAGGGAACAGATCCATTGATTCATAATAAATATTGAAATGACTTATAAAATGTATTGTGAAAGAGCCACGTGATGAAAAAAGGGAAATGTAAACATTTATAAAATTCTCCTCAAAATGCTTTTATACAACAGAGATTATAAAAGCGAAAATCAAAAACCTGTTCTTATCATCGGATAAAAGAAATCTGTGATGGAAGATAGTCTGAGATTATGGGGACTCACTTTCTTCCCTCATGAATAGAAAATACATTTACATTATGTCATGTGAAATTATTGAACAGCTGCTTGGAAAGAGAGAAAAACAAGAACACCAGCCTGCCAAGGGGATGCAGTGCCGACATGAGATCAGATGCATAGAGTAAATAGAAATGGCATTCAGGAAAGGTGATAAGCAATCAAGTAAAGACCAAAGTGAGATGCTCTGACCTTATATTTAGCATCCGTGCCAAATTAGCATAGCTGTGCAGTGTACTAGAAAATTAAGTGGAAAAAAAGGACAAAGTAAGTGTAAAATCAAAGCAGAAGTTGCACATGTTTGGAATATCTGAAATAATTATGCTCTATTTCATATCCAGAGGGCTACACTGTGGTCAGCTCATCTTTTCCTGAGGAACCACGGGTTCAAAAGAAAATACTATGAGCTTGACCTATACTAATTAAACAGAAGCAGTATGCTCTCACTGGGTCTTGCCCTAGATGAGTCTGAGTGCTCTCAGGGTAAAGAGGTGACTTAAAGAGAGGAACAAAGATCCTTAGCTGCATTCATTATGCTATCCTCATTTTCTTTGCTGCTCAGCCACAGTTCATTAACTCAGCAAGTTTTCTTTGCACAGGACTGTGAGAGACCACTGTACCCGGTTCAACATGTATGAACTCTTAATACTAGTCAGATAGCCACGAGGAAAGAAACACTGAGGTAAATCAGACCTTTCTGTTCTCTTATTCCACCAGGATGCTAATCATTTCTTGAGAGTATGTAAATGAATTTATCGGATGCCCTAAAGCTTCCTGAAGTAAGCTATTTGAGCAGAAGTAATTGATTCCAAGAGAGCAAAGGAGGAAGATTCATTCGATTTGTCCGTTACTATCAACATTAAATCAAAACTATTCAGACAGGTGAAAGGAAATCAAAGTCCAGTTCCATTCCAGTAGACGACACCAAGTTCAAATGTGATCACAAACCTTCCCTAAGAAAAAGAACCAATGGTTATCTTTCTAACAGATACAGAAAAATATGCTAGAGATCCCTTAGCAAACTGCCACCTGTCCTCTTGCAGCTCCTATGGGGAAAAAAGTTCATAATGAGTATAATCACTTGTCGTTCCCACATGCAGAGGAATCTGCAATAGGCCTCCCACCAAGATAGCATATACTATTTTCTGTGCAAAAATCTTATTTTTCAAGAAAGAGATCAATTAATCACTGTCAGTTTTTTTCAGCAAGAATCATAGGATGATTTACACTTGAAAAAGACACTACCACTTTAGAGCCAGATTTGCTAGGGGTCCACATTCTGGGGTTCCACTAGGCAAGTATATCCTCTAACAGCATCTGGCTCTTCACAGGTTTCTTTTTCCTGTGTATAACAAGTGCTTCCTCATGTGACTTTCAAGTGAGTTCAAAAATAAAGGGAAAGAACAGCAGATCTATGTGTTGTCTCTGCACTCCAACATCATTTAAAAATAGAGCAGGAAAATCTTGTTTGTCAAGACAAGGACATGTCATAAAGCTGAATATGTTTGTTTTCTTATCCTTTCTCCAAGAACTGTGACATCTCTTTTCATATCCATATCTCTCACTAATTCAACAGGAATTTTCCTGCTTGATTTCCTTTTCCCCCTAAAATCTGGGTTTTAGGAATATTCTGCCAGGTATGTCTGTCACAGGGCCCAAAATGCCCAACATCCTTCTCTAGCAGATGCAGTCCTACCTGCAGATCTCTACTCAGTGAAACAGTGAACTTAATTAAGTTAATTAAGTTGAACTTAATGCATGAGTAACCCATGAATGGGTCAGCAGGGCTCCACCTATGCACTCTTATGAGTTTTTTGAAATCAAATGATGCCAGTGAGCTGAACTATTTAAACAATCTCTTTCTTGATTTCCATTGAAGAATACAAAAATAAGTGGACAATTCCACTTACTAGATTGAGAATGAAGAATGAAGTAAAAAACAGATTTATTTTGTGAAAAAGTGCAGAAAGGTTAAGAAACAGCAAGAGAGAGAAGGAAAGAGAAATTCCTGGAGCTACCTTGAATCTTGATCTCTTTCTCATTCTGATCTATACAAGTAATAAGTCATTATAATAAATTCTCCTTTTTAGCATAGCAAGACCTGTGTGATTCTGTCTCATGATAGAAACAATTTCACACAGAAAATCTATTAGTGGTGCCTATAAATCAATAAATTGAATATAATGACATTTTATCTGGTATAATCCTGCTACTCTCTACTCCAATTCTTTTCACATAGACAGTCCTAAGGAAATCCTTAGGGCAGTAGTTCTCAACATATGGCTTCTGGAACAGCCATAACAGCATCACCTGGAAACATATTAGAAGTACAATTTTTTCCAGTTTTATTGAGAAATAATGAACTTATATCACTGTATAAGTCTAAGGTATACAGCATGATGGTTTGACTTAAATATATTATGAAATGATTACCACCATAGGTTCATATAACATCTATCTTCTCATGTAGAAAAAAAAAGAGAAGAAAATAAGGGAACATATTTTTGTCCTTTAGATAAGAACTTTTAGGATCTACTCTTTTTTATTATTATTTATTTATTTATTTATTTATTTTTATTGATTTGGCTGCACTGGGTCTTAGTTGTGGCATGTGGGATCTAGTTCCCTGACCAGGGATTGAACCAGGGCCCCCTGCATTGGGAATGAAGAGTCTTAGCCAATGAATCACGAGGGAAGTCCCATAAGGTTTACTCTTTTAACAAGTTTCCTATATATTATACAGCAGTATTAACTATATTCATCATGTTGTATATTACACCCTAGTACTTCTTTATCTTACAACTGAAGTTTGTATCTTTTGATCATCTTCCTTCAATCCACCCATCTCCTACCACCTGCCTCTGATAACCATACATCGGATCTCTTTTTCTATAAATTTTGTGTTTTGTTCTGTTTTGTTTTGTTTGATTACACATATAAGTAAGATCATACAGTATTTGACTTTGTCTGACTTATTTCACTTCACATAATGCTTTCAAAGTCCATCCATGTTGTCAGAAATGGTAGGATTTCCTCATTTCTGTGGCTGAATAATATTCTATTATTATACATATATTCTATATATTCTATTATATATATTCTCTCTATATATACACCACAACTAGGAAATTCTTAAGGTCAACTTCAAACTTACAGAGTAAATTGAATCATGAATTCTGTGAATGGGGTCCAGAAGTCTGACTTTTAGAAGGCTTCTCTAAGTATCCTGATACAAACTAAAACTTGAGGCAATACTACTACAGCATTTAAAATCGTCAGACTAGATCTCTGAGTTCTATGTTTTACAGTAGAACATGGGCTTCATTATATAATGTTAAATGTTTCAAGAACTGGTCCAGTAAGTTGAAATTTACTCAATAATACCTAGTGTAAGTCAGTGGTTTATGGTCAGGAAATCTTAAAAATGAGTGAGCTGATAATCATAGTCAGATGGAAGGGAAATATATATCAAGAAATAGCAACAATACAATGATATAATTGAAAACAGAGGTATGTGCAAAGTTTTAGTACACACAGAAGAAGTCATTATACATGTCAGAGAGATGGAATCTGAAGGGGGGAAAAGCAATTTCTATACACATAGGAAATTTTTATATAATACATCACTTGGCAGCTAATAATATTTTTCCAGTAAATGATGGGATAATCTAAAGAGCAATTTCTCTTTATCCTGACACATGATTGCAGAACTAATGTGGTATGCCCTTCCGTTTTCAGCCAACCACTTTGTGTTTCAAATCAGAAGGGTTTAAAATATTGAGATCAAAAAGGAGAGGATAGCTATACCTTTCTTATAGGACCAGAATATAATTACAGTCTCCATTGTATATGAAAAGTCATTCTGTGGGGATTGCCTTCAAAATATATCTAAGAATCTACATTTTATGTCTTACTGCTTAACTGCTATCACTCTTATCCTACTCACTATTACCTCTCACCTCAAATTTATCTTCCTGCCTCCAGACTTGACCTCCTTTAGTATATACCCAACACAAGCAAAGTGTACCAAAATGTAAATCAGATTTTGTTCTTCTTCTCTCAAAATCCTCCAACTCTCCGTCTGAGTCAAAGTCAGCATCTTTACAATGGCTCACATGAATAGACTTCCGCTGTCTCTTCTGTTAATTTTGTGAGCAATTTTTAATGACTCATTCTGTTCATAATAGACTCTTTGTTTTCTAAACATGTCAGTCACACTCCTATCACAAAGACAGTCCTGTTCCTTCTACCTGGAATGTTCTTCCAAAGATATCTATAGAGCTCAGTCTTTAGAACTTTGCTTTAAAGATACTTTCTCAGAATTTCTCAGGTAATCTTATGAAAACATCAACTCACATCAAAAATTACTGTATCCTTTCTATATTTTATTTCTGCATCACCTGTCAATATCTAGGAAAATCCACTGGAGAAGGGATAGATTACCCACTCTAGTATTCTTGGGCTTCCCTTGTGGCTCAGCTGGTAAAAGAATCCACCTGCAATGCAGGAGACCTGAGTTCGGTCCCTGGGTTGGGAAGATCCCCTGAAGAAGGGAAAGGCTACCCTCTCCGATGTTCTGGCCTGGAGATTCCAATGGAGCTTATAGTCCATGGGGTTGCAAAGAGTTGGACACAACTGAGCGAATTTCACTTCACTTATCAATGTCTAACATACTTTATCTGTTGCTTATTTACCTGAGTCTGTCTGAGTTCCCACATAATAATGTATACTCAATGAGGGCAAAAATATTTGACTCTTCTTCCACTGTTATATCTTAGAATAGTGCCTGGCTATTGAAGACAAAAAATGTTTGTATAAGAATGGTTAGTATTAAAGACTGCTCTATAAATCTGTCTCCTAAGGTAAGCTCCTTGATACTTTCCCAGTATAACAAACACACAAATGTTTAAAAATGTATATTTCATCCCTCCTTAGAGATTCGTGGCTTACATTAATACATCTGTAGTTATGAGGAAAAGGTTTTATGAACAAAACTTGCTTTACTTTTATTAACCAATTTTACCCAAATTCATTTGAAAATGGACATTTCTTTTTTATTTTACTGTTCAATGGTTTTTAATAAATTTTCTGAGTCAATGCAACCATCACAAGTCAATTTTAGAACATAGTCACCACCCCAATAAGCTCTTTCTTGCCATTACTGTTAATCCCCACTAGGCCCCCACCATCACCACCCCATTCAAACATCAGCCTAGTTTCCATTTCTACAAATTTGCCTTTCCTCAGCATTTCTTTTTTTTCTTTTTTTCATCTCTTGCATCCAATTTTGGGTCCCTTAGGCAACATTTTTTTTAAATCCCCACCCCAGTCTCTGGTGTGGGGAGTCTCTCATTTTACTCTCTGTTTTGACAAGTTGACTTTTTCAGATTCCATATATAAAGTACTATTAAACACTATTTGCTTTCTCTGACTTTATCTCACTTAGTGTAATACTGTAATGATGATATGATTTTCTTTTTATTATGTGGTAAGTTACACTGATTGCTCTTAAAATGTTAAATCAACTTTGTTCAACCAGTTAACTTTTTTAATATAAAAATCAGAAATGATGTCACTCTTTACAATACTGACATT
>SJYQ01000581.1:0-26652 GCA_006410935.1 Redunca redunca | reverse complement strand
CTTATCTTTGACACAGGAGGCAAGAATATACAATGGAGTAAAGACAATCTCTTTAACAAGTGGTGCTGGGAAAACTGGTCAACCACTTGTAAATGAATGAAACTAGAACACTTTCTAACACCATATACAAAAAAAAGACTCAAAATGGATTAAAGATCTAAACGTAAGACCAGAAACTATAAAACTCCTAGAGGAGAACATAGGCAAAACACTCTCTGACATAAATCACAGCAGGATCTTCTATGATCCACCTCCCAGAATACTGGAAATAAAAGCAAAAATAAACAAGTGGGATCTAATTAAAATTAAAAGCTTCTGCACAACAAAGGAAACTATAAACAAGGTGAAAAGACAGCCTTCTGAATGGGAGAAAATAATAGCAAACGAAGCAACTGACAAACAACTAATCTCAAAAACATACAAGCAACTTACACAGCTCAATTCCAGAAAAATAAATGACCCAATCAAAAAATGGGCCAAATGACTAAATAGACATTTCTCCAGAGAAGACATATGGATGGCTAACAAACACATGAAAAGATGCTCAACATCACTCATTATCAGAGAAATGCAAATCAAAACCACAATGAGATACCATTTCACACCAGTCAGAATGGCAGTGTTCCAAAAGTCTACAAGCAATAAATGTTGGAGAGGGTGTGGAGAAAAGGGAACCTTCTTACACTGTTGGTGGGAATGCAAACTAGTACAGCCACTCTGGAGAACAGTGTGGCGATTCCTTAAAAAACTGGAAATAGAACTGCCTTATGACTCAGCAATCCCACTGCTTGGCATACACACTGAGGAAACCAGAATTGAAAGAGACACGTGTACCGCAGTGTTGATCACAGCACTGTTTATAATAGCCAGGACATGGAAGCAACCTAGATGTCCATCAGCAGATGAATGGATAAGAAAGCTGTGGTACATATACACAATGGAGTATTACTCAGCCATTAAAAAGAATACATTTGAATTCATTCTAATGAGGTGGATGAAACTGGAGCCGATTATACAGAGTGAAGTAAGCCAGAAAGTAAAACACCAATACAATATGCTAACACATATGTATGGAATTTAGAAAGATGGTAATGATAACCCTGTATGTGAGACAGCAAAAGAGACACAAATGTAAAAAACAGACTTTTGGACTCTGTGGGAGAAGGAGAGGGTGGGATGATTTGGGAGAATGGCATTGAAACATGTATACTATCATGTAAGAAACAAATTGCTAGTCTAGGTTCGATACAGGATACCAGCTTGAGGCTGGTGCACTGGGATGACCCAGCGAGATGATATGGGATGGGAGGTCGGGGGCAGGGGTTTAGGGTTGGGAACTCATATACACCTGTGGCGGATTCATGTCAATGTACGGCAAAATCAATACAGTATTGTAAAGTAAAAAGAACAACAACAACAACAACCTGTTGGGTTTAGTCCTCCTATTTGAACTTCAAGTAGCAGTGTATATCAGGTGTTGGAATTAAAGTCTCTTTGGAATGTTGCTTCTTTTCATTACACATGAGAAAGGTTGTTTTTTAAGCACACATTTTCTTGATTAGAATTTTTTAAAGAGATGTCAAAAAGTAAATTTTTTGTCGTTTTATTTAAAAAACACCAACCTTCTAATATTCTTATTTCTAAGATTAAGATTTTTGGAGTATCACAAAAGAGTTTCAGATTGGTAGAAAGAGACCATAGATATTATTGGCAAAACTAACTTAAGTTCCTAATTTATACAGCAGAGCATATAGAAACTTAGCTGAAGCTCTTTGGGAATATGGAGAAAAAGAAGTAAAAGTAACATTTAAAATTTTCTCTTGTTCAGTCACACAGTCATGTCCAACTCTTTGCAATACCATGGACCACAGCACACCAGTTTTCAGTATTTCTTGGAATTTGCTCAAATTCATGTCCATTGACTCAATGATACCATCTGACCATCTCATCCATTTTTGCCCCCTTCTCCTCCTGCCCTCAGTCTTTCACAGGATCTCTGCTTCTGACAAATTAAACATTTATAGAGGGATCTCAAGATGAAGATAAGGATTTCCTTCCATATATCATGTGCCCAGAATCCCTTGTGCAAATCTCAGATCATCCACAACTCAAGAAGGGAAGTCACAATGGATAAGAGGTATAAGAATGTGCAGTTCACAGAATAAACCCAAAAGACCAATAATCAAATAAATAATTTCTCAGTCCTACTACTAAGTATTAAAGAATATAGTTCAGTTCAGTCATTCAGTCATGTCCAACTCTTTGCAACACAATGGACTGCAGTACACCAGGCCTCCTTGTCCATCACTAAGTCCTGGAGTTTAGTAAAACTCATGTCCACTGAGTTGGTGATGCCATCCAACCATCTCACCCTCTGTCATCCCCTTCGCCTCCTGCCTTCAATAATTCCCAGCATCAGGATCTTTTCAAATTAGTCACTTCTTCGAATTAGGTGGCCAAAGTATTGAAGTTTCAGCTTCAGCATCAGTCCTTCCAATAAATACTCAGAACTGATTTCCTTTAGGATGGACTGGTTGGATCTCCTTGCAGTCCAAGGTACTCTCAAGAGTCTTCTTCAAGACCATAATTCAAAAGCACTCAGCTTTCTGTATAGTCCAATTCCAACATCCATACATGACCACTAGAAAAACAATAGCTTTGACTAAATGGACGTTTTTTTGGCAAAGTAATATATCTGCTTTTCAATATACTGTCTAGGTTGCTCTTAACTTTTATTCCAAGGAGTAAGCGTCTTTTAATTTCACAGCTGCAGCCACCATCTGCAGTGATTTTGGAACCCCCCAAAATAAAGTCTCTCACTGTTTCCATTGTTTCCCCATCTATTTGCCATGAAGTGATGGAACCAGATGCCATGCTCCTAGCTTTCTGAATGTTGAGTTCTAAGCCAACTTTTTCACTCTCCTTTTTCAC
Organism: Redunca redunca; assembly: GCA_006410935.1. NCBI lineage: Eukaryota > Metazoa > Chordata > Mammalia > Artiodactyla > Bovidae > Redunca > Redunca redunca. The sequence goes on along the minus strand of SJYQ01000581.1, from coordinate 23,721 downwards.
TTTAATCAAGGCTCTTTAGTTCTTCTTCACTTTCTGACATAAGGGTACTGTCATCTACATGTGACAGATGAAAATAACCTCATCTGAGGTTATTGATATTTCTCCCAAAAATCTTGATTCTAGCTTGTGCTTCATCCAAGCCAGCATTTCTCATGGTATTCCCATGGTATAATCTGCATATAAGTTAAATAAGCAAGGTGACAATATACAGCCTTGATGTACTTCTTTCCCAATTTGGAGTCAGTCTATTGTTCCATATCCAGTTCTAACTGTTGCTTCCTGACCTGCATACAGATTTCTCAGGTGGCAGGTCAGGTGGTCTGGTATTCCCATATCTTGAAGAACTTTCCACAGTTGGTTGTGATCCACACAGTCAAAGGCTTTGGCATAGTCAATAAAGCAGAAGTAGATGTTTTTCTGGAACTCTCTTGTTTGTTCAATGATCCAACAGATGTTGGCAACTTGACCTCTGGTTCCTTTGCCTTTTCTAAATCCAGTTTGAACATCTGGAAGTTCATGGTTCATGTACTGTTGAAGGCTGGCTTGGAGAATTTTGAGCATTTCTTTGCTGGTATGAGATGAGTGCAATTGTGCAGTAGTTTGAGCATTCTTTTTCATTGCCTTTCTTTGGTATTGGAATGAAAACTGACCATTTCTAGTCATCTGGCCACTGATGAGTTTTTCAAATTTGCTGGCATATTGAGTGCAGCACTTTCACAGTATCATCTTTTAGGATTTGAAATAACTCAACTGGAATTCCATCACCTTCACTAGCTTTGTTCATGGTGATGCTTCCTAAGGCCTGCTTGTCTTCACATTTCAGGATGTCTGGCTCTAGGTGAGTGATCACACTATCATAATTATCTGGGTCATGAAGATCTTTTTTGTATAGTTCTTCTGTGTATTCTTGCCACCTCTTCATAATATATTCTGCTTCTATTAGATCCATATCATTTCTGTCTTTTTTATGCCCAACTTTCAATGAAATGCTCCCTTGGTATTTCTGATTTTCTTGAAGAGATCTCTTCTCTTTCCCATTTTATTGTTTTCCTCTATTTCTTTTCATTGATCACTAAAGAAGACTTTCTCATCTCTTCTTGCTATTCATTGGAACTCTGCGTTCAAAGGGGATATATCCTTCCTTTTCTCCTTTGCCTTTCACTTCTCTTGTTTTCTCAGCCATTTGTAGGGTCTCCTCAGACACCAATTTTGCCTTTTTGCATCTTTTTATTGGAGGTGGTCTTGATCACTGTCTGCTGTACAATGTCACAAACCTCCATCCATTGTTCTTCAGGCACTCTGTCTATCAGATCTAAACCCTTGAATATATTTGTCATTTCCACTGTATAATCATAAGGGATTTGATGTAGGTCATACATGCGTGGTCTAGTGGTTTTCCCTACTTTCTTCAATAAAAGTCTGAATTTTGCAATAAGGAGTCATGATCTGAGCCACAGTCAGCTCCTGGTCTTCTTTTTTTCTGAATGTATAGAGCTTTTCCATATTTGGCTGCAAATAATATAATCAATCTGATTTCAGTATTAACCATCTGTTGATATCCATGTGTAGAATCTTCTTTTATATTGTTGGAAGAGGGTGTTTGCTATGACCAGTACATTCTCTTGGCAAAACTCTTGTTAGACTTTTCTTTGCTTCATTCTGTACTCCAAGGCCAAATTTGCCTCTTACTCCAGGTATTTCTTGACTTCCTACTTTTGCATTCCAGTCCCCCATAATGAAAAGGACATCTTTTTTGGGTGTTAGTTCTAGAAGGTCTTGTAGGTCTTCATAGAACTGTTCAACTTCAGCTTCTTCAGCATTACTGGTCAGGACACAGACTTGGATTACTGTGATATTGAGTGGTTTGCCTTGGAAAGGAACAGAGATCATTCTGTTGTTTCTGAGACTGCATCCAAGTACTGCATTTTGGACACTTTTGTCAAATATGATGGCTACTCCATTTCTTCTAAGGGATTCTTGCCCACAGTAGTAGATATAATGGTCATCTAAGTTAATTTTACCCATTCCAGTTCATTTTAGTTCACTGATTCTTAAAACGTTGATGTTCACTCTTGCTATCTCCTGTTGACCACATCCAATTTGCCTTGATTCATGGACCTAACATTCCAGGTTTCTATGCAATATTACTTTCTTTTTTTTTTTTTTACTCTTTACAGCATCGGACTTTGCTTCCATCACCAGTCACATCCACAATCCATGTTGTTTTTGCTTTGGCTCCATCTCTTCATCCTTTCTGTAGTTATTTCTGCACTGATCTCCAGTAGCATACTGAGCACCTACCAACCTGGGGAATTCATCCTTCAGTGTCCTGTCTTTTTGCCTTTTCATACTGTTCATGAGGTTCACAAGACAAGAATAATGAAGTGGTTTTCCATTCCCTTTTCCAGTGGACCACATTTTGTCAGAGCTCTCCACCATGACCCATCCGTCTTGGGTAGCCCTACATAGCATGGCTAATAGTTTCATTGAGTTAGACAAAGCTGTGGTCCATGTGATCAGATTGGTTAGTTTTCTGTGATTGTGCTTTTCAGTCTGTCTGCCATCTGATGGAGAAGGATAAGAGGCTTATGGAAGCTTTCTGATAAGAGAGACTTGCTGAGGGAGAACCTGGTCTTGTTCTGATGGGTGGGGCCATGCTCTATAAATCTTTAATCCAGTTTTCTCTGAATGGACAGGGCTGTGTTTCCTCCCCTTTATTTGACCTGAGGCCAAACTATGGTGGGGGTAATGAAGGTAATGGTGACCTCTTTCTAAATGTCCCATGCACTCAGAGCCCCCAATCCTGCAGCAGGCCACTGCCGACCCACACCTCTTCCTGAGACTCCTGGACGCTCACAGGCAAGTCTGTGCTAGTCTCTTGTGGGGTCACTGCTCCTTTCTCCTGGTTCCTGTTGCACACGGTTTTGTTTGTGCCCTCCGACTCTGTTTCCCCAGTCCTGTGTAAGTTCTGGTGGTTCTACGGTGGCTCATATTTCATTGGATCATAGGTTAAATAGCTAAAATAAAGGCCAAAACGAATCCATTGAAGGTAATTTCTTCTTGTTATCAATACTCATTTCTAACTCATTTTCCCTTTTCTCATTACTTTTCATGCAGCCTAGGCCTCTGTTTGTTCCGAGAGCAAACACTGTCCCATCATTGATAGACATTTACTCACATGGTCTCTATTACTGGAATCCTTGCTTTCACATTTAGAGCAAACTGAACCTTACTCTTATGTCACATTTCAACTCTAGTGACTTTGTCCATTGAAAGATTAGCTGGCCATTCTTGTTCTATTATTAAATAAAACAAGTATTAAAGCCCAAGTACCTTATATTTTCCTTTATAACATGTACTGCATTTTATAGCCATTTTTATTTTTAATATATAGTAACTTTTATTACATATTATTGCCACAGGATCATACAAGTGTCATTGGTGCTATAAAAACAGAGTTGTAAGCAGAATTTATAATTCATCAGAATGAAATGGGGATAGCATGAAACTCTTACTTCACCCTGCAGGGATACCTTCTAGCTATGTCATAGGTAAAAGCTACTAAGTATAAGTTGGTTGATGATATTTTTACTTGTAGGTTTAGTTCCTGAGCCTCTCATATGTTGCTAACCTATTTATTTGTAATACTTCAAAAGATACTTTTGGTTCTTTTGAATCTCATATCTGGATTCTTCCATTATCTGCCTGTGTAACCTTGGAACATTTTTTAATGTTGAGATTTTTCCTTACAGATACTAATGATTAATCATATACCATTGTGTTGAAAAATTAAATAAGTTAATACATGTAAAGAATATAGAACAGTCACCCACCCTTAGGTAACATTCAGTAACTAATGAATCCATGTCTGTTCATCCACTATATCTATCTACAGCAGTTCCTTCCAAAGAACCTGCACATAATAAAAGATAAAAGATCAGTGATAAAGATAAATGTGAATACTTATTAATGTATATTATACAAATAGTTGTAGAATTTGTAATTAAATTTAGAGTAAGATTCTATTTAAAATGGATTCATGTTAGAATGGTCTAACATAGTCATGAGAGTAAGCACATTGATGGGAAAATGCATATTAGTTGAAGTATTATTTTCATTAGATTACTTTTAAACCATTTTTTTATGTTTTATGTTAAATTTCAAAAGCATAAATGTGTGTAAGAGCTCAGGCAGCCTAAGAGTAGTAATACATTCAACTTCAAGGATATTAACCTCTGACAATCTGAGGTATTGTTCTCCTATAATATTTTTTCTCCAAATTGATTAGATGTAGAGTTTTTAACAGTGCAACATCCTCATGGATATTTGCATCTGTGAACATCATGAAGATACCAGTTCAGATTGCAAGCTGATGTAAATTAAAATGCACAGAGAGCCTGCTCTAAGGGTCACTTTTTTTATAGCAAGAAAATCTAGAGCTATAGGAGGTATTAAAAGATAAACTGAGGCATGCTAAATATGTCAAAATTGTATTTGAGCTTACATCAGTTTGAGTCAGGCAATGCTAAACTTCCTGGTTAGGAGAGTTCCAAGACAGAGGCCAAAGAGGTTTTAACAGAAGACACAGAATTCAAGTGAGAGAATTGTGTGTGTGTGTGTGTGTGTTCAAGTTTAGGTTCCCTATTTTTTTCCAGTTCAATTGAGTTGTAATTGACATATAACTCTGTAGGTTTAAGATTAGCATGCTTCTCCAGGGAATTGAACCCCAGGAATTGAACCCAGGTATCCCACATAGCAGGAGGATTATTTACCTTCTGAGCCATCAGGAAAGCCCAAGCATACTGGAGTAGGTAGTCTATCCCTTCTCAAGGGGATCTTCCTGATGCAGGAATCGAACTAGAGTCTCCTGCATTGCAGGCAGATTCTTTACCAGGTGAGCTATTTGATACACATATATTATAAAATGATTACCACCATAGCATTAGCTAACATCACAGTTATATTATTATCTTCTATATTTTGAGGTGAGAATATTTAAGAAATATTCTCTTAGTAGCTTTCATGTATATAATTGACTATAGCTTAAGTGGGCTCCTGGTTTGGATAAGCCTAGTTGGCTGTTTTTGATTAGTTGTTTTTAAATTTCATTGTCTCTGACTGAAGTACATTGACTATGTCTTAGGTTTTGGTTTGCTTACTGGGCTACCAAAGCAATAGAGTCACCCTAGTCTAATGATCCCCTCATTTAGTTACTTTAAAAAAGACTATTACACTGCTGTAGAGATGGTTGCTCAAGGGCTGAACTTTAAAGAAACAGAATTTTTAAATGGATTAAGAAATGTTTTTGGTGTGTTTGTGTGTGTGTGTGCATGCATGTGTGTGCTTGTAAAGAAATAGACAATTTTGGAAGAACTTTATTTTCTTATCCAATTTGTGTTTATTTATTTTTGTTTTGCCCAAGTTGTTCTGACAACCTCAAGTTGATTCAAATTCAATTAGATTAAATGTTTATTGAGAACCTATGATTGTATTAACACTGTATGTATGTTTGTATTAACACTGACTAGCATAAGAATAATTGAGATCACTGACTTAAGCAAAGCTTAAATTCATTTACTTATTTTTATGAGGTAAATTTTCTCTCCAACTTCAAGCTGAAATGTTTTTTCTGTCCTATAAATATCTGTGCACTTAACAACAATGGCAACAATAAAACCTTCTAAGTAAACAAGGTGTTTTAATATTTAATAGTAATTCCCTTTATACTCAAAGGTAACATGAATATCCAATTCCATAGATGTCAAAAAATATTATGGGAAAATTGACATCTGTTTTTAATTATAAGTAGAATCAAAATTGGGTTTCCCAATGTGCTAGTGGTAAAAATCCGCCTGCCAATGCAGGAGATATTAGAGATGTGGGTTTCACTTTTGGGTTGTGAAGCTCCCTTGGAGGGGGCCATAGAAACCTACACCAGTGTTCTTGCCTAGAGCATCCCCTGGACAGAGGAGCCTGGTGGGCTACAGTCCATAGGGTCGCAAAGAGTTGGACATGAATGAAACAACTTAGGATGCATGCACATAGAATCAAAATTAGGTTGTTTTTAAAACCTCTCTGTATCGCTGATTTACCCTGTGTACTGTGCCAATTGTCTCACCGTTCACACTGTCCACACTGTTTACTGAATCCATGGTAGACAAGGTACAAATGGTAAAGCTGGAAGAAGACTCCAGGAGCTGTAGGAGCTGTAGATATATTTACTCTCTACTGGCTGATGCAGCAGCTTTAGGAGCAGTCATAGCATAACCTGACACACACAACCTCGCTCCTGGATGACGCAGCAGCTGCAGCAGTAGACATTCTCTACAGTATACAGCAGTATATTCTCTCCTTTTGTGGCTAACCCAATGGACACAGCCTTTACACAGACATAATTGCTGCCACTTCTTTAGATGGAGCTTACATATGCACACAGCATAAAGTAACCTGTGGTCAAGCAGGTACCTCGCAGTGCTATAAGTGATCTCATGGGCCTAGAGAGTCTGAAGAGGCCATCTTGGCTAATTTGTTCCCTCCTCACACTTTCAGACTAGAATCCAAAAGCTAACGACAATTATAGTTATTATAATTATTTAATTATTAACTTTCTGTTATCTAAATGCATTATAAGTATAGCACTAGCAATCTCAAGAATGTATATCAGTGAATTTTGCTCTTGATTATATGTTTTGTTGCTCATATTGTCCATTTCAATCATATACTTTGGTAAAATTTTATCTGCTCTTTTTTTGACTTCAAAATTATCTTTATTGGTGGATGATTTTTACTTCTATACTTAACCACTTGTTGGAATTCTATACTGTGTGAATATAAAGTATTTGTTCTAACTTGAAGCTAAGATCATAGGACTTAAAATTCTTCAAGTCTATAAATCATTCACAAATTAACATGGTATAGATTTCAGGGATAAATCTGGAGAAAAATACAGCAATCTACAAATATAATCTATACACTTAGTATATATTGAATTGGTTTGATGCTGACTTTAATAATCATATGCTGATTTAGCATTATGTAAATTGTTGATGCTTTTGAACTGTGGTGTTGGAGAAGACTCTTGAGAGTCCCTTCGACTGCAAGGAGATCCAACCAGTCCATCCTAAAGGAGATCAGACCTGGGTGTTCTTTGGAAGGACTGATGCTGAAGCTGAAGCTCCAATACTTTGGCCACCTCATGCGAAGAGTTGACTCATTGGAAGACCTTGATGCTGGGAGGGATTGGGGGCAGGAGGTGAAGGGGATGACAGAAGATGAGATGGCTGGATTCTATCACTGACTCAATGGACATGAGTTTGAGTGAACTCTGGGAGTTGGTGATGGACAGGGAGGCCTGGCGTGCTGTGATTCATGGGGTCACAAAGAGTTGGACATGACTGAGAGACCGAACTGAATTGAAATTGTTCCTAAAAATAATAAAAGCATCAGAAATCTAGTTTATTAGATAATTTGGGAATCATCATTCAGCTCCATAAGGCTATCCTTCAATTACAGGTTAATAGTTATCTACCACCAAAAAAAAATTGTAGAAATTAAGGAAACCTTAGTTTTATTACAAGACTGCCCCCTTCAAGCCATTCAGTCAGCCATTAATTTTAACTACTTCCTTCAGGCAAAAACAATCCCCAGGCAATTATAACTCTGCTGAGATAGAATAACAGGTATAGATTCACCCTACTGCCTGAAATAAGCAGAATAAGGTAGAATTTATGAAACAATGCCTTTTAAATACTTCAAGCAATGAAGGTAACTTACCCCTGAGAGCTGGAAAACAAATAAGATGAGTTTGTGATTGACCTAGCTTGATAAAGTTTAGAGTCTAGAAAATAGGGTAAGCAGATGGAGACTGGGGCTCTCCTTGAATCAAAGAAATATCTGAAAGTCCATAAAATTTGAGTAGTTAAAATTCATAGGATAGAGTTCTGGACAGAAAAAGAGCTGTAACAAGAGAGAACTCTGGAGATCTCTAGATGGTACCCTTTGAATAGTTAGCTGAAATTACTCAATGCTGAGAAAATAAGTGCCAGACATTATTAGAGATAACTATGTGCAGTGTTCATGCATATCTAAGGATAGTGCTTCTTCTCACAGTAGATATGAAACCTTATGATTCACATGGATTTATGTTCAAAGCAAGTTGTATCTCAACGATGGGGAGTAATAGCCCTAGAGTGACACTGACTCAGGATCTAACATATCTTAAAAGCAAACCCCCTGAATAAAACTCTTATCAAGTAACTTAATATCATATTTAAGTTTCAAGAGTAAGAATAAAAGATTATCAGCAGAAAGATAAGTATCAGTAGCCAAGAAACTGCATTACATAAAATTATAAAGGAAGACAAAGACAGAAGAAAAATGACAAGAGTATTGACCTGCACAGATGAATGAAGAATAATGGAAGCAGTAGCTACACAAGTAAATTTTTAAGATTTTATTATTATTTAAATATCAGTAAAATATACTTAGTTGCTTAGCATAATAATAATGTGGTATAGTGCAAAATGCAATTTTGCAATTTATTTGCAAAATGCAATAATGCAAAAGTAAAGTATATAACAAATTAGCACACAAAAAAAGAGAACTGAGCATATTGTAAGTCACTTATATTGTATGATCATGTCACGTGTGTGTGTGCTCAGTTGTGTCTGACTCTTTGTGACCCCATGGACAAAGCCTGCCAGGTTCCTCTCTCTGTTCATGGGATTCTCCAGGCAAAAAAAAACTGGAGTGGGTTGCCATTTCCTTCTTCAGGGGATCTTCCCAACCCAGGGATCAAACTTGTGTCTCCAGTGTCTCTTACATTGACAAGTGGCTTCTTTACCAGTGAACCACTGGAAAGCCCCTATGAGACATGGTATAATATATAAGGGCTGAATATAAAAATTTACAAATATATATTATAAAGCCCAAATCACTCACTAATTAACAAAAAAAAAAGAGTTATAACACGTAAAAGAGTTGAAATACAATCTTAACAAAATTTTATTCTAAAAGAAGACTGATAAAGAGGAGAAAAGAGCAAAGTATAGATGAGACAACTTTACAGTAAATAGATGATTGTGATAAACCTAACACTATCAATAATACCATTTATAAATGTTCTAAAAACTATAAATAAAACAGGGATTGTGAGAATAAATTAGAAAAAGAAAGAGATCATTATAGTCTTCCCTCATAAAATCACACTTTTAGGTAAATAGACACCAAGCTAAAATACAATTTAAAACTAGAATGGCTATATTATTATCAAAGTAACTTTCAGAGAAAGGTAGATTATTGGAGATTAAGAAGTTTATTGTATAATTATAAAGGATTAATCTAAGACAATACACCAGTCTTAAGTGTTTATGCACCAAAGTTTCCAAATCAGTTTTCAGTCTCACATTTGTGTCCAGCTCTTTGCGATCCCATGGACATCAGCACGTCAGGCTTCCCTTTCAATCACCAACTCCCAGAGTCCCAAACTCATGTCTATCATGTTGGTCATGCCATTCAACCATCTCATTCTCTGTTGTCCTCTTCTCCTCCTGCCTTCAATCTTTTGCAACATCAGTGTCTTTTCAAATGAGTCACTTCTTTGGATGAGGTGGCCAAAGTATTGGAGTTTTAGCTTCATCATCAGTCCTTACAATGAATATTCAGGACTGATATCCTTTAGGATTGACTGGTTGGACCTCCTAGAGTCTAAAGGACTCCCAAGCATCTTCTCCAAAACCACAGTTCAAAAGCATCAATTGTTTGGTGCTTAACTTTCTTTATGGTCCAACTTTCCCATCCATACATGACTACTGGAAAAACCATGCTTTGACTAGACAGACCTTTGTTGGTATAGTAATGTCTCTGCTTTTTAAGTCTAGGTTGGTCATAGCTTTTCTTCCAAGGAGCAAATGCCTTTTAATTTAATGGCTGCAATCACCATCTGCAGTGATTTTGGAGGCCCCCAAAACAGTCTGTTATTGTTTCCCCATCTATTTGCCAAGAGGTGATGGGACCAGATGCCATGATCTCAGTTTTCTGAATGTTGAGTTTTAAGCCAACTTTTTCACTCTCCTCTTTCACTTTCATCAAAAGTCTCTTTAGTTCTTCACTTTCTTCTGTGTGGTGTTATCTGCCTATCTGAGATTATTGATACATCATCTCCTGGCAATCTTGAGTCCTGCTTGCGCTTCATTCAGGCCAGGATTTCACATGATGTACTCTGCATATAAGTTAAATACGCAGGGTGACAATATACAACCTTGATATACTCCTTCCCCAATTTGGAACCAGTCTGTTTTTTCATGTCCAGTTCTAACTGTTGCTTCCTGACCTGCATACAGATTTCTCAGGAGGCAGGTCAGGTGGTCTGATATTCCCATCTCTTGAAGAATTTTCCACAGTTGGTTGTGATCCACACAGTTTCCAAACACATGAGGTAAAATGTCAGAAATACAAGGAGACATAGAGAATTCCATAATTGTAGTAAGACTATGTTATAATTCTCTTTCATGATATATCAAAAGTTGTGAAATGCCGATAAAACAATACTTAGNAAAAATGAATTTTATTTCTACAGTTAGCAATAAAAATTGGAATTAAAAATAATATTTAAAATAACACCAAACTATGAAATAAAGGTAAGTCTGACAGAAGATACGGAATCACCTATAGAGTAAAAACTACAAAATGGTGATGAAACTGGTGTCAAGTTTGATAAAATACACAATGAAACATAAAGTTTCCAGAAAAATATTCAATGTGTGTATGAATATTTGATTATTGAAAAAGGTACTCCTGTTGATCATTCCTGTAACATAAACAAAAGGAAGGGTATTTTAAAATCTTTTACTTCTACCAGATCTGTCATGACTTTTAAACTTTATTTCCTCTAGTTAACTGTATTTTATTGTAAGGATGAAATGAATGCATTAATTATCTTTTTAAAATGTTGAATCAGACACACATAAAAATTGAAAACAACAACAAAAATGGTAATATTGTAATATTCAGTGATTATAATGTAATAACTTTCTTGTAACCTGAACCCAGGCTTCCCAGGTGACACTAGTGTTAAACAACCTTCCTGACAATGCAGAAGGCATAAGAGATGCGGGTTCGATCCCCAGGTCAGGAAGGTCCCCTGGAGGAGGGAATGGTAATCCGCTCCAGTATTTTTGCTGGGAGAATCCCTTGGGCAGAGGAACCTGGTGGGCTATGGTCCATAGGGTCCTACAGATTTGGACACAACTGAAGCAACTTAGCACACACACATGCAACCTGAACCCAGAAGTAGAATCTCTTAATACCAGAAAAACCCCCTTATATTCAATTTAAATCGCATCCGTTCCTAATTCCTAAGACAGAACCATTAACTCTGGGCTCTCAGTTCTGTTTCACTGGTCTATGTTTCCATTATTATGTTATTATTATGTTAAAACACAAGTTTTAATTAGTATACCTTTGTAGTGTAATTTGAAATCAGGAAATGTTATGCCTCTAGCTTTATTCTTTTGTCTCATATTGCTTTGGCTATCAGGGGTCTTTTGTAGTTTCACATAAATTTTAGGAATTTTTTTTTCCTATTTCTATGGAAAATGCCATTGGAATTTTGAAATTTCGTTGGATTTTACTTTCACTTTTGGTAGTGTGGACATTTTAACAGTATTAATTCTTCTGATTCATAAACATTTGTTTGTGTGTTCTTCAATTTATTTCAACAAAGACTTTTAGTCTTCATCTGACTAATCTATCACTTCCTTGGTTAAATTTTTTCCTTAGCATGTTTTTGTTTTGATGCTATTGTGAATGGAAGAGTTTTCTTATTTCTTTTTCAGATGTTTCATTGTGTATAGAAATGTAACTAACTTCTTTATACTGATTTTGTATCCTGCCACTTTTATGAATTTAAGTTCCAACAGTTTTTAAGTTGAGTCTTTGGGATTTTTTATGTTTAAATCGATGTCATCTGCAAATAAAAACAATTTTAATTCTGTCATTCTGATTTAAATTCATTCACTTCTTTGTCTTATCTGATTGCTCTGGCTAGGACTTCCAGTACTACGTTGAATGAGTGGGCTTTCTGTTCTTGTTCCTTATCTTTGAGGAAAAGCTTTCAATTTTTCACCCACTGAGTATAATGTTAACTGTGGGTTTGTAGTATATAGCTTTTATTATGTTGAGTTTCTTCCTTAAATACACAAACTGTTGAGGATATGTATCATGAAAGAATGTTGATTTTTTTTTCAACTTTTCTTTGCATCTGATGAGATGATAATATAATTTTTTCATAATTTTTCTTCTTTCATTCTGTTAATGTGGTGTATATAATTAATTGATCTACATATGTTGAACCATCCTTGCATCCCAAGGGTAAATTCCCCTTAATTGTGGTGTATAATACTTTTAATGTGCTTTTGAATTCACTTTGCTAATATTTTGTTGAGAACTTTGCATCTATCTTTATTATGGAACTTGGTCTATCATTTTCTTATCTGGCTTTTCTATGAGGGTAATGTTGACCTTGGGCTTCCCTTGTGGCTCAGCAGTAAAGTACCTGCCTGTCAATGCAAGAGACACAAATTCAATCTCTGGGTCAGGAAGAATCTCTGGAGAAGGAAATGACAACCCACTTCAGTATTCTTGCCTAAGAAATCTCATGGACAGAGGAGCCTGGTGGGTTAAAGTCTATGGGGTCACAAAGAGTCGGACACATCTTGGGGACTAAAAAAACCAGCAATGACAATGTTGTTTATTGTTGAATTTATTTATTCAATAATGTTGCTTATTCAATAATGTTGAGTTAGTTTGGAATTGTTCTTGCTTCTTCTATTTTTCCAAAGAGTTTGAAAAGGATTGGCATTAAGTCTTCTTAAATATTTAATAGAATTCACTAGCAAAGCAATCTGTTCTTGGGGTTTTCTTTTTTGGAAGGTTTTAGATTACCTAGTCTGTCTCCTTACTTGTTATTGGCTAGATTTTGTATTTCCTCATGATTAGGGTTAGTAGGTTGTAAGTTTCTATTTTTCTTAGGTTATGTAGTTTGTATGGCCTATGATTGTCCGTTTTAGTCTTTTTTGATCATATGCATTTCTGTAGGGTCGTCTGTAATATATTCTTTCATTTCTGATTTTGAGTCTTCTGTCACTTTTCTTAGTTACTCTAACTGAAATATGTCAATTTTGTTTATCTTGTTTTGAAAAACCAGCTCCTAGTTTTGTTAATCTTTTCTATTGTTTCATAGTCTCTATTTCATTTATTTGTGCACTAATATTTTTATTATTTCCTTCTTTCTAATAACTTTAGCTTAATTTATTCTTTGTCTAGTTCTTTTGAGGTTCAAAGCTAAGTTGCTTATTTGAGATATTTTTAAAAATGTATTGCATGTGTTTATTGCCATAACACTCTCCCCAGAACTGCTTTTGCTGGTTTTGGTATGTTGCGTTTTCATTTTCATTAGGTTCATATTATTTTTTTATTTTATTTTTGATTTGTTATTTAACCCATTTATTTTTCAGAAGCATCTTGCTCTTCACACTGTTCACTGAACCCAGGGTAAGCAAGGCATAAGTGGGGAATCTGGAAGAAAACTCAAAGAGCAGTAGGAACTGCAGACATGTTTATTCTCTCCAGGTTGATGCAGCAGCCATAATAACAGACATGTTGTATTCCTTCATAGTTGACCCAGCAGACACAGCCATAATGCAGCCTTAAAATAGCTATAATATAGCTTCAAGTGCTTTTCAGGTGGGTTTATATATGGTTACAGGACAAAAGTGGCCTGTGACCAACTGGGTACAATGTGATGTGCATGTGCAGTGCTATAAATGATCTCAACTATTATATAACCATGTATTTACAACAACTGGGATGAGAGTGAGAGGTCATGGGGTGAGAGAGCCTGACCCACCACTATCTTGGCTAATTTGCTCTTTCTCTACATTCCACCTCTTTAGGTCTCTCACTTCACAATCTATGCACAGTCCATCTTTTGCCATATTCCCTTTCTGAGTAATACTGACCTTTGAATCCACATTCTGCAACAGCTGTAGATGCTACAGCAACAGTTATAGCCCCAACACATAGCAAAACCCAATGCCAGGTATCACCTGGAACTAACGTTGGAAATCACCTGGAAATCACCTTGCCCTCATGGGGATAGAAGAGCCACCAGCTGCATGTGGAGTGACTTTATCTTCCATGGCCACGTCCAGTCCAGCATCTATCCTTGCAAGATTACAGGAAAGCCTTCACAGGGGCAACCTCATCACTACTGGGTTTTTATTAAGGACCCACAAAACTCTTCCAACAGATTCCAGGTTCACCTCTTCAAGGAGAGGATTTTTGAAGTGTTCACAGCATACTCACATGATTTCAAAATGCTTTCACACTGTTCTAAATCTACAAGAGAATCAGAGATTAGTAGCCCATCATAAGACACAACTTTTACCATACACTTTCTATATCTACATCATAGGACACAACCTAATTCTACATCATACATAATAGGACACAGCCTTTACAGTATACCTCTGCACAAACATCCACATAACCTGGATGTGGCCTTTACCTCCTTGACCTCCCTTTGGGGTCTTCACACTTTCAAAACGGCATCTCACATGCCATCCTTCTACTTGTCTTCGTAAAGTTCATAAAACCACCCACAGGTGCCAGGCCCACCCCTTCAAAGAGGGGATTTTTGTGGCATTCATGGCTCAGATCATTAGTCTGTATATTCATGGTCACAGCACACATGGTAAGCTCATGTAATGGTCTGTATCTCTTGTGGTGGGTGGTTAAACTTCTATCTTAAACTTCAGGCCCTTCTCAGTTGCATGATGGGTTTCACTAACAAGTGGGGACCTGCAGTCTTATAATGCTCTACAACCTTTGTCTCAATGAGGGTTGAGTGGTTACAGATGCCAACTATTCTATTTTGTCCCTGGAACAAGTGATACGGCCCATCCCTGTGTACCAGAGTTGCAAAAGACATGCTGCCAACGGTTCCCCTTGCTTCTGCCTAAACTGCTTACCCAAGTCAGGCAATGAAATTCTGCCTGAGAATATGGTCAGTACGTTGTGAACTCAGTCACATTGAAGTCCCCTTGGGGAATATGCCCCTGAACAATATGCTGCTCATGTTTCACTTTCTACTGTACAATGGGCCTTGCTGCCAAGCTGGGACCCACAATCTCACAATGTTTGTCATCATCGTGCCTCATTACTTCACTGTCCATGGCACTGGGTTCATCAACATTATGCATCTCTTGCTCCAGCATGTGTATAAGCACTATTCCAACTCTTCTTCTCATCTCTGCAGTTCACACATTTGTGCAGCATCATGGAGGGCACTATCAATATTGGCCTTCAAGGCAATTAGGAAAACCACCTCATGGTGCCAGCAGCAGCCTGTGCCACCTTGTCCAGTAAATGGGAACTTACTACCTGTAACACCTTTTCAGTGCTATCTGGTGAACTGTTCACTGCTTCCCAGTGTTCCACCAGGGCCCATGCTGAGAGAACCATGGCCACCTGGTACCACATGCTATGTAGTGACCACTGGCTTCCTCCACCCTTTGGAGCCTTAGGCTCCCCTACCTGCTGAGTATCCTGTCGACTAAGCAAATTGTCTCACTGTATCTCCCTGTTCACACTGTTCACTGAACCCAGGGTAGTCAAGGCATTACTGGAGAAGCTAGAAGAAAACTTGAGGTGCTGTAGGACCTGAAGACAGGTTTATTCTCTCCAGACTGGTGTAGCAGCCATTAGAGCAGACAGGCTATATTCTCTCATACTTGACCCAGCAGACACAGACTTAACACAGCCTTAATGTAGCCATAAAATAGCCTCAGAGGATTTTCAGGTATACTTATATATGCTTACAGAACAAAAGTGGCCTGTGAAAATAGGCACATTGTGATGGGCATGTGCAGTGCTATGGTGACCTCAGTTGTTACATAACCATGCATTTACAACACGTGTGGAGAGAGCAAGAGGCTGTGGGACAAGACAGCCTGACCACTACCCTTTTGGCCTTTTGGCTAATTTTCTCTTTCCCTAAAAGAAGTGTGTTGATTAGTTCCACACGTATTCTTCAGCTCTCCTCTTGTTGTTGATTTGTAGTTCCATATGATTATGGAAGATCTTCTAGAACTAACATCCCCAAAGACATCCTTTTCATTATGGGGGACTGGAATGCAAAAGTAGGAAGTCAAGAAACACCTGGAGTAACAGGCAAATTTGGCCTTGGAGTACAGAATGAAGCAGGGAAAAGGATAATAAAGTTCTGCCAAGAGAATGCACTGGTCACAGCAAACACCCTCTTCCAACAACACAAGAGAAGATACTACACATGGACATCACCGATGGTTGACACTGAAATCAGACTGATCACATTCTTTGCAGCCAAAGATGGAGAAGCTCTATTCAGTCAGTAAAAGAATGACTGGGATATGACTGTAACTCGGCTCATAAACTCCTTATTGCCAAATTCAGACTGAAATGGAAGAAGGCAGAGAAAACCACCAGACCATTCAGGCATGATATAAATCAAATCCCTTATGACTATACAGTTGAAGTGAGAAATAGATTTAAGGGACTAGATCTGATAGACAGATCTGATGAACTATGGATGGAGGTTTGTGACATTGTACAAGAGACAGGAATCAAGGCCATGCCCAAGAAAAAGAAATGCAGAAAAGCAAAATGGCTGCTGAGGAGGCCTTACAAATAGCTGTGAAAAGAAGAGAAGCAAAAAACAAAGGAGAAAAGGAAAAATATACCCATTTGAATGCAGAGTTCCAAAGAACAGCACGGAGAGATAAGAAAACCTTTCTCAGTGATCAATGCAAAGAAACAGAGCAAAACAATTGAATGGGAAAGACTAGAGATCTCTTCAAAAAATTAGAGATAGCAAGGGAACATTTCATGTAAAGATGGGCACAATAAAGGACAGAAATGGTAGGGACCTAACAGAAGCAGTAGATATTAAGAAGAGGTTGCACAAATATGCAGAAAAACTATACAAAAAAAGATCTTCATGACCAAGTTAATCACAATGATGTGATCACTCACCGAGAGCCAGACCTCCTGGAATGTGAAGTCAAGTGGGCCTTAGGAAGCATCACTACAAACAAAGCTAGTGGAGGTGATGGAATACCAGTTAAGCTATTTTAAATTCTGAAAGATGATGCTGTGAAAGAGCTGCACTCAATATGCCAGCAAATCTGGAAAACTCAGCAGTGGCCACAGGACTGGAAAAAGTCAGTTTTCACTCCAATCCCAAAGAAAGACAATGCCAAAGAATGCTCAAACTACCTCAATTGCAATCATCTCACATGCTAGCAAAGTAATGCTCAAAGTTTTTGAAGCAAAGTTTCAACAGTACCTGAACCAAGAAATTTGAGAAGTTCACATTGGATTTAGAAAAGGCAGAGGAATCAGAGATTAAATTGCCAACATCTGTTGGATCATAGAAAAAGCAAGATAATTTCAGAAAAACATCTACTTCTGTTTCATTGACTACTCTAAAGGCTTTGACTGTGTGGATTACAACAAACTGTGGAAAATTCTTCAAAAGATGGGAATATCAGACCACCTGACCTGCCTCCCGAGAAACCTGTCCAGCTAAACTGGATATGGAACAATGGACTGATTCCAAATTGGGAAAGGAGTACGTCAAGGCTGTATATTGTCATCCTGATTATTTAACTTATATGCAGAGTACATCATGTGAAATGCTGGGCTGCATGAAACACAAGCTATAATCCAAATTGCCAGGAGGGAGAAATGTCAATAACCTGAGATATGCAGATAATACCACCCTTATGGCAGAAAGCAAAGAGGAGCTAAAGAGTGATGAAACTGAAAGAGGAGAATGAAAAAGCTGGCTTAAAACTCAGCATTCATAAATTGAAGATCATGACATCTGGTCCCATCACTTCATGGCAAATAGATGGGGAAACGGTAGAAATAGTGACAGACTTTATTTTCTTGGGTTCCAGAATCACTGCATACAGTGACTGCAGCCATGAAATTAAAAGATGCTTACTCCTTGGAAGAAAAGCTATGACTCGCCTAGATAGTATATTAAAAAGCAGAGACATTACTTTACCAACAAAGTTCCGTCTAATCAAAGCTATGGTTTTTCCAGTAGTCAAGTATGGATGGGAGATTTGGACTATAAAGAAATCTGAGTACCAAAGAATTGATGCTTTTGAACTGTGGTTTTGGAGAAGACTCTTGAGAGTCCCTTGGACTGCAAGGAGATCTAATCAGTCAATCCTAAAGGAAATCGGTCCCGAATATTCATTGGTAGGACTGATGCTGAAACTGAAGCTGAAGCTGAAGCTGCATTACTTTGGCCACCTGTTGCCAAGAACTGACTCATTGTAAACTACTCTGATGTTGGGACAGAATGAAGGCAAGAGGAGAAGGGGATAGTAGAGGATGAGATGTTTGAATGGCATCACTGATTCGATGAGTCTGAGCAAGTTCCGTGAGTTGGTGATGGACAGGATAGCCTGGTGTGCTTCAGCCTGTGGGGTCAAAACGAAATGAACACAACTGAGTGACTGAACTGAAAATCTTAAATTTTCTAAAACTTTTTTTCTTCTTATAACATGACAATTCTTAGAATACTTCTTGTGTATCTGAGGAGAAAATGGATTCTGCTACTGTATATAGTCAATTCTTCCCATGAGAACCAAGAACCACCAATATGCAAAGAATCATCTCTTTAACAAGTGGTTTGGGGAAAACTAAATAAACAGATGCAGAAAAATTAAATTAGACTCCTGTCTTACACCATCCAGAGAAACTAACTTGAAATGAATCACAGATTCCATAAATCTCCAAGAAAACTGGCAAGAAACTCCTTGTCATTGTTCTCTGTAATGACTTTTTAGATATGGCACCAAAATCACAAAGAACAAAAGCTGAAATCAACAAAGCGGACTAAATCAACCTTACAAGGCTTTTTACAGCAAAAGAAATCGTTGACAAAAGAAAACGCACCCTGTGGAATGGGAGTAAATATTACCAAACCATAGCTTAAATAAAGAGATCAATATGCAAAATATATAAATAATTCATACAACTCAATAACAAAAAGAAAAAAAATCAGCCTGATTTTAAAATGGGCATATGAACTAAATAAACATTTTTCCAAAATGATATCCAAAATGCCATCAGGTACATGAGGATATGGCCAACTTCATTAATCACCAGGGAATTGTGAATCAAAATCACAAGAAGAGATCACCTGACGACTGTTAGAACAGAATGATCAAAAAGATGAAAGATAACAAATGGTGAGAATGTTGGGAAAAAAGGAATTCAGTATACTGTTTGTGGGAATGTATATTTGTTCAGTCACTATGGATAACAGTATGGAGTTTCCTTAAAAAGTTCAAGTAGAACTAATCCATGATTCAGCAATTTCACTGATGTATATACTCAAAAGAAGTTAAAACTGAATATTAAAGTGATGTAAGTATTCCCATATTTATTGCAACATTAGTCACAGTAGTCAACATATGGGGACAATGTAGGTGTGTCTCAATGGTGAGTGGATAATGAAAATGTAATATATATTTGTAACAGCATATTATTTATTCATCAATGAGGAATAAAGGAAATCTTGCCATGTGCAACAGCATTTGTAGGCTTTGAGCATATTAGCCTAAGTGAGATAAATTAGACAGAAAAAGGCAAAAAAAAATGTGTGATATCACTTATTTGTGGGTTCTGAAAACATAGAGCAAAACTATGATTACCAGGGCCTGGAGGTTGGGGAAGAGGAGAGATATTTTTAAGGATACAACTTATAGATAATTAAGTCCCAAAAATTTAATGTATGATAAGGTGATTTTATGCAACAATAATGTATTATAAACAAAAACTTACTGAGACTATGTGTTAATCATTCCAATCACAGAAAGGATATAGTTTTCTGTGATAATTCAGTTTAGTTGGCCTCCCTGCCCATCACCAATTCCCGGAGTCTACCCAAATCCATGTCCATCGAGTCAGTGATGCCATCCAGCCATCTCATCCTCTGTCATCCCCTTCTCCTCCTGCCCCTAATCCTTCCCAGCATTAGGGTCTTTTACAGTGAGTTGACTCTTTGCATGAGGTGGCCAAAGTATTGGAGTGTCAGCTTCAAAATCAGTCCTTCCAATGAACACTCAGGACTGATCTCCTTTAGGATGGGCTGGTTGAATCTCCTTGCAGTCCAAGGGATTCTCAAGAGTCTTCTCCAACACCACAGTTCAAAAGAATCAATTCTTCGGTGCTCAGCTTTCTTCACCGTCCACTTCTCACATCCATATATGACTACTGGAAAAACCATAGCCTTGACCAGATGGACCTTTGTTGGCAAAGTAATGTTTCTCCTTTTAAGTATGCTGTCTAAGTTGGTCATAACTTTCCTTCCAAGGAGTAAGCATCTTTTAATTTCATGGCTGCAGTCACCATCTGCAGTGATTTTGCTACTGCTGCTAAGTCACTTCAGTTGTGTCCAACTCTGTGCGACCCCAGAGACGGCAGCCCACCAGGCTCCCCCATCCCTGGGATTCTCCAGGCAAGAACACTGGAGTGGGTTGCCATTTCCTTCTCCAATGCATGAAAGTGAAAATTGAAAGTGAAGTTGTTCAATAGAGTCTGACCCTCAGCGACCCTATGGACTGCAGCTTTCCAGGCTCCTCTGTCCATGGGATTTTCCAGGCAAGAGTACTGGAGTGGGGTGCCATTGTAGTGATTTTGGAGCCCCCCAAAATTAAGTCAGCCACTGTTTCCCCATCTATTTGCCATGAAGTGGTGGGACCAGATGCCATGATCTTAGTTTTCTGAATGTTGAGCTTTAAGCCAACTTTTTCCACTCTCTTCTTTCACTTTCATCAAGAAGCTTTTTAGTTCCTCTTCACTTTCTGCCATAAGGGTGGTGTCGTCTGCACATCTGAGGTTACTGATATTTCTCCTGGCAATCTTGATTCCAGCTTGTGCTTCTTCCAGCTCAGCGTTTCTCAAGATGTACTCTGCATATAAGTTAAATAAGCAGGGTGACAATATACAGCCTTAACGTACTCCTTTTCCTATTTGGAACCAGTCTGTTGTTCTATGTCCAGTTCTAACCACTGCTTCTTGACCTGCATACAGCTTTCTCAAGAGACAGGTCAGATGGTCTGGTATTCCCATCTATTTAAGAATTTTCCACAGTTTATTGTGATCCACACAGTCAAAGGCTTTGGCATAGTCAATAAATAGGGTGCTAGCTAACACTACAATGGAAATCATGTTGCATTATATAAATGTATTAAATCAATGTGTTCTGTACCTTAAACTTACACAATGTCATATGTCAACTATATCTGAATTAAAATTATTTTAATAAAAGGATCATTAAACTGACTATTAAGATAAAACTTGTTTGCTCTCCTTTAAAGTTTTATTAGATAAATGTAAAGTCTCTAGCACTATCTTTGTTGAATTATTGAAACACACACAATAATGGAATTGAATAGTACATATTTTATTTTTGTTTCTGGTTTCTTTAGCTCAAAATTCTGTTTGTGAGTTCCATGCATGTTTTGTGGGTTTAGTAGATAAATTTTAAGTACTTTAAAATAGCATGTTAATATGAATAAACCATATATAACTGTTCATTATTGTGCAAATGGACATTTAGTTTCTTTTATTAATATTAAGTTATTGCTTCAATGAACATGTACAAGACATGTTCATGCATGTGTGCATTTCTGTTAAATTTTACCTAGGATTAGTATTGGAATCATAGAGTATGGAAATATTTTAACCGATTAGCCAGTGCCAACCTCTTCATCAAGTTATTTTCTAAAACAATACTCCCATAAGCAATGTATAAGAATTCCAGTTACAATATGTCCTGTTAGCATTTGGTTTGATCCTTGTTTTTTTGTCACTTGGTGATTGTTAAAGTTATTAGATTTTTATGTGGATATCTTCTTCAATAACCTGCCAATTTGTGTCACTATTTACTACATTTTATTGCATAATAGGAGTTTTCCTGGGGGTTCAGCAGTGAAAAAACTGCAGGAGAGAATCAAGAGATGTGAATTCAGTCCCTGGGTCAGGAGGATCCCCTGGAGTCAAAAATGACTTCCTGCTCCAGTTTTCTTGCCTGGCAAATCTCATGGATGCAGGAGCCTGTTGGGTTACAGTCCATGGGGTTGCAAAGAGTTAGAGAGTACTGAGCAACTGAACACACATATTGCATAATAAGCTACCTAAAGTTTACTGGTTTGAAACAGCAGTTCTGTTGCTTACAATCTGTGAATGAATAATTAGGACTAATCTCAACTGGACTCACTGATGCAATTGCAATCACTCATCTTGCTTAACAGTGCAGCTTTGGTTCTGAGGTTGGCTAGCATAAGTTGGATAATAACGATGACAAAACCACATGTTCCTTATCATCCAACAGGTTAGCTTGAGCTTGTTAACCAGCTGTGCAGGACCAAGGGTCAGAATAGAAGCATGAAAGACTTTTGAAGCTTAATCTTACACGTGGTCCGACATTGCTTCGGCCATATTTCCTTGGCAAAGAGACATGCAAGTCATTCCTGATTCAAGAGGTAGGACACATTGCTTTAATATTCCATGTAACAAGACATTTCTAAATTTGAAATTATATATATTCAACTGTACTATCTTTTAAATGCTATTGGATTAGCTGCTTAAACTATTTGAAACTGATTTTTGTGTTTGTAGGTCAATACTTTCTTCACATTTATAGTCACTATCTCAATAAAAGGTTAAAAAGATCAACCTTTCTCTTTACCCTGATGTGATACCATGATAAGAGACTAATAAATTAATGAGTTTAGTGTCCTTAAGGTCAATGGTCAGTCTATTTCTTGTTTTCTATTTGGTCTATTTGCATATCTTTGCACCAAATATACTGCTGTAGTTCAGACACTAGTTTAATATACCTTGTTATCAATTATAATGCGTATGCCCATTTTATCTTTCTTCTACAATAGTTCCTTGGCTATTCTGGGCCTTTTACCTTCAATATAAAGTTAAGAATAATTATACATTAAAAAGAAATTTTCCAAAAGAGGCTTTTGGAAGATTGATTGAGATGCTATCAATTATACAAATCATTTATTTCCAAATGATATGTTACCATACCGATTGATTAATAATTTCTTGTCCATGTAAAACTACAGCAATTCATTGGATTCTTTTTGTTAAGTTGTGCTCATGGTTTGTTAGAGTTAATCCTAGACTTTTGGTGTTTTTCATACTACTTTAAGTGGTATCATTTGAAAATTTTATATTTTGTATGTTGCAAGTATAGAGGAATTTATATAATTTTTACACCATTTTTGTATCCTGTAACTTTGCTAAATTCACTTATTTATTCTGATTGTTAAGCCTTAAAATTTTCTGTGTATCAGTCATACAATAATGTGGGGATAATATTGTTTTGTTTCTTCCTTTCCAATTGTATATCATTTCTTTCTTTTTCTTATCTTACTAAACTGACAAGACAGGGGTGGTGGATATGTTTATGTAGTTACTAGTCTCAAATGAAAACATTCAACATATTGTTAAGTACAATACTTTCATTAGAGTTTTTAAAGGCCCTATCACTTTATCTAACTTCCCTTCTTTTCCTATTTTGCTATGTGTTTTGTCATTAATGAATTCTGAATTTCACTTTCCCAATTATTCTCTAATTTG
>SJYQ01000579.1:11156-25355 GCA_006410935.1 Redunca redunca | reverse complement strand
AAAATAATAAAAAAAAAATAAATCTATCAGTATTTCCTTTCAATTTTATGTCTTGCTTAGAATTTTCCTAATCAATGTCACTAAAATGTTGTTCCACATTTTTCAACCTATTTTTTACATTGTTTTGTTTTTTTATATTTTACACTTAAACTTTTAAACCCTTTACATATTATTTTGATGTCATAATTTAGTTGGGGACCAAATTTTAGTTACTTTCATAGACTGCCATTTTTATCGATGCATGATTATTTTTCTCCAGGGGTTTGATTTTCCAACATTGTATTCCTACATATAGCACATGTTTGGATCCAATTCATTCCTCTATTATCGTCCATTGATATCTTTATCCATGTGCCATTTAACATGAAATGTAATGGCATTTGATTTAAAATAAATTCTGATTCCTGATAAACATAGGACACCTTCATTACCATTCCATATCCGAACTCTGTTTATATTTGCTTAAAGTTTAAAAGTAAATTTCAATATGCTAGTTTGAGAAAACATAGTTACAGTTGATGTTTTACATAAGACTTGCTTCAGAAGGTTTTTGTGTCTTTAGAGAATTGAGAAGTCTTATCCAGAAACTGGATATGTCTTCCCACTTAACTTGATTTTGTATTCACATAAATCTCATAATTTTCTTTGATTAGTTGTGTTTTTCAAGTGTTTGTTGCTTCCCTACAGGAAATGTTTTGTTTTCCATTTTACATAATATGCATAATTTTCCCAATACATCATTTATCCTTTTCAGTCTATGTTGTGCAAGTGACAAAGTATGTACAGTTGTGTAATCACCATAATTAATAAACGGAATGTTTCGTCATAGTAAATATTTCCTCATCCACTTTTGGAGTCACATCCTCTCTTCACTTCTAGGTTCTGGCAGACACTGATCCATCTCTGTATTTATATTTTTATCTCATTCAGAATTGTATGCAAATAGAATCACATATTATATATTTTTTAATTTTCCTCCTTGATTTATTGAGGTATAATTGATAAATTAAAATATTATATAGAATATGTACAGTTGATGATTTGATATACATTGTGAAATGATCACAATAAACCTTGCTTAACAAAACTGTCATCTCACATAATCACCATATTTGTTTTTCTTTTGGTAAGACCCCATAAAACCTACTCTCAGTGGATTTCAAGTATACACTGTCTTCAATTGCTCAGTCGTGTCCAACTCTTTGCGACCCTATGGACTGCAGCCCATCAGGATCCTCTATCGAGAGGATTTTCCAGGCAAGAATAATACTGGAGTGGGTTGCCATTTCCTACTCCAGGAGATCTTCCTGACCCAAGGATCCGATTGATCCTTGCAGGAATTCATGCAGGTCTCCTGCATGCAGATATATTCCTTCACCTCTGTGCGACTTGAGAAGCCTCAAGTATACATCATTATACTATTAACTATAGCCAATATGCTATATATTAAACCAGGTCTTATTCATCTTGTAACTGCAATTTTATAACCTTTCAGAAACATCCTCCCATTTATACCACTCTTCAGCCCTGGCATACTTTCTGCTTCCATTATTTGACTTTTTTTAGATTACACATGTGAGATAATACAATATTTGTTTTTCTGTATCTGGTTTATTTTTCTTATGTCCTCCAGGCTCACTCATACCTCCAAAGACTGAATTTCTTTCTTTTTCGTGAGTCAGTAATATTCTTTTGTTTCAGTCAGTCAGATCAGTCACTCAGTCATACCTGACTCTCTGCAACCCCATAGATTGTAGCACACCAGGCTTCCCTGTTAATCACCAAATCCCAGAGTTTACTCAAACTCATGTCTATTGAGTTGGTGATGCCATTCAACCATCTCATCCTCCATCATCTTCTTCTCCTCCCGCCTTCAATCTTCCCCAGCATCAGGGTCTTTTCCAATGAGTCAGTTCTTCAGATAAGGTGGCCAAAGTATTGGAGTTTCAGCTTCAGCATCAGTCCTTCCGATGAACACCCAGGACTGATCTCCTTTAGGATGGACTGGTTGGATCTCCTTGCAGTCCAAGGGACTCTCAAGAGTCTTCTCCAACACCACAGTTCAAAAGCATCAATTTTTCGGTGCTCAGCCTTCTTCACAGTCCAACTCTCACATTCATACATGACTACTGGAAAAACCATAGCTTTGACTAGACAGACCATGTCTCTACATTGTTTATTATACTCTATTTTTTTGTCCATCCACTTATGTTGTTTTCAATCTTGCTTTTTGAATAATACTTTAAATAATATGAGTATGTAGATAAATCATAGTTCTTGATTTTGTTCTTCTGCATATATTCAGTTTTCCCAATACATTGAAGAGAATTTCCTTTCCCCATGCTCTATCAGTTCAGTTCAGTTCAGTTCAGTTCAGTCTCTCAGTCATGTCCAACTCTTTGTGACCCCATGAATCGCAGCATGCCAGGCCTCCCTGTCCATCACCAACCCCCGGAGTTCACTCAGACTCGCCTTCATCGAGTCCATGATGCCATCCAGCCATCTCATCCTCGATCATCCCCTCCTCCTCCTGCCCCCAATCACTCCCAGCATCAAAGTCTTTTCCAATGAGTCAACTCTTCGCATGAGGTGGCCAAAGTACTGGAGTTTCAGCTTTAGCATCATTCCTTCCAAAGAAATCCCAGGGCTGATCTCCTTCAGAATGGACTGGTTGGATCTCCTTGCAGTCCAAGGGACTCTCAGGAGTCTTCTCCAACACCACAGTTCAAAAGCATCAATTCTTCGGCGCTCAGCCTTCTTCATAGTCCAACTCTCACATCCATACATGACTACTGGAAAAACTAGATGGACCTTAGTCGGCAAAGTAATGTCTCTGCTTTTGAATATACTATCTAGGGTGGTCATAACTTTTCTTCCAAGGAGTAAGCATCTTTTAATTTCATGGCTGCAATCACCATCTGCAGTGATTTTGGAGCCCAAAAAATAAAGTCTGACACTGTTTCCACTCTTTCTCCATCTATTTCCTATAGAGTTAGACCCATATTTTAAAATAAGTTAGCTATATATGGATGGGTTTATTTCTGAGCTTTCTATTCTGTTCACTGTTTTATGTGTATGTTTTTGTGTCAGCCCCTTACTGTTTTGACTAGTAAAGTTTTGGAATGTATTTTGGAATCAGAAAGTGTGATGTCACTAGCTTCATTCTGCTTTCTCCTGAATGGGATCTTATGATTTTTTTTTAAAAAAGATTTAGCAATCATTTGATGAAACTGAAGAAGTCTAGCATCTCTGTTCTGTTTTTTTTTAAAAATACAATTTTATTTACTTATTTAATTTTGCTGTACTTGGTCTTCATTGATGCACAGGCTTTTCTTTTGTGTTGAGTTGGGGCTACTCTCTGGTTGACGTGTTGGCTTCTCATTGCAGTCACATCTCTTGTTGCAGGATACGGGTTCTAGGGCGTACAAACTTCGGTAGCTGTGGCACATAGGCTCAGTATTTGTAGCTCTCAGGCTCAAAAGCACAGGCTCAATACTGTGGCACATGGGCTTGGTTACTCCATGGCATGTTGGATTTTCCAGGCTCAGGGATGGAACCATGTCTTCTGCATTGGTACGTGGATTCTTTACCACTGAGCCACCAGAGAAGCCCAGGCTCTTATGAATTTTATGATTATTTTTGTATTCCTAGTAAATATCGCATTGTTATCAATTATACCTCAATTAAATAATTTAAAACAAAAAGCCATTGAACTTTTGATAGGGATTGTATTAAATCTGTGATTTGATTTGTCAGCTGTATCTATTTTAACAACAATTTTTCTTCCAATTTATGAACATGGGGTACCTTTTCATTTATTTGTACCTTCAATCTCTTTCACTTATGTCATATTTTTCAGTGTACAAATTGTTCACTTTCTTGGTTACATTTTTTCCTAAGAATTTATTCTTTCTGATGCCATTGTATATGAGACTTTTTTTCTTTTGTGTACTTCATTGTTTCTATATGTAATCGAAACTAAATTATGTCAGTTTATTTTTATCCTACAATTTTCTTGAATTTCTTTTATTAGGTGCAGTTTTTTGGCATTTTTTATATGTAAGATCATGTCTGCCATGCAGTCTTTAAATATGACTTCTTGCTCTTAGTATCATGCATTTGAGCCTTATGTGTATAAAGGGGACTATCATCAGTCCATTTATTTGATTGGTAGATATTATTCCATTTTATGGATGTATTCCAGTTCATTTAACCTTTTCTTAAGTAAGAGATGTTTGGGTTGTTTTTAGCAATTTGAAATTATGCATAAATTTTCAACAAGTACTCATGTATAGCTATTAAAAATAATCAGAAAAATATGAAATAACTACTTTCAAGATACTAGATATCAGGAAAAATTTACAATGATTACTCAGAGACTGGGAAAAAACAAGTTTATCTGTAGGCTTTTTCCAGTTTACCACCTTTAACAGTTTTATTTTTTATTTTATTTTTTAAATATAAATTTATTTGTTTTAATTGGAGGCTAATTATTTTACAGTATTGTAGTGGTTTTGCCATACATTGACATGACTCCCCCATGGGTTTACATGTGTTCCCCATCCTGAATCCCCCTCCCTCCTCCCTTCCCATCCCATTCCTCCAGGTCATTCCAGTGCACCAGCCCCCAAGCAACCTGTCTCATGCATCAAAACTGGACTAGCGATTCATTTCACATATGATAATATACATGTTTCAATGCCATTCTCCCAAATTGTCCCACCCTCACCCTTTTCCACAGGGCCCAAAAGACTATTCTATACATCTGTGTTTCTTTTGCTGTCTTGCATATAGGGTTATCATTACCATCTTTCTAAATTCCATATATATGTGTTAGTATACTGTATTGGTGTTTTACTTTCTGGCTTACTTCACTATGTATAATAAGCTCCAGTTTTATCCACCTCATTAGAACTGATTCAAATGTATTCTTTTTAATGGCTGAGTAATACTCCAAAGTGTATATGTACCACAGCTTTCTTATCCATTCGTCTGCTGATGCACATATATGTTGCTTCCATGTCCTGGCTATTATAAACAGTGCTGTGATGAACATTGGGGTACACGTGTCTCTTTCAATTCTGGTTTCCTCGGTGTGTATGCCCAGCAGTGGTATTGCTGGGTCATAAGGCAGTTCTATTTCCAGTTTTTTAAGGAGTCTCCACACTGTTCTCCATAGTGGCTGTACTAGTTTGCAATCCCTCCAACAGTTTAAGAGGGTTCCCTTTTCTCCACACCCTCTCCAGCTGCTTGTAGACTTTTGGATAGCAGCCATTCTGACCTGCATGAGATAGTACATCATTGTGGTTTTGATTTACATTTCTCTGATAATGAGTGATATTGAGCATCTTTTCATGTGTTTGCTAGCCACCCTCTTCTTTGGAGAAATATCTGTTTAGCTTTTTGTCTCATTAGTTGATTGGGACGTTTATTTTTCTGGAATTGAGCTGCATAAGTTGCTTCTATATTTTTGAGATTATTTTTTTGTCAGTTGTTTCATTTTTTATTATTTTCTTCCATTCTGAAGGCTGTCTTTTCACCTTGCTTATAGTTTCCTTCCTTGTGCAAAAGCTTTTAAGTCTAATTAGGTCCCATTTGTTTAATTTTGCTTTTATTTCCAATATTCTGTGAGGTGGGTCATAGAAGTTCCTGCTGTGATTTATATCAGAGAGTATTTTGCCTATGTTCTCCTCTAGGAGTTTTATAGTTTCTGGTCTTACGTTTAGATCTTTAATCCATTTTGAATTTAGTTTTGTGTATGGTGTTAGAAAGTGTTCTAATTTCATTCTTTGACCAGTTTTCCCAGCACCACTTGTTAAAGAGATTGTCTTTTTTCCATTGTATATTCTTGCCTGTCAAAGATAAGGTGTCCATAGGTGCGTGGATTTATCTCTGGGCTTCCTATTTTGTTTCATTGATCTATATTTCTGTCTTTGTGCCAGTACCATATTGTCTTGATGACTGTGGCTTTGTAGTAGAGCCTGACGTCAGGGAGGTTGATTCCTCCAGTTGTGTTCTTTTTTCTCAAGATTACTTTGGCTATTCGAGGTTTTTGTATTTCCATACAAATTGTGAAATTATTTGTTCCAGTTCTGTGAAAAATACCATTGGTAGCTTGATAAGGATTTCATTGAATCTATAGATTGCTTTGGGTAGTATATTCATTTTCACTATAATGATTCTTCCAATCCATGAACATGGTTTAATCTCCATCTACCAATCCATGAACATGGTTTAATCTCCATCTATTTGTGTCCCTTTTGATTTCTTTCACCAGTGTTTTATAGTTTACTATGTGTAGGTCTTTTGATTCTTTAGGTAGATATATTCCTAAATATTTTATTCTTTTCATTGCAATGGTGAATGGGATTGCTCCCTTAATTTCTCTTTCTGTTTTCTNTTATAGTTTACTATGTGTAGGTCTTTTGATTCTTTAGGTAGATATATTCCTAAATATTTTATTCTTTTTATTGCAATGGTGAATGGGATTGCTCCCTTAATTTCTCTTTCTGTTTTCTCATTGTTAGTTTATAGAAATGCAAGGTATTTCTGTGTGTTAATTTTATATCCTGTAACTTTTCTATATTTATTGATTAGCTCTAGTGATTTTCTGCTGGAGTCTTTAGGGTTTTCTATGTAGAGGGTCATGCCATCTGCAAACAGTGAGAGTTTTACTTATTCTTTTCCAATTTGGATTCCTTTTATTTCTTTTTCTGCTCTGACTGCTGTGGCCAAAACTTCCAAAACTATGTTAAATAGTTTTGGTGAGGGGGGAGAGAAGATGGCGGAGGAATAGGACGAGGTGATTACTTTCTCCCTCACAAATNGGTGAGAGTGGGCACCCTTGTCTTGTTCCTGACTTTAGGGGAAATGCTTTCAGTTTTTCAACATTGAGGATAATGTTTGCTGTGTGTTTCTCATATATAGATAGCTTTTATTGGTATGTTCCTTCTATCCCTGCTTTCTGGAGGGTTTTTGTCATAAATGGATGTTGAATTTTGTCAAAGGCTTTCTCTGCATCTATTGAGATAATCGTATGGTTTTTATCTTTCATTTTTTGATGTGGTGTACTATGTTGATTGATTTGCAGATATTGAAGAATCTTTGCATCCCTGGGATAAAGCCTACTTGGTCATGATGTATGATCTTTTTAATATGTTTTTGGATTCTGTTTGCTAGAATTTTGTTAAGGATTTTTGCATCTATGTTCATCAGTGATATTGGCCTGTAGTTTTCTTTTTTGTGGCATATTTGCCTGGTTTTGTTATTTGGGTGATAGTGGCCTCATAGAATGAGTTTGGAAGTTTACCTTCCTCTGCAATTTTCTGAAAGAGTTTGAGTAGGATAGGTGTTAGCTCTTCTTTAAATGTTTTCAAATTGTGGCATAAGAAGTGTTATGTCAGAGGATCCTGGTAGTCTCCTTGAGTTCAGAAATGAAGTTGAGTGTCTGGGAATACAAAGACAGCTAGAATACTGAGAACAGAATACTGCAGAGGATAGACCCATAGACCTGAGGGTGGGGGAGAGAGATAGAGACAGAAAGAGGCAGAGAAAGAGTGAGGGAAGGAATTCTGGAAGACTTGAGAGGATTCCTCTCACTTCAGTGGTGAATTTCAGGAAATTTTCTAAAGCTGGGGAAAGAATTTCAGATGGATTAGAGATAAGAGTGGTTGGTGCTCACAACGGGCCAAGAGTAGTGCATATTCTCATCAGATGAAAAACCTGATAGTTCACAGGGCCAGTGTAGTGATCTCCTAGTCATTATGTGTTATCCTTTGTAATCTTTTCTTATACTCTTTGTCTTAAAGTCTATATTGCTTGATACAAACATTGCTACCTTGGACTTCTTTTTGTTTCTCTTTTCTTGGGCTATCTTTTTCCTTTCTCAGTCTTTCATTCTATACTGTCTTTCAAGTCTAATGGGTCTTTTATAAACAGCTTATGTATAGGTCTCTCTCTGTCTTTGGAGCATTTAGTCCATATATATAGAGAGTAATTGTTGATAGGTATGTATGCTCTGTCATTTTGTTAATTGTATTTGACGTGTCTTTGTAGCTCACTAACAGAAACAGAAGATATTAAGAAGAGGTGGCAAGAATACACAGAAGAACTGTACAAAAAAGATCTTCACGACCCAGATAATCACAATGGTGTGATCACTCATCTAGAGCCAGGAATCCTGGAATGTGAAGTCAAGGGGGCCTTAGAAAGCATCACTACAAACAAAGCTAGTGGAGGTGATGGAATTCCAGTGGAGCTATTTCAAATCCTGAAAGATGATGCTGTGAAAGTGCTGCACTCAATATGCCAGCAAATTTGGAAACCACAGCAGTGGACACAGGACTGGAAAAGGTCAGTTTTCATTCCAATCCCAAAGAAAGGCAATGCCAAGGAATGCTCAAACTACCGCACAATTGCACTCATCAAACATGCTAGTAAAGTATACTACCGCACAATTGTACTCATCAAACATGCTAGTAAAGTAATGCTCAAAATTCTCCAAGCCAGGCTTCAGCAATACGTGAACCGTGAACTCGCTGATGTTCAAGCTGGTTTTAAAAAAGGCAGAGGAACCAGAGATCAAATTGCCAACATCTGCGGGATCATGGAAAAAGCAAGAGAGTTCCAGAAAAATATCTATTTCTGCTTTATTGAGTATGCCAAAACCTTTTACTGTGTGGATCACAATGAACTATGGAAAATTCTAAGAGAGATGGGAATAATAGACCACCTAACCTGCCTCTTGAGAAATCTGTATACAGCTCAGGATGCAACAGTTAGAACTGGACATGGAACAACAGACTGGTTCCAAATAGGATTAGGAGTACGTCAAGGCTGTGTATTGTCACTCTGCTTATTTAACTTATATGCAGAGGACATCATGAGAAACGCTGGACTGGAAGAAACAAGCTGGAATCAAGATTGCCGGGAGAAAAATCAATAACCTCAGATATGCAGATGATATCACCCTTATGGCAGAAAGTGAAGAGGAGCTAAGAGGCCTCTTGATGAAAGTGAAAGAGGAGAGTGAAAATGTTGGCTTAAAGCTCAACATTCAGAAAACAAAGATCATGACATCCAGTCCCATCACTTCATGGGAAATAGATGGAGAAACAGTGGAAACAGTGTCAGGCTTTATTTTTTGGGGGCTCCAAAATCACTGAAGATGGTGACTGCAGCCATGAAATTGAAAGATGCTTACTCCTTGGAAGGAAATCTATGATCAACCTAGATAGCATATTCTAAAGCAGAGACATTACTCTGCCGACTAAGGTCCGTCTAGTCAAGGCTATGATTTTTCCAGTAGTCATGTATGGATGTGGAAGCTGGACTATGAAGATGGCTGAGCACCGAAGAATAGATGGTTTTGAACTGTGGTGTTGGAGAAGACTCTTGAGAGTCCCTTGGACTGCAAGGAGATCCAACCAGTCCATTCTGAAGGAGATCAGCCCTGGGATTTCTTTGGAAGGAATGATGCTGAAGCTGAAACTCCAGTACTTTGGCCACCTCATGCGAAGATTTGACTCATTGGAAAAGACTCTAATGCTGGGAGGGATTGGGTGCAGGAGGAGAAGGGGACGACAGAGGATGAAATGGCTGGATGGCATCACTGACTTGATGGACGTGAGTCTGAGTGAACTCCAGGAGTTGGTGATGGACAGGAGGCCTGGCATGCTGTGGTTCATGGGCTCGCAGAGAGTTGGACACGACTGAGCAACTGAACTTAACTGAACTCAACGTTTGTGATTTGATGACTACCTTTATTGTTATGTTTGGATTGTTACTTCATTTGTCTGTGTGTATCTATTAAATGGACTACCCTGATAGCTCAGTTGGTAAAGAATCCATCTGCAATGCAGGAGACCTCGGTTTGATCCCTGGGTTGGGAAAATCACCTGGAGAAGGGAAAGACAACCCATTCCAGTATTTTGGCCTGGAGAATTCCATGGGCTGTATAGTCTATGAGGTTGCAAACAGTTATCTATTAAATCAATTTTATTTCGGTGTTGACCATCTGGGGATGTCCATGTGTAGAGTCTTCTCTTGTGTTGTTGGAAGTGGGTGTTTGCTATGACCAGTGCATTTTCTTGGCAAAACTCTATTAGTCTTTGCCCTGCTTCATTCCATATCCCAAGGCCAAATTTGCCTGTTACTCCTGGTGTTTCTTGACTTCCTACTCTTGCATTCCAGTCCCCTGTAATGAAAAGGACATCGTTTTTGGGTGTTAGTTCTAAAAGGTCTTGTAGGTCTTGATAAAACCGTTCAACTTCATCTTCTTCAGCGTTACTGGTTGGGGCATAGACTTGGATAATTGTGATATTGAATGGTTTGCCTTGGAAATGAACAGATATCATTCTGTCGTTTTTGAGATTGCATCCAAGTACTGCATTTCGGACTCTTCTGTTGACCATGATGGCTACTCCATTTCTTCTGAGGGATTCCTGCCTGCAGTAGTAGATATAATGGTCATCTGAGTTAAATTCACCCATTCCAGTCCATTGTAGTTCGCTGATTCCTAGAATGTCGACGTTCACCCTTACCATCTCTTGTTTGACCACTTCCAATTTGCCTTGATTCATGAACCTGACATTCCAGGTTCCTATGCAATATTGCTCTTTACAGCATCGGATCTTGCTTCTATCACCAGTCACATCCACAGCTGGGTATTCTTTTTGCTTTGGCTCCATCCCTTCATTCTTTCTGGAGTTAGTTTTCCACTGATCTCCAGTAGCATATTGGGCACCTAATGACCTGGGGAGTTCCTCTTTTGGTATCCTATCATTTTGCCTTTTCATACTACAAACTGGTTACAAATAGGAAAAGGAGTACCTCAAGGCTGTATATTGTCACCCTGCTTATTTAACTTATATGCAGTGTGAATGTGAATGTGAACGTGAATGTGAAGTCGCTCAGTCCTGTCCATCTCTTTCCGACCCCATATACTGTAGCCTACCTGGCTCCTCTGTCCGTGGGATTTTCCAGGCAAGAGTACTGGAATGGATTACCATTTCCTTCTCCAAGATATCTTCCCAACCCAGGGATCAAACCTGGGTCTCCCACATCGTAGACAGGTGCTTTACCGTCTGAGCCCCCAGGGACATCATGAGAAATTCTGGACTAGAAGAAACACAAACTGGAATAAAGATTGCCGAGTGAAATATCAATAACCTCAGATATGCAGATGACACCACCCTTATGGCAGAAAGTGAAGAGTAGCTAAAAAGCCTCTTGATGAAAGTGAAAGAGGATTGTGAAAAAATTGGCTTCAAGCTCAACATTCAGAAAACAAAGATCATGACATCCGGTCCCATCATTTCATGGCAAATAGATGGGGAAACAGTGTCAGACTTTACTTTTTTGGGCTCCAAAATCACTGCAGATGGTGATTGCAGCCATGAAATTAAAAGACGCTTACTCCTTGGAAGAAAAGTTATGACCACCCTAGATAGTATATTCAAAAGCAGAGACCTTATTTGCCGACTAAGGTCCGCCTAGTCAAGACTATGGTTTTTCCTGTGGTCATGTATGGATGTGAGAGTTGGACTGTGAAGAAGGCTGAGCACTGAAGAATTGATGCTTTTGAACTGTGGTGTTGGGGAAGACTCTAGAGAGTCCCTTAGACTGCCTGGATATCCAACCAGTCCATTCTGACGGAGATCAGCCCTGGGATTTATTTGGGAGGAATGATGCTAAAGCTGAAACTCCAGTACTTTGGCCACCTCATGAGAAGAGTTGACTCATTGGAAAAGACTCTGATGCTGGGGGAGATTGGGGGCAGGAGAAGGGGACGACTGAGGGTAAGATGGCTGTATGGCATCANTCTTGCTTGATAGTATACATGTTTTGTTTTGTTTATCTCTTAACTACATTCCTTTCTTTCTCTTTTTTTTTTTTTTTTGTGAGTTTGCCAATGATATTTTAAGCTTAATTTTTATTTTAACTTTGTTTTACTTTACAATACTGTATTGGTTTTGCCATACATTGACATGAATCCAACATGGGTGTACATGCGTTCCCAAACATATACCCCATCCCACCTCCCACCCCATAACACCTGTCTGGTTCATCCCCGTGCACCAGGCCCAAGCATCCTGCATCCTGCATCATACATAGACTGACAATTCATTTCTTACATGATAGTATACATGTTTCAATGCCATTCTCCCATCTCATCCCACCCTCTCCCTCTTTCCCAGAGTCCAAAAGTCCACTCTACACATCTGAGTCTCTTTTGTTGTCTCGCATACAGGGTCTTTAGTTTCTTTAGGTAGATATATTTCTAGTTATTTTATTCTTTTCGTTGCAATGGTGAATGGAATTGTTTCCTTAATTTCTTTTTCTACTTTCTCATTATTAGTGTATAGGAATGCAAGGGATTTCTGTGTGTTGATTTTATATCCTGCCACTTTACTATATTCATTGATTAGCTCGAGTAATTTTCTGGTGGAGTCTTTAGGGTTTTCTATGTAGAGGATCATGTCATCTGTACACAGTGAGAGTTTTACTTCTTCTTTTCCAATGTGGATTCCTTTTATTTCTTTTTCTGCCCTGATTGCTGTGGCCAAAACTTCCAGAACTATGTTGAATAGTAGCAGTGAAAGTGAGCACCCTTGTCTTGTTCCTGACTTTAGGGGAAATGGTTTCAATTTTTCACCATTGAGGATAATGTTTGCTGTGGGTTTGTCATATATAGCTTTTATTATGTTGAGATATGTTCCTTCTATTCCTGCTTTCTGGAGAGTTTTTATCATAAATGGATGTTTTTCTAGTAAATTTCTTACTATCTTCATAAATGGTTGACCTTACCGCCTTTAATCTATATTTGAATTTTCCAATCAAATTTTTCTGTTTATGGTTTTTACATTTCTAGTTGTTACTTTTTAAAAAAAAATAATTGTTTTGCTTATAGAAGTCCCTTTAATATTTCTTATAAATCTATTTTCATGGTGCTGAGTTTCTGAGCCTTTCCTAGCCTGTTAAACTTTTGATTTCTCATTCAAATCTGAATAAAAACCTTGTCCAATAGTTTGTTCTGGGTTGTAGGTTTCCCCTTTCATTTATTTCAATAATTAGTTTTTTATATCTGAATTAATGATATAATGTTTATATATTTGACCAAACAACAAGGCAGAATGAAGCTGTAAATAAAAAGAATGCAAAATTTGTTCTGTAAAGTAGGAAAATACATAACAAACTAATCTTTAGTGAAACAAAAAGATTGGGCTGACATTTTGCTTTTGCCTGGCAATAGTCTCAGCATAGTACTTAAACTGTATTTTTTTCTCCACGATACATCTTTATGGGGCTTCCCTGGTAACTCAGTGGTAAAGAATCTGCCTGCAGTGCATGAGCCGCAGGAAATGCAAATTAGATCCCTGGGTCAGTGTGATCCCCTGGGTGAGGGTAAGGCAACACACTCCAGTATTTTGCCTGGAGAATCCCATGGGCTGAGAAGCCCGGCAGGGTTCATAGGGCCACAAAGAGTCAGACACAACTGAAGTGACTGAGCACACACATCTTTCTGACCCTAATTCTGTGATTTGGTTTAACAGTACTTTTACACACAGATGTACTTTTAAAATTTACTGGAAAATCCCAGTGAATTTAATTAAGAAAGAATCAGTCTTGGACACATTCCAGTTCTAAGATTTGATGATAAATGTGGCTACAAGGGATAACATATCCAATATTGTTTTCCTGTATTGGGAAAAAAAAATGATGCCCTTTAAAAAACTGATGTGTGTGTGTGTGTGTGTGTGTGTGTGTGTATTTAGGAGGTTCTTTGTTAAGGTTATGACAATACATTATTAAAACATACATACACACAAGAAATTCTCTCAAGATCTGAAGTCAAGCAGTCTGGCTCTACCAACATCATAGAATGAGAAAGGCTGAACTAATCATTGTTTTTCTTTTTTTTTTCCCCTATTTTGAAGTTAATCAGAATAGAAGTCATTAGAGATAAATTTCCCTGGGAAATGGCTAGTTGCCATCTTCCTTTGTAAAGGGAGGTTTTGTTTGCCTTTTTGATAAATTATTCTAACATTGTAAAATTTTGTTTTTTTTTGCATGCACCTTGGAATATCTCAAAAAATCTGTAATGTAAATAGAAGCATTCTTATGAATAACCAGAAAAATTCATGGAGGAAATGAACAGGTAGCTGAGTGAAATAAAATATTTCCTCAAGTAAAAATGCA
>SJYQ01000578.1:33730-46285 GCA_006410935.1 Redunca redunca | reverse complement strand
TGAACAAATGAGAACTATGTAAACTCAAAAGCTTTTGCACAGCAAAGGAAACAATAAATGAAAAGACAACTCACAGATTCAGAGAAAATATTTGCAAAAGATGTGACCAATAAGGGAATAGTCTCCAAAATTTATAAACAGTTTATGATACTTAACAGCATCAAAAAAAAACAACTCACTCAAAAAATGAGCAGAAGACCTGAATAGATATTTCTCTGAAGAGGAAATACAGATGGCCAATAGGCACATGAAAAGATGTTTGATATTGCTAGTTATTAGAGAAACACAAATCAAAACTACAATGAGATATTACCTCACACCGGTCAGAATGGCTATCATCAAAAAAAATCCATAAGCAACAAATGCTAGAGAGGGTGTGGAGAGAAGGGAATCCTCTCACATTGTTGGTGGGAATGCAAATTGGTACAGCCACTATGGAGAAAAGTATGGAGGTTCTTTAATAAACTAAAAACAGAGCTAACATATGACCCTGCAATCTCATTCCTAGGCATATATCCAGAGAAAAACATGATCTGAAAGGATGCATGCACCCCAATGTTCACTGCAGCACTGTTTATAGTAGCCAAGATAGGGAAGCAATCTAAATGTCCATCAACAGAGGAATGGATAAAGAAGATGTGATACATATATACAATGGAATATTACTCAGCCATTAAAAATAATGAAATAATACCATTTGCAGCAACATGGATGGACCTAGAGAGTGTCACACTGAGTGAAGTAAGTCAGACAGAGAAGGAGAAATGCTGTATGACATCCCTTATAGGTGGAATCTAAAAAGAAATGATACAAATGAACTTACAAAACAGAAAGAGAATCAAAGACTTAGAAAACAAACTTATGGTTGCTGTGGGAAGGGACAGTTAGGGACTTTGGGAAGGTCATGTACATACTGATATATTTAAAGTGGATAACCAACAAGGACCTATTGTATAGCACATGCAACTCTCCTCAATATTATATGCCAGCCTGGATGGAAGGGTGGTTGGGGGGGAGAATGGATACATGTATACATATGACTGAGTCCCTTCACTGTTCACATGAAACTACCACAACACTATTAGTTAGCTATACCCTGATACAAAACAAACAGTTAAAAAAATTTCCCAAGGACTACTTTAGTTCAAAAGTAAATACACACACACACACACACATTATGGTTCTTGTTCTCATATCAATTATACTCACAGATATCTCACTAGTTTTCTTACTTAAATTTTTCCTCCTTAAAAAATCCAAAATAAACCATCAAATCTTACCAAATTCTAGATTCATGAGGTCAAAAGTAAACAATTTATCTCTCTTTTCCCTTCCACCCTCTCCTAATGACACCATCTATGAGTTACCTACTATTGCCTAACTAATTCCCACCTGCCCCAACTTAGAAGCTTAAACAACAAAATTTTTTCTCAGTTTCCATGGGTCAGGAGTCCAGGCACAACAGAGCTGAGATCTCTGTTTCAAAATCTCTCAGGAGACTAAAATCAAGGTGTCAGCTAGGACTGCAGTCTCACATTAAGGCCCAACTAGAAAAGGATTCACTTTCAAGCTTATTCGAGTAGTTGTTGGCAAGATTCAGCCCCTCCTGGGCTGTTGGACTGAAGCCTCAATTCCTCACTGACTATTGACTGAATGCCACACTCAGTTCCTTGCCAGGCAACCCTCTCCGTCATGGCAAGCAGTGAGGAGAGCCAGAGAGAATGCCAGCAAGAAAGAAAGTGCAAGAAAGATGAAACTCAATCTTTTACAACCTTATCATGAAAGTAACTTCCTGTCATTTTTTCCATGCTGTATGTCAGAAGCAAGTTGCTAGGTCCAGCCCACAGTCAAGTGGAGGGGGTTAGCTAAGAATATGAATACCAGGAGGCAAGAATCACTGGGGTCCATTTTTGAAGGCTGCTTAACACATGATAGTAAAACCAAGTTTTCATTGGTCTTTCTGTGTAATGCCATTAACATGTTTAACTGATGTCCTGACAATCAGACTGTATGGCTGTTAGCCCAAGTGAGGCCATCTTGGGCCCTTAGTTTCTTCTGTCCTTTCACTGATCATACCCAGAACTATATTATGCAGTAAAGCACTTCTCTGTCAAGGAAATTTTGTAATTAACTGCTGTTGTTCAGTTGCTAAGTTGTGTCCAACTCTTTGTGACCCCATGGACTGCAGCACACCAGGCTTCCCTGTCCTTCACTGTCTCCTGGAGTTTGCTCAGATTCATGTCCATTAAGATGGTGATGCTATCTAACCATCTCATTCTCTGTTGCTCCCTTCTCCTTTTGCCTTCCATCTTTCCCAGCATCAGGGTCTTTTCCAATGAATCGGCTCTTTGCATCAGGTGGCCAAAGTATTGGAGCTTCAGTATCAGTCCTTCCAATTAATATTCAGGGTTGATTTCCTTTAGGACTTAGTGGTTTGATCTCCTTGCAGTCCAAGGGACTCTCAAGAGTCTTCTCCAACAATTGTTTAATAATCATTAGAACCCAGATGTCCTTTATGGTCTATTAGTCCCCAAATAATGATGAAAATCTTTGCTGACATATTCCTGGCACCCACCAGACTAGTTACCCTTTCATGAATTCTGACTTAGGATGTCATGGCTATTTCCAAGCTCCTACCCCTATACTCTAGATTAACTATAAAACTGTACCAGTGGCCCCTTGGCCATGTGGAGTGCAGTTGCAGATGCTTCCAGTTCATTGTCTGCCTGATTCTTATCTCACCCTGTGAGTATGCTACCCTATAATAAACTGATTCATTAATAATATGGAGTTGCCTCCCTCATTTTTTGGTCTCAAGATGCCTTCTCAGTTCTGTGGGCACTTTTCATTCCCTCCATCCTCCAACAAGGAGTAATTTGCACCTTCATAATAGCTACAGCCTGTGGCTGATTCATGTCAATGTATGGCAAAAACCACTACAATATTGTAAAGTAATTAGCCTCCAATTAAAATAAATTAATTAATTTTAAAAAATAAAAAATAGCGACATCCTTTTGGGCTCAAAATATAACTGTGATTCAATCTCCCTAACAAACTACATACCTAGCATGGAACAGTTCCTATGATGTTTCTACAAATAAGCTACTCTCATTATTTCCCTGGCCCCAGGAGGGTTGGTATATGCAGAATTGCATAGTAGTAGATTGGAAATTAGTTTTTGTTATAGTTACACAATTCTAATTTTGTCAATTTAAAACTAGCTGTGAAGAGCAAAGGGGGATATAATGGTTGTTAAATTGCATGGGTAATATAGATCCCAAAGTGATTTGATGCTTACTTCTCCAGATTGGTTTTTGAACTGTGTTGACATTCCATTCTCATTGATGATGAGCAAACCAGCCAGGTATAGGGCTTTTGTCAATGGGAAAGGAATTTTCAGGAGGACCTGTGGTTTGTTTGCTAATCTGGTTCTAAACAGTGCATGATATGACAGGCATCACTTTCACATCAGGTTTCCTTGATTTAATTGTAGGTTTGTGCCACTTGCTTCAGAAAACTACAGATCACATAACAAGTGTTGGATATTACTTGCATAACAAGTGTTTGGGAGGCAGTCTCAGGAAAGGGCTAGTGAGAGAGCATGGAGAGTAAACAAGGAAAGGAGAAAAGCCAATAAAGTCTATTACTGATCATTTACCATGAACAGCAAGTACAATTCAATCCTGCTGGGGATCCTTTGAAAATCATATAGAATTCTTATCAGATTTATCCCACCAAGTAACCAGAAATTCAGTCTTTATCAGTTCCTATCCCTCCATGGTTTAGAGCTTCTTTGTATGCAAGTTGAGAGTTATTAAAGTGTTCCCCCACAAAAAAATCTCTTAGGAAAAAAAGCAGCAAGGTTCAAGAGCTTAAAGTAAGTTGTCGATGATTTACAGATTTTCTCACTAAACTTGCAGATGAGTTCGTAGCATATTTGCTCCACATAGTCTTATGCAGATAAATGTTTTTATCAATACAATTTATTTCTGAGCAAGGAATTCACCATTTTAGGCAGGCGCTGCCTAGAACACTGAGGTGCTCAATGAATACACATTACTGGATGACACTGAATGTAGTAAGATAGCAGAGTAGAGAGCCTGGAGGCTGGTTCTGGTACTCATGGCCCCATTACCTTGAGATTGAGACCCCATCCTGCTACTGACTTGGTGTCCTCTCTCATCACTTTCTCTTTCCCTTGAGTCATAGATTATCAGAAACTTTAGAGATGATCATCCAACACTTTTATATTTCCAAGAAGGAACCTGAGGCCCAGAAGGGTGAAATAACGTGGTCATGTTTGCAATGTCAGCCAGTGGCAAAGCCAAGACTCACATCCCTGGCATCTTCTCATTGTTCTCTCCATCACAGCCCTGCTGCCTTCTCTTAGCTTTTGTAATGCTACAGGATTGATTTCCAGCAAAGGAACAGGACTCATTTAAACTGTGTGAAGCAGATACATGCAGCTCACATATCAGAAACTGATGTGCTCTATCAGCCCAACCCAAATTTTTCCACATTCCCATTTTTTTAAGCATTCTGTACACTTAACATATTAAAATATTAAAATGCCTCCTGATAGCATGGCCTTTTAAATTTCGTCAAAGAGCTTGCTTATCTGTGTCATTTTATTCAAGAGGCTGTAGGATTTCTTTTGAATTACAAACAGACTCCTGTAGACTCATGTCTAGTGTAAGTATTTTTAGTGGGTAGTTTGTAAAACTCATTTTGTGGTGAGGAGAAAGGCATGGAACTGACCTGCATCAAAATGCTGCTCAGGAAATGGAAACAGTAGAGACCAGCTCTTTGGTAATTTACAGTAACAAAAAGTGAGATCACCAGCCCAGCCGGAGACTCTTGTATCACGTTAATTCCCAGCCTCTGACTGACCTGGAGCTCTTTTTCTTGTTTTCTTCTCCCCATATGTAAACTTGAATGTGATGAGGGCCTGGAATATTTCCATGTCAGGTTCATTCTGGATGCTATGAGACAGTAGGTAGCCGATTCGATTCAGGAACATGAGGTTGGCATGCCCCAGGCACGAGTGCCCAGGGTCTCAAGTCAGGAAGGGAAGGTTTCTGTCAAGGTGGCTCCTGTGGAGCCATCCTCACTGATCTGCTGCCTGCATCACGAGCTCACAGTAAAGTACAGAGCTGATGCTAAACCAGGTGATAGGCCAAGGGGTGGGCGCAAAGCTTCTTGGCTACCACCGACTGCCATTCAATTGATACTGCTATCTCAGTTGTGAAACGTTCTGGTCCTCCACCAAAGGAACACCCGTCCTCATCCACAGGCAGTGGCATCCCAGTGCTCAGAGAATTCAGGTGCATTGTGGGGAAGTCCAGCACCTGGAGAAGCCTCTTTGTACCCCAGAGTCATCACAGGATCCCAGATGTTCTTGAGGAAATGACTCCTCTATCACTGCAGGTTGAAATGGGCTTCTCAGACTGCCGTGGTTCTGTAGTCCAGATCATCCATTGCCCATCTATCTCACCAACCCCAAGCATCTCAGAAATCTGCTTGCATCAGAAGTCTCCCATCATGTTTGCTCTGGGATGATATAGAGCCTGTGAATGTCCCACAGTGGCCCACCCACTCACTCTGCTAAGGTTCAGGGTTTCAGAAATGGTGGGGGTGAGAGATTTGGCCTGTGCTGCCTTCCTGATCCAGCCTCCACATCCTACTCCAGGGAGCATAGGCAACTTGGAAATCATAAATCAGTGAGCCCAGTCTCGGGGGTGAGACTGCTCAGCTTCTCCAGATTTCCTCTCCTTTCCAGCCTCCTCTCTGGGGAGCACCGGATGGAGAAAAGGAGAAAACATTTGTCATCGCTGCAAAACCTACGCACCATTCCAAGGCCTTTCCCTCAGGCTGAGTCCAAAGAAGGAGACTGGACAGCTTTTTTTTTTTTTTTTTTTTTTACCACACTTCTCTCCTCTGCTTCCTTGTTCACAAGTATGAAATTTGAACCTGGGGTGAGGTGGGTGGTGGAGTAAACAAAGATGTAGGAAAAGCACTCATGGCTGAGAAAGAAAATGGGAAACTGTGGTTCATCTTTCAACATTTCTTTGCACGGGAGCTACATGGCTGCAGGTGTGACGCTGCTCTTCTGTACTCACGCAGCCCACTGCCTGATGTCCTCTGGTGAAATCACAG
The DNA here is from genome assembly GCA_006410935.1 of Redunca redunca. NCBI lineage: Eukaryota > Metazoa > Chordata > Mammalia > Artiodactyla > Bovidae > Redunca > Redunca redunca. Next base: position 40,129 of record SJYQ01000578.1, on the reverse strand, counting down.
TCTGTAATTCTCCTGACTCACTCCTTGGGGACAGAGGTTTCCACAGGGGTCAGGGAACCAGAAAACCCCTGAGGGTAGAGTCAAGCCACAGTTCATGTGAACGGCAGTTCATCCACTTTTCTGCTGTGTGATCTTGGTAAAGTTAAGGAGTAACTCAGTTTTCTTATCTTTGTCTCAGAGATAACTCATAGAGTTGTGTGCTTGCAAGCGTTTCACTGATGATGGTGGTGAAAGTTTATTGTTTGGTTTTTGTAACAGCACATTTCAGCTCTCCTGACATGTATGAGTACTCACTACAATGAGGTGCCATTTTATGTGAACTTAGCTTATGTGAATTTGAAATAGGGCAGTATAAAAATACTAATAAAGTCTCACTGCATGCACAGAACATGAAATACAACAAATTTACATCTATACCTCCAGGGAAAACTGTCTTGAATTATGCAAGTTTTGAATTATGTAATGTCTTCCAGAACACATCCTTGGCAAACCAATGTGACTAAGGGTCTACAATCTGCCAATTAAGCATTAAGATTTACCTAAAGTGTCTTATTCAGTCTCTCAATGACACTCGAGTCCTTGGGTCCCTAGTTTAAAATGAGAAATGTGAGATTCCAAAATGTTCATTGGTCATTCAGCTAGGATTCAAATCCAAGGTGGCCTGGCTCCAAAGCTCATTACCTTTCTTCTTTTCCCATCTTCATATTCTCCCCAATTTTCCTTCTCTCTCTAACACACGCGTGCACACACATACACACGCACACTGACTACACAGATGTCTATTCAGTGGAGCATCATCTCATTATCCAGCAAAACCCTGTGGCTGTCTTTCCAAAACTGAGATCATCCAATTGGCTCTTTTCTTCATTGCAGTTATTCTTACACTGTTGGGCAATTTGCTCCCAACTCCCTCGTCATTCCTGCCCTTGCTTAAGAAGCAATGTATTGAACTTCTTTTGTCATTGAAGGTACACCCATACGAAGTAGACTATGGAAGGAGTCACTATTCCTGTCTATCAGCTGAGAATATGGTGAGCTATGTGGCAGACACAAGCACAAGATCTCCCCTAGTCCTGCTTCCTCCCCTTCTTCAGATGCCACTCCCTCCTCACCTTGGCTCCCTCACCCAGATGCCCACAGTTGCTGAGCCTTGGGGGTGCCTTTTTCTAGGGTGTTAATTTGTTGTTGTTTAGCCGCTAAGTCATGTCCAGCTCTTTGCGACCTCATGGACTGTAGTTTGCCAGGCTCCTCTGTTCAGGGGATTCTTCAGGCAAGAATACTGGAGTGGGCTGCCATTTCCTTCCCCAGGGGATCTTCCCAACCCAGAGATTGAACCAGCATCTCCTGCATTGGCAGGCAGACTCTTTACTGCTGGGCCACCAGGGAAGCCAAGGGTGTCCCTATTATGCCTCTAACAGCAGGTGTCTCCTAGGATTACTCGTGCATTCTTGGGCTGGCCGTTCTGCCCTTCTCCTGCTTCTCCACTCACAAAATTCACATGAATAGTGTGCTTTGCTTTGAACAGTTTTCTGACTACCATAATAAAACTTATTCATCTTTGGGAATAATACCAGCTAACTAGACTTGTGTGCCATTCAACACCAAAATTATCTGGTCCCTGAATGATGTTCAAATCCTGTCCTGATGGTCTAAGGAGTATCTTGGTAACTAGTTGGTTCCTGCAGGTACCAGGCTTGGAGGCACTGCCACCTAATGGCTGTATCTACAAACAGCACTCTCACAAGAGTCATTTATTCGATACTCTACCCAGAACCAGTAAGAGCTTAAGACATGGAGAGAAAACAGGGTGGGGTGGTTACACTGGGACAGGCCAGGTAGTCAATGCTGCCACCATCCTTCTCTGCCAAGGAAATCTGATTTTCCTGGCATCAAACAGCAGATGTGAGCTCTTTAATTAGGCAATAAAAATGGCAACTTGACAGTAAAATTGTAAAGATAAAAATGTACAACACCATGAATCTTTGGCACTAGGATTAATTCGACTGTCTATATTTTTTCTGATGATATTTTTTACCATGACTGAATGTAGGTAAGAGACAAAACAGAAAGCCAAAGCCAGAATTCTCATTTTCCTCTTTGTTGATTGCTACCTGTATAAGGGTTAGACATGCATTTAATAAACTTATTTTTCTCCCCATAAAATAAGGATGGAGAGGGTGGTGGTATACTTCATAGCACTCAATAAAAGACAAATTGATTGAAGCTACCAAAATCTTTTGTTCCTCGTAATGGAAGCACAAGTCAGGCTACTGTGACCAATAGGTATCCATTTCAACAGCTGCATTAATCAGGGTTAATTAAAATTTTTCTTTCTAAATTGGATAAAAATAAACTGTACTGTACAGAGCAGAAAAGCTTCTATTCCACTTTAGCAAGGGCTTGTATGCATACTTTGAGAAAAATTAAACATTGACTCAAGCAGATGGGTGTGAGACATCATTCCAACTTAAAGCAAGAAAAATATCTTTGTATTTTGAGATTGCCCTATAAATTCCATTTTGTATCTTTTCTACTAAAATAATATTTGGTTTACCACAATCACTTGTGATTTTTCTCTATTGTAGAGAACTTCTGTCCATTCTTGTTCACAACCCATCCTCCTTGACTGGCTACTGGAGGAATGTCACAGTTCTCTGGGGTCAGCCTAGGGGCTGGGAATGTGGATATATTTTAGTTGGCACAGTGTCAAATAGGAGTGCCTTGCTCATGGTGGATGGAGAATACATACATACTGTAAGCACATTTAGGCAATTTTTATACAACAACAAGCCACTCTTCTATGCTGGCAATAAACATTGGGTAGAAAATGGCCCAACTCATGAATAACTGGCTTCATGACACAAGAAATAGATAAAACAAATTATGAGACTAAAGTAAATACATTCGTGGCTTGATTCTCCATTTTGAATCTAATCTGAATATATAATAAATGAAAAGATTTCCTCAAGAAAAACTGCCAAAGTTTTCAAAAATACCTACACAATGTTTGGGAAAAAAAAAAAACATAAAAAACATCTCTAAGGAATGTCAATATGATGCTANCTAAACTGTACCAACTAACTAATCTGTTCAAATAACGATAAATGCTTATCTACTTTCACAAAAACCTAAAAAACTTCACTGACTCTACTGTTTCATCAGATATCTTTGTAAAGTACATGAATTTTAAATTCAACATAGTAAGTATTCTTTCCCTTAGTGAAAATAAATCTAGAGTAACCTCAATATCATCATTTATTGGCTTTAAAAGATGTAAGATAATTTTATCCCTTTAGTGATTGTGAAAGGAATTTGAACTTATATGCAGCTTGAATAACTTGCCTACCGACAGAAACTATGAGGCACTTAATGAACAAAGACTTGTCCTTGGTGGCACAGATAGAAAAGACATCCCTGAGTCTTTATCATCCAGGCATCCTGTACTTTAGTTGGACACATAATACATGCAACCATTTAGCAAACTCTCAACTATCTGATCTTCACTATAAGTGTATTATAAATGCTAAAGATGAGTAAGGCTATTGTGGCCTAGATTAGGCAGAAAAAGCATGGAGATGGACTTTGAGCTAAAGAGACAGAGAAACCAGGAAAAGGGAGGAAGAACTTCCATGCTAGAAGAGTGTAGACCAAATTTGTCAGACCTTAACATTACTAACATTTGAAGCTGCATAATTCTTTGTCATGGGGGATTAAACCTGGGTCCCCTGCAGTAAAAGCACAGATTCCTAACCACTGGACCACCAGGGAACTGCCTGGGCCTTTTAAAATTAGTACAAGAATGCTGGTGAGTGATCAGGGCTGAGTGACGGGATTGAGAATGTGGGAAACACAAAACCCTGAAATCTCCATGGCTTAATATAATAAAAATTTATTTCTCTCTCACATTACATTACACTGTGAATTGAGTGGCCCTGCGTCTTTTAAAGCACTGTGTATTATTTCTTCCCACATTCCACTGGGGATCCAGCTGAACTGGAAATTCTAGTTTACTAGTGTCCTAAGTTCAGTTATTTTAGGACTGACTGGTTGGATCTCCCTACAGTCCAAGGGACTCTCAAGAGTCTTCTCCAACACCACAGTTGAAAGCATCAGTTCTTCAGTGCTCAATTTCTTTCTAGTCCAACTCTCACATTCATACATGGCTACTGGAAAAACCATAGCTTTGACTAGATGGATCTTTGTTGGCAAAGTAATGTCTCTGCATTTTAATATGCTATCTAGGTTGGTCATAACTTTTCTTCAAAGAACCAAGCCTCTTTTAATTTCATGGCTGCAGTCACCATCTGCAGTGATTTTGGAGCTCCCCAAAAATACTCTCTCACTGTTTCCACTGTTTCCCCATCTATTTGCCATGAAGTGATGGGACTGGATGCCATGATCTTCATTTTTTGAATGTTGAGCATTAAACCAACGTTTTCACCCTCCTCTTTCACTTTCATCAAGAGGCTCTTTCCTTCTTCTTTACTTTCTGCCATAAGGGTGGTGTCATCTGCATATCTGAGGTTATTGATATTTCTCCTGGCAATCTTGATTCCAGCTTGTGATTCACCCAGCCCAGTGTTTCTCATGATGTACTCTGCATATAAGTTAAATAAGCAGGGTGACAATATACAGCCTTGACGTACTCCTTTTCCTATTTGGAACCAGTCTGTTGTTCCATGTCCAGTTCTAACTGTTGCTTCCTGACCTGCATATAGATTTCTCAGGAGGCAGGTTAGGTAGTCTGGTATTCACATCTCTTGAAGAATTTTCCATAGTTAGTTGTGATCCACACAGTCAAAAGCTTTGGTGTAGTCAATAAAGCAAAAGTAGATGTTTTCTGGAACTCTCTTGCTTTTTCGATGATCCAGTAGATGTTGCCAATTTGATCTCTGGTTCCTCTGCCTTTTCTAAATCCAGCTTGAACGTCTGGAAGTTCATGGTCCATGCACTGTTGAAGCCTGGCTTGGAGAATTTTGAGCATTACTTTACTAGCGTGTGAGATGAGTGCAATTGTGCGGTAGTTTGAGCATTCTTTGGCATCGCCTTTCTTTGGGATTGGAATGAAAACTGACCTTTTCCAGTCCTGTGGCCACTGCTGAGTTTTCCAGATTTGCTGACATATTGAGTGCAACACTTTCACAACATCATCTTTTAGGATTTGAAACACCTCAACTGGAATTCCGACACCTCCACTAGCTTTATTCGTAGTGATGCTTCCTAAGGCCCACTTGACTTCACATTCCAGGATGTCTGGCTCTAGGTGAGTGATCACACCATCATGGTTATCTGGGTCATGAAGATCTTTTTTTTTTTTTTTTTTTTTTTAATAGTTCTGTGTATTCTTGACTTGTGTCCTAGGAAAAGGAAATTGGATTCACAATACTTGGCCAATTTCTGCTATAGGACACACACACACACACACACACAGAGAGAGAGCTATAGGAGTGAATGAATTTACTGAGGACCTGAAAATACAGGGAAAACCGAAGAGGTAAGAGTTCAAGGACTACAAATAAATCAAAGAAGATTCAGCAAAGGATTCAGATATGTTGTTAGAAAGCTTTGAAGAGAACCAGCCCTGTGTAGAGTTGAGAGTGTCAAGAGGAGAGAAGGCAAATTTCTCTAAGGAGGGAAAATGTCTACTTGTGCTAAGACTCTTGCTTTTAAGACAAAGAAATTCAAGCTAATTAGAAAAGAACTTACACATCTATACCCCACCTGAATACCATCCTTAGCTTATATTTACCAGCAGTCTAACGCCCATATGCCTCTGCTTGGCCTTCAGTGTGCTGCTCCAGCCTATTGTCCACACCTAACCTTGTACTTCCCAGGTACACAGCATGTCCTGGTCACTGGATTATTCACCATCCTCAAGCCCACCTACCCTCTCCCACCTTCATGGCTTTGCTTTCACAGCTTCTTCCACTCATTAAAGTCATGGCTTTCTTGAAGCCCTAAGTAATATGCCATGACATTCAGTAATGAACCCGTTTCTGATTTTCCCTGTCAACATGGAACTCTCCATCAGCCCATCACCTTTTGGTTCTCCCCCTACTTTGGCACATGAGACCATCTGCTTTATATCAGTTTTATGTTCACCAAAATGTCTCCCTCTGGAGACCACGGTTTTCTAAAGCCCCAAGCAGGACTACCAAGATGTACATCCCGAGGACAAACAAGAGAGAGAGCCCATCTTTACATTTCATGCAAAGATAGGTTCAATAAAGGACAGAAATGATATGGACCAGAAGCAGAAGATATTAAAAAGAGGTGGCAAGAATACAGAGAAGAACTGTACAAAAAAGAACTTCAGGACACAAACAAGCACAATGGTGTGATCACTCACCTAGAGCCAGACATCCTGGAATGTGAAGTCAAGTGGGCCTTAGAAAGCAT
>SJYQ01000578.1:0-33222 GCA_006410935.1 Redunca redunca | reverse complement strand
ACCTGCCTCTTGAGAAATCTGTATGCAGGTCAGGAAGCAACAGTTAGAGCTGGACATTGAACACAGAATGGTTCCAAATTGGGAGAGGAGTATGTCAAGGCTGTATATTGTCACCCTGCTTATTTAACTTATATGCAGAGTACATCATGTGAAATGCTGGGCTGGATGAAGCACAAGCTGGAATCAAGACTGCTGGGAGAAATATCAAAAACCTCATATATGCAGATGACACCACCCTTATGGTAGAAAGTAAAGAAGGAAAGAGTCTCTTGATGAAAGTGAAAGAGGAGAGTGAAAAAGTTGGCTTAATGCTCAACATTCAAAAAAATGAAGATCATGGCATCCAGTCCCACTACTTCATGGGAAATAGATATGGAAACAGTGGAAACAGTGAGAGAGTTTATTTTGGGGGGGCTCCAAAATCACTGCAGATGGTGACTGCAGCCATGAAATTAAAAGACACTTGCGCCTTGGAAGGAAGGTTATGACCAAGATAGACAGCATATTAAAAGCAGAGACATTACTTTGCCAACAAAGGTATGTTTAGTCAAGGCTATGGTTTTTCCAGTAGTCATGTATGGATGTGAGAATTGGACTATAAAGGAAGCTGAACACCGAAGAATTGATGCTTTTGAACTGTGGTGTTGGAGAAAACCTTTGAGAGTCCCTTGGATTGCAAGGAGATCCAACCAGTCCATCCTAAAGGAGATCAGTCCTGAGTGTTCATTGGAAGGATTGATGTTGAAGCTGAAACTCCAATCCTTTGGCCACCTGATGTGAAGAGCTGACTCATTTGAAAAGATCCTGATGCGGGCAAGATTGAAGGCAGGAAGAGAAGAGGACAAGAGAGGATGAGATGGTTGGATGGCATTACCAACTCGATGCATATGAGTTTGAGTAAACTCCAGGAGTTGGTGATGGACAGGGAGGCCTGGCGTGCTGCAGTCCATGGGGTAGCAGAGTTAGACACGACTGAGCGACTGAACTGAACTGACCTATGTGAATGACATTTTCTGGAGCACCATGTGAACAGGTTCCCCAGAGTCTCATCTGGGGAGTCCTGAGAAGAATAGATGTGCATGTTAGTTATTGTCATATCTTCTGCCCCGTCTTCCATTCAGCACCTACTACAGTGCCTTTCACATAGTAAGCCCTCAATGTTTATGTTTCTGAATTAAATATACCTGGAAAACTAACAGTTCAGTGAATCATAATAGCATTTTGAGAATTTCATTAATATAAAAAGTATTTTGCAAGATTATAGTAAAGTAGTTCAGGAATGGCTCATGTAAGCCCCCAAATCATAAAGATAATGTGACAGGGAAAAACATGAGCTAAAAGCATGTAAGAATTAGCAGCCAAAGAGAGAGAATCTGACATCAGAGCTAGATAAAAGTAACAAAAAGGCATTTCAGTCCTGAGAGAGCAGCACTGAAGGACATCCCATCGTATGTAATAGATGTCTCACAGTACCTTCTACGTCCATGTGAATAATGCATTTAATACCAGCATTTCAATGCTGGAAAGATGATCATGATTTGGAGGAAACTTGGAGACCAACCAAAATGATTAAGAGATGAGAAGGATTCATTTATGAGTGGTTATAAAAGAAGCCATTTATGTGCGTGGTCTGCTGATGGCTAGAAGGGGGGTGGGGGGCTAGGTTCACAAATGACTGAATGCTGTAAACATCAGGAAGGGGAGGAATGATGGTGAATTCTACTGGACTTTCTTCGTATGGACATCTAACAGGCACTGACAAATTCTTCTCATTATTAGGTCTTAAAACATTTAAAGGCCATCTGAATAATATATAACCAGGAATGCTGTGATCGGAAATATTCTATTATTACAGGAGAATAGGACTGCTCCAGAACAGCAAATATAAAAAAAAATTATTGCTTATTAAGGAAAGAAACATTCCAGGAATACTTGGTGAACAGAGAGACTTAAACTGCACTAACAGTCCATTCTCAGAAATGTTCAATATATGCAATTGTGGGTGATGTTATATAGTGAAGAACTGTTGATACAGGACAAAAATGGAAAGACAATGAGGTATTTCCTTCATTCCTTCCTTCTGTCATTCAAACATCTGTTTATTCATTCATCCCACATCCAATGTTTACTCACTATTTGCCAGGTCCTGGACTGGTGATACAAAGAGTAATATATATAGGATCTTTCTTTAAAAAGTTTACAGTCTAGTGAGTCTAGCGGTGGGGTAGGGAAGCTGGTAGACTAAAAAGAAACAGACAGGTTCAACAGAGAGTTATAATGGAGCAAAGAAAAGTGGTCCCCAACCCAGATGAGACAAAAGTAGGAGGAATCTTAGAGAGGCTTCCGGGAGGAGCTGGTATCCGAGCCAACTCATGAAGGATTGAGTCAATGGTTAATCAGAAAGACTGAGAATAAGCATCCCAGGTGCTGTACCACTTTGTCACAACATATGTGGGACTGACAAGTAGTTCAGATTGATGGAGACAAATAGTGTAAGGCAAGTGGTAACCTTAAAATAATACTTGGAATATACTAGGACTGTAGGTGATTTTTATTTTCCTTGTTTTTCTGTCTCTCCCAAGATTTTTCTTTAACAAAATCACACCTTTATGGAGTCAAATAATTGCCAACATTTATATAGCACTTACTCTGTGCCAAACACTACTTTAAGCACTCTGCATACATTAAGTGATTTTATCCACATAACTCTATGAAATAGCGACTATTATTTTCCTTTATACAGATGAGGAAGGGAGGTAAAGAGAGGTTAAATAACCTGGCAAAGTCAGAGTAAGGAATAGAGTAGTGTTTCTTAACTCCAGGCATCTAATTCTAGAGTTTCTGTTTTTACATCTTCTATGTTCCTAATAACTTTCTAGGTCAGAAGCCTATTTTCTTACAATTTACTCCCATAGTCCCAAGTCTAAAAGCTGACCTAGCAAATAAACAAAAACACAGTCAAATATTAGGGGAAGGATATTCATAGCCCCAAANAAACTAAAACTAAAAATCACCTAAATATCCTATCATACAGAACAATTATGATGGTTTAGACAATTACACAAGCATTGGAAATTACAATTTAGAAGAAAGTTAAATGACATGGGAAATGCTTACTATTAAGATCAAAGAGAAATAAATGCAAGATACAAAGGGTATAATCCTAGTAGTATGTTTGTGTATGTTCAGAAAGGAGAATCACCAGTCAGACTGAGTTCTAGTTCCAATCTTAGCTCTGCCACCTTTTAGCTTTCTGATCTTCAGTAATAATTTAACCTCTCTGTAACCCAGTTTCCTCATCACAAAGTGGGGGTAATACAGTTGTTATACTGGTTAAAAATTAACATATATAAAATGCTTAAAATTCTGGCTGGCAAACATTGTGTAAGCTATCAAAACTTTGGAAACACTATTTAAAATTGTAACTAGATAGTACACATTCACGGGCTTCCCTGGTGGGAAACCTGCAATGTAGAAGACGCAGGTTCGATCCCTGGGTTGGGAAGATCCCTGGAGGAGGACACAGCAACCCCCTCCAGTATTCTTGCCTGGAGAATCCCCTGGACAGAGGAGCCTGGCAGACTACAGTCCATGGGGTCGCAAAGAGTTGGACACAACTGAGCGACTAAGCCCATCACAGCACAGTACACATTCACACAGACAGCTGAATAAGAATCCTTTGCAGTCTGTTGTCCAATATGTTAAAACTTTATCTAGTTATTTTCCCCTCATATTGTAAAAAATAATTGGAAGTTGAGTGACATGAGGTGAAATTTGCATTGCAAGTAAAAAGTATTTGCTTTCAGATTCTGCTTTATCAAATTATAAGATATATGAAATATTCAACCAATCACCAAAGGGTTATGAAAGTTTCCTTTTTAACCAGATACCTTCCCAAGGCCCAGAACACTGATATTTTATTTTGGCTGAATATTCCTGAATTGTGATAGCTTAAAAACATTTAACTTCAACATAATAAGAGCTGTGTATGACAAGCTGACAGCTAATATCATACTCAGTGGTGAAAAGCTGAAAGCATTCCCTCTAAGATCAGGAACAAGACAAGGATGCCCCGTCTCACTTTATTTAACATGGTATTAAAAGTCCTAGACATAGCAATTGGACAAGAAGAAACAAAAGGAATCCAAATTGAAAAAGAAGAAGTAAAACTGTCACTGTTTACACATGATACTATAAATAGAAAATCCCAAAGGTGCCACCAAGTACTACTGGAGCTTATCAAGGAATTCAGTAAAATTGCAGGATAAAAAAAATATATCACAGAGAAATCTGTTGCATTTCTATATACTCACAATAAATATTCAGAAAGAGAAATTAAGGAAACAATCCCACTTACCACCACATCAAAAAGAATAAAATACCTAGGAATAAACTTACCTAAGGAGGTAGAAGACCTGTACTTTGTAAACTATAAAACACTGATAAAAGAAACTGAAGATGATACAAATAGATGGACAGATATATCATGTTCTTGGGTTGGAAGAATTAATATTGTTAAAATGATCATACCACCCAAAGCAAACTACAGACTTAGTGAAATCCCTATCAAAACTTGGCATTATGCTAACTGAAATAAGTGCGACAGAGAAAGACAATTACTGCATGATATCAATTACATGTGGATCACTTACATGTGGAATATAAAAAATGAAACGAACTAGTGACTATAACATAAAAGAACCAGACCCACAGATATACAGAACAAACAAGTGGTTTACCAGTGGGGAAAGGGAAGGAGAAAGGGGCAAGTTAGGGGTAGGTGATTAAGAGGTACAAATTAATAGGTATAAAATAAGCTAAAATGATATATTGTGTAACACAGGGAATATAGCCAGTATTTTACAATAACTACAAACGGAGGTGGTGGTGTTCAGTCGTGTCCGATTCTTTGCCACCCCATGGACTGCAGCGCCCCAGGCTTCTCTCTCCTTTATGATCTCATCGAGTTTGCTCAAACTCATGTCCATGAATTGCTGATGCCATCCAACCATCTCATCTGTTATCCCCTTCTCCGGCCTTCAATCTTTCCCAGCATCAGGGTCTTTTCCAATGAGTCAGATCTTCGCATCAGGTGGCCAAATACTGGACATTCAGCTTCAGCATCAGTCCTTCCAATGAATATTCAGGGTTGACTTCCTTTAGGATTGACTGGTTTGATCTCCTGGCTGTCCATGGGACTCTCAAGAGTCTTTTCCAGCACCACAGCTCAAAAGCATCAATTCTTCAGCACTCATCATTTATGGTCCAACTCTCACATCCATACATGACTACTGGAAAAACCACAGCTTTGACTATCTGAACATTTGTCGGCAAACTGACATCTCTGCTTGTTAATATGCTGTCCAGGTTTGTCATATCTTCCAAGGAGCAAGTGTCTTAATTTCATGGCTGCAGTCACCATCTACGGTGATTTTGGAGCCCATGAAAATAAAATCCACCACTGGTATCATTTTCTCCCTTTCTATTTGCCATGAAGTGATAGGGCCAGATGCCATTATCTTAACTTTTTGCATGCTGAGATCTAAGCAGTTTTTTCACTTTTACCATTATCAACAGACTCTTTAGTTCCTTTTCACTTTTTTCCATTTGAGTGGTATTAACTGCAGCATCTGAAGTTGCTGATATTTCTCCCAGCAATCTTGATTTCATCTTGTGATTCATCCAACCTGGCATTTCGCATGATGTACTCTGCACAGAAGTTAAATAAACAAGATAACAATATACAGCCTTGTCATACTCCTTCCCCAATTCTGAACCAATCCACTGCTCCATGTCCAGTTCTAGCTGTTGTTTTTTGACCTGCATACAGGTTTCTTAGGATATAGGTNTTCTCAGGAGGTAGGTAAAGCGGTCTGATATTTCCAATCTCTTTAAGAACTGTCAACAGTTTGTTGTGATCCACAGTCAAAGGTTTTAGCATGGACAATGAAGCAAAAGTAGATGTTTTCCTGGAATTCTCTTGCTTTCTCTATGATCCAACAGATGTTGGCAATTTGATCTCTGATTTATCTGCAGTTTCTAAATCCAGCTTGTACATCTGGAATCTCTCAGTTCATGTTATGCTGAAACCTAGCTTGACAAATTTTTGAGCATTATCTTGCTGGAAAGTGAAATGAGTGCAATTGTATGGTAGTTTGAATATTCTTTGGCATTGCCCTTCTTTGGGATTGAAATGAAAACTGGCCTTTTCCAGTCCTGTGGCCACTGCTGAGTTTTCCAAATTTGCTGACATATTCAGTGCAGCACTTTCACAGCATCATCTTTCAGGATTTGAAACAGCTCTGCTGGAATTCCATCACCTCCACTAGCTTTGTTCTCAGTGATGCTTCTTAAGGCCCACTTGACTTCACACTCCAGAATGTCTGGCTCAGGGTGAATGACCACACCACTGTGGTTATCTGGGTCCTTAAGACTTTTTTTGTATAATTCTTCTGTATATTCTTGCCACCTCTGCTTAGTCTCTTCTGATTCTGTTACGTTCATACTGTTTCTGTCCTTTATTGTGCCCATCCTTGAATGAAATTTTTCCTTGATATTTCCAATTTTCTTGATGAGATCTCTAATCTTTCCCATTCTATTGTTTCCTTCTATTTCTTTGCATTGTTCACTTATGAAGGTCTTCTTATCTCTTCCTGCTATGCTATCCTCTGGAACTCTGCATTCAGTTGGGTATATCTTTCTTTCTCTCCTTTGCCTTTCACTTCTCTTCTTTTCTCAGCTATTTGTAAGGCCTCCTCAGGCAACCACTTTGCCTTTTTGCATTTCTTTTTCTTTGCGATGGTTTTGGTCACTGCCTGCTATACAATGTTATGAACCTCTGTCCATAGTTCTTCAGGCACTCTGTCTACCAGATCTAACCTCTTGAATCTATTCATTACATCCACTGTATAATCATAAGGGATTTGATTTAGGTCATATCTGAATGGCCTAGTGCCTTTCCCTACTTTCAAATTTAAACCTGAATTTGGCAATAAGGAGTTCATGATCTGAGCCACAGTCAGCTTCAGCTCTTGTTTTTGCTGACTGCATAGAGTTTCTCCATCTTCAGCTATAAAGAATATAATCAATCTGATTTCAGAATTGACTATCTAGTGATGTCCATGTGTATAGTGGTTTGTTGGGTTTTTGGAAAAGGGGTTTGCTATGACCAGTATGTTCTCTTGAGAAAACTCTGTAGGCCTTTGCCCTGCTTCATTTTGTATTGCAAGGCCAAATTTGCTTGTTACTCCAGGTATCTCTTGACTTCCTGCTTTTGCATTCCATTCTCCTATGATGATGGAGAAGGCAATGGCAACCCACTCCAGTACTCTTGCCTGGAAAATCCCATGGACAGAGGAGCCTGGTAGGCTGCAGTCCATGGAGTTGCTAAGAGTCAGACATGACTAAGCGACTTCACTTTCAATTTTCACTTTCATGTATTGGAGAAGAAAATGGCAACCCACTCCAGTGTTCTTGCCTGGAGAATCCCAGGGACAGGGGAGCCTGGTGGGCTGCTGTCTATGGGGTCACACAGAGTTGGACACAACTGAAGCGACTTAGCAGCAGCAGCAGCTCCTGTGATGAAAAGGACATCTTTTTTTGTAGGTCTTCACAGAACTGTTCAACTTCAGCTTCTTTGGCATCAGTGGTTGAGGCATAGACTTGGACTACTGTGATGTTGAATGGTTTGCCTTGGAAACGAGCCAACAGATGGAGCACAACCTTTAAAAATTGTGAATAACTGTATTACACCTGTAACGTATATTATTGTACACCTCAATAAAAAAAAAAAAAAGAAAAGAAAAAAATGTGCTTCCACATCAGTTAGGATCAATAGTTGAATGGAAATTACAAACTGGTTTTTCAAGGACCCAAGGCCACATATAGTTTATTTCTCATCTGAGTTTTAGAATTATCTTAATTCAAAGATGCTTACTCCTTGGAAGGAAAGTTATGACCAACCTAGATAGCATATTCAAAACCAGAGACATTACTTTGCCAACAAAGATCCGTCTAGTCAAGGCTATGGTTTTTCCAGTGGTCATGCATGGATGTGAGAGTTGGACTGTGAAGAAAGCTGAGCACTGAAGAATTGATGCTTTTGAACTGTGGTGTTGGCGAAGACTCTTGAGAGTCCCTTGGACTGCAAGGAGATCCAACCAGTCCATTCTGAAGGAGATCAGCCCTGGGTGTTCTTTGGAAGGACTCTGGCCACCTCATGTGAAGAGTTGACTCATTGGAAAAGACCCTGATGCTGGGAGGGATTGGGGGCAGGAGGAGAAGGGGACGACAGAGGATGAGATGGCTGGATGGCATCACCGACTCTATGGACATGAGTTTGGGCAAACTCTGGGAGTTGGTGATGGACAGGGAGGCCTAGGGTGCTGTGGTTCATGGGGTCACAAAGAGTCAGACACGACTGAGTGACTGAACTAACTGAACGAACTAACTAATGAGTTTCTATGTTAAGAAAAATATAAGGAAATGAGCAGTTTCAAGAGTAACCCTGACTCTGTTTTATCTCAAAGTTTTATTTTCCTTCCTTTTCTTCATGAAGGCAATTCTTGTAGTTATCTTTGGGGCTGGTCTCAGGGGCTACTTGAGCAGGTGGACTATACTGAGAAAGATAGAACAAGGACCTAGGCCGGGGGGCTGTAATTTTCACTGCTCTGCTCAGAATCTGCAAAGTGGGATGGAAAATACTTAAGTATTTTCTTAAGGAAAGTCTAGAAAATAATCCTTGTTGAAGGGAACTGAGGTTTGTCTGCTGCTCACACCATAAGGACCTGGTTTCCCCACCAGTTTTCATGGTGCTTCTCTCTCTCCCTTTCTCTCAGGTGTCCTACGTAAAAGCGATTGACATCTGGATGGCGGTGTGCCTTCTGTTTGTGTTTGCAGCCTTATTGGAATATGCAGCAGTGAACTTTGTCTCCAGGCAGCACAAGGAGTTTCTGAGGCTCCGGAGAAGACAGAAGAGGCAAAATAAGGTACCGTTGACTCTGAGTGCAGACAAAGTCAGGTAGAGTTCAAGGTGTTTAACCAGTCAATGTAATTTAGAAAATAGAATGACACATAGTGAGCAAGAAGCTGAAGTTAATTTTTGTCCTGATTCATATACTGAATTACTGCTCAGGTTGGTCCTTTAAAATTGGGACAGAGTTGTCACATTTAGCAAAGAAAATTCATCAAGAGATGAATGGATAAAACAGATGTGGTATACATATACAATGGAATATTACTCAGCCATAAAAAGAATGGAATAATGTCATTTGGAGCAATATGGATGGACCTAGAGATTATCATACTAAGTGAGGTAAGTCAGNTGTGTGGTACCACTTACAGGTGGAATCTAAAAAATGATACAAATGAACTTATTTATAAAACAGAAATAGACTCACAGACATAGAAACAAACTTATGGTTACCAAAGGGCAAAGGGAGAGGAGGGCTAAATTAGGAGATTGGGAATAACATGTACACACTACTCACTATGGAGAACAGTATGGAGCTTTCCTTAAAAACTACGAATAAAACCACCATATGACCCAGCAATCCCACTACTGGGCATATACCCTGAAAGTGAAAGTGAAGTCGCTCAGTCGTGTCCAACTCTTTGCAACCCCATGGGCTATAGCTCATCAGGCTCCTCCGTCCATGGGATTTTCCAGGCAAGAGTTCTGGAGTGGGTTGCCATTTCCTTCTCTGGAGGATCTTCCTGACCCAGGGATTGAACCTGGGTCTCCTGCATTACAGGCTGATTCTTTACCGCTGAGCCACTGGGGAAGCAATTATCCTCCAATTAATAATTTAAAAAGAGGCCAAAAATCATACATATACTACTATATATAAAATATGTAAATGACAAAGGACCTACTGTATAGCACAGGGAACTTTACTCAGTATCTTATAATAACTGATAATGGAAAAGAATCTGAACAAGATTGCATATATATACACACATATATATGACTGAATCTCTTTGCTGTACACCTGAAACTAACACAACATTGTAAATTAACAATATTTCAATTAAAAAATATATAGGGCACACAAGCCTGAATTTCAGATAAATAATAAACAATATTTAGTATAAGTACATCCCAGATGTTACATGGAACAGACTTATATTAATACATTATTCCTTGTTTATCTGAAATTAAAATCGAACTGAGAGCCTTGTGTTTTACTACAGCCTAGCAACTGTAGTTGGAGATATATATTCCTTCTGATGAAATGACTTGAAAACCTTGTTGTTTTGAACATTAATAGTCTGTGTGTCTTTGAGCACAAAACTACTTTGACTTTTTCATGAATTGCTTGGCTTTATGTAAATAAGGTCCCTAATCATGTTGATTTCAACCTGATAAATCCAATTAGACTGATTTCACTGTCTCAACTTAAATTTTAATGCAGAAACCCCAAATTTACATTACCTAGAAGTTTGAAGTTGGAAATACATGGCTCAAAATCTCCACTTCAGTGGTTCCCAAACTTGCCTGCACACTAGAATAGCTTGGAGATCTTTCAAAAATCCCAAACCTTGGTCATACCTCATACCCATTCATCTCACTCTCAGAATGGGGCACAGGAGTATCTCTGAAGCTCCCCAGGTAATTCCAAGTGCAGATGCATTTGGGGAGCAGTGGTCTGGTTTATAATACAATTTCATATAGCACTCCAGAAGCCTTGCACTTGTTTTCAGTTTCAGATTCCAGGAGAGAAACATGCTTTTTGGTATGTAGAACATTAGTGCCTGTAACAATATCACTAGAGAACTGAAGTTAAAGTTTTACACACAGGAGATGAAAGATAGTTTTCAAAATCTCCTCCCCCTAAAAAATTATAAATTGAACCCGTTGGTAAAGTCATAGTTACATACTACTCTGTTGGAGCAAAAACAAAAATGTTTCATTGTCAGTTTTAATGCTTCCAAATACCTAGATGTAAAGGTGAACATTGTAAGATATGCTATTTTTTAAATTTTTATTTATTAATTTTTGGTTGTGCTAGGTCTTCCTTGCTGCTGAAGGGCTTTCTCTAGATGCAGAGAGTGGGGGTTACTCTCTAGTTGTGGTACATGGGCTTTTCATTGCAGTACCTTCTCTACTGGCAGAGCATGGGCTTAGTTGCCCTGTGGCATGTGGGCTCTTCCTGGACCAGGGATCAAACCCATGTCCCCTGCACTGGCAGGCATATTCTTAACCACTGGACCACCAAGGAAGTCTGAACATTGCAATTTAGATGTTGCTTACATTGACGAGCTTATATGTGTAAAAACTGAGTTATTACAGCATGTGTCAAAATGCTTCCTTCGCATACTCTGGGCTGGTAGCCTGTGTGCTGCCCTCTTTCTCTCTTTCCCTCATCCCAGGAAACAATACACACAGGTGCATGCCCTTTGCTGCACATTGCTCAATATCAAGCCTCTCAATTTTCACCTCCCTGATGGCACTAACCATTTCTCGAACTTCTTCCATAGATGTCTAGCACAAAGTGGCAGAAGTTTGAGGTCACATGTGCCACTCAGGAAATATTACTAGAATGTAAAGGTATTACAGTTATATAAATTGTATTCTCAGAATTCCCTGGTTTAGCTTAGTGATTACCCACTGACTGTATGCTCTCCCAGACCAGAAATAGAAAAGGAGTTTCATTTTGCTCCCTGATTCTGAATAACTGGGAATACTTTCATGGAATGCTATGTGGAGGATTCTTAGGTTGTATCTGTATCTTATCATAAGATACCCAGAATGCTTGTTAAGAATAGAGACAGTGTCACACCTCAAATCTTGTGAAGCAGAGTCTGCAGGGAGGTCACTGAGAATTACTACTTTTCACAAGTGTCCCAGTGAGTCCTACAGTAAGGTTGTTTGGGGGAAACGTGGGCAGTATTAGAGCAGGTGGTAGAGAATGAGAAAGATAAAAGAGTAGGAAATGAGGTTGGAGGAATGGTAATTTCAAGTTCATATAAGACTTTGTAGACCAGTATGAATGAATAGATTTTATTCTGATTGGATTAGAATCACTGGCTAGATTCAACATAGCAAATATCAGGATGTTGAGTGGGTAGTTCATGAGAAGCAGCAGCAGATTAGTCAGGAGGCTATCACAGAAATATGGGGACATGTTGCTGGCATAGACTGTGGTACTGGTCATCGAAGTGGTCAAGTCAAGATTCATTCATTCATTCCAAAAATATTTGATTCATATTGTGTGCCAGGAGCTACATACATCATTAGAATACATAATTGAATGGCACAGACAAAATGCAATTCCATGATGAAACTTAGATTCTAGTGATTATTCTTTTGGGGTAAAACCAACAGGTCATGCTGATGCATTTGATGTGGGGAGGTGAGGAAAAGAGAGGAATATGTTTCAGATTCTTGGCTTCAACAACTTGTTAGGTAGTGTTTAAGATGGGGACTACTGCAGACTTGGGGTGGAACTCAGATCATTTTGATGCCATTAAATTTAGATGCCTGTAAGACGTGCCAGTAGGGTTAGCAAGTAATTATATAGATAAACACACCTAAGGGAGAGAAGAAATCTGAAAAAGGATCTTTGAGAGTAACCAGCAAACAATGTTCTAAATCCACAAAACTGGGTAAGATCACCTAAGTGTAAATTCACAAAAAAGGTAACCATGTGAGGTGATGGGTATGTTAATCAGTTTGATGGTAGTAATCATTTCACAGTGTACACTTATAGCAAAACCTCACACTGTACATCTTAAATACACTCAACTGTTATTTGTCAATTATAAAAGTTCTGGGGGGGCGGTAACTTAACTATAACATTGAGTAATGAAATCATTCCTCAAAGAAAAGGAAAAAAAAAAAGCTCTGAGAGTGGAACACTCCACCATTTAAAAAGCCTGTCTAGAACAAAGGAAATGATGGCAGAGTTTAGACATCACTTCCATTTGCCTTTGCTGTGCAGGAGAGCCTAGAAGATAGCATGCAAGATAATGTAGGATAATGGGAGGAACCTTTTTTCAAAATGGAAGATAAAAGAACATGTTTAACAATAGGAATACTATAGCAAAAAGGGAAAAATCAACACTGCAGTGAAAGAACATCATAATTTCAAGGGGAAAAAAAACACCTTGAGAAGAAAGGATGACAATTCAGAGCCAAGGGCCAGGGTTAGCCTTACATGGGGACAGATATTTCAGCCATTTTAATAATGACTTAAATTAGGGTCAGTTCATTCATAAGAATACCAAAACAGTTAAATAATTTGCCCATGCTCATGAACCACGAAGTAGCACAGCAAGATCTGAAGTGTGATACTGTCTCCAGAGACCATGTGCTTTACCACTATACAGACAAAAGCGAAGAGTAACAGTGGGTGCTGATCCACTGGTAGTTTGATGATGGTATAATGTAGGAACTCCTAATTGCTCCTATCATTTCCAAGGATTATCAGGGAAGTTATAAGCTGAAAATGGGATGGAAAGAAGGAATACAGAAAGTTTAAGGAGGAAAGAGATATGATATTAAATAGTAGTTTGGGAGAGTAAAAAACAAATGCTCTCAAGAGAGAGATGGGGTCAGGATGCTGAGGCAAATGTAATGGGAGACTGCATCTGAGGTCTATGGTTATGAATTTAAAGTTTAAACTGAAATTTAAAACTTTAATTAAAACAACAAGCAGGTGTGTGTCCCTTTGTAGTCAAGGCTCTTACTACCACTGACAGTTAAATTTGAAAAAAAAAAAAAAAAGAGGAGGCATTTCCAATTATTTATCCCTTAGAAAATGACATCTTTCCAAGCCAGTGCTTTTCACATTTTTTGAGTCTAAACTATGTTAACAAAAAATGGTAACAAGAACTCACAGTGATTGAGGGCTTACTATAAACCAGGCACTAATCTAGGTACTTTCCATACAGGAATTGATTTAATCCCCACAACTGTGAGTGCCGTGATCATACAGCCGGCTTACTACGCAAAGTCCTAGTTCTGCCTATTTTTCTGATGCCCTGTGTAATTTGGCATTTGTCCTGAATTATTAGTTCTAAAATAAAATATCTATTAATAGTTGCATTAAAATAAACTGAGATGGGTTTAGTAGACCTTTACTCTGTATACATCTGCTTTCTGTCATGGTGTGATCTTCTGGGGTGGGGGCCTACAGGTGCAGTACACAAGTTCTCACTTCAACATGTGCTGAAATCAAAAAAAAAAAAAAAATCACCACCTGTGGCCTCTACTCTTGAACCTTTCCAAAAGCAATGTCAGAGCTAACACTCTTTCCAGGATAACTGTAACAGAAGTTGCTGATAAAATGAAGTGCACTCAGACAAAAGAGGCTGGGGATAAATAAATCTTTCATTCAGTCTGTCAGTGGTGAGATACTGCTGTCCTGCTAACAAGCATTTGGGGCACCAGCCTTGGCCCATGACATGGCATGCAAAACCCATTAAGCCCCTAGGCAACTACTTGGTGGGGTCAGTGGTAAATGGGAAAATCATAGGTTCGGTGAACATGAGACCATCATCATAGAGGCTGAGCAGTCTTGCTGTGGGCATCTGAAAGCTCATGATTGAATGGCTTGTGATTTTTTGATCATTTAAATCTGTAATTGCCTTATTATTTGATAATTACTGCAAAATAAAAAAAGATCATCATTATAGAGCTGAATGGTCCATGCCACTTTCCACTATCAAAACTGTCCTTGTTGGGATAAAATGTGGTCATCCTGTCAATAATGAAGGCAGTATTCTTATCTTCATCCTACAGATGACAAGAGGAAAGCACTGAGAGGTTAAGTAAAACAACCAAAGCCACACATGCAGGCAACTTGCCTCCAGTGTCCCTGACCTCAGCTACTGCTGTGCACAGTTCATGTTTTACATCTTACATTCTGACCCAGTATCTTTCGCTCACTCACACATGTAACGTCTCTAATGTACCCTAATATTTTCTACTATGTTTTTTTTTTAAGGCTGGTTCATCAGGGATGAGGTTGGAGTGAGGCAAGTGCAATTAGTCACATGAGTACAGGGTCAGATCTTGTTTTTATTTAAATCTGGTATTTTTTTTCACCACGGATTTTTGCATTAATATGGAATTTTTCAAATACTGCATTAAAATAATGCCCTGAAGTACTGGGGTTTTGGAACCCCTTACATTTTGCACCCGAGACCCAGCTGAAATTAAATTTTCATAGACCCTACTAGGTTGTAGCCTGAATATAAAACAAAAACAAGCCACGATTTTTAAATGTTCAATGTTTCTAATGAAAAAGGGCACCTCTTTAGTTTCCCACTAGGAAACTGACCTCCCCAGCACAATACAGTAGATTCTTTAGACAGTGTAAGAATATCCAAGAACAGATTACTTCCCAAAGTGACACTGGCATGATGATTTATTCAAGGAAGGTGTTTACGGAGGGAGTCCCTGAGATTACAATTACTTATGTGGGAAGAGTGGTGCTTACTGAACAAGTTATGAAATGGGGTCACTTTCAAGGAGGGGCCAGGCAATTTGCAACTAGGTGCATTCGCTTTTCCTTTTCTACATCTCAAAGAGCAGCCAGTCTTATCAAAGCTGAGTTTCTCAGTAACAATCAAGCCAAGATCTTCACTGACAGATACTGCAAATCCCTATGATTGGGCCAACCTTGGTCTATTAGAAGTTGATGCCCAGGGTCTATGTAGTAAAATCCTATTTTTATTTTATAGCCTCAGCTCCAGTAAGTCTTCACACCATGTGATAGTTTAACAACTGTCCCACAAGAACTTTAAAGCCTCACTTGCACCTCATTCACCCTGTCTTTTTATATTTGGCCACACCACTCCTGACTTTGGCATTGTGCCTGATTTCAGAGGTTTCCAGTTACCCATAGAGCCCTAGCTTCTTTATTTTCAGTAACTAAACAGAAATTGAAGCTGCTTGAGAACACGGTTATGACTTCTAAGCCACTTAAGGCTGAGCTGCCTTTTAAAGGGAATGTTGTAAACACACTGTTTATTTTTTTTTTAATTTTATTTTACTTTACAATACTGTATTGGTTTTGCCATACCTTGACATGAATCCACCATGGGTGCACATGCGTTCTCAAACATAAGCTCCCTCCCACCTCCCACCCCATAACATCTCTCTGGGTCATCCCTGTGCACCAGCCCCAAGCATTCTGCATCCTGCATCGTACATAGACTGGCAATTCGTTTCTTACATGATAGTATACATGTTTCAATGCCATTCTCCCATCTCATCCCACCCTCTCCCTCTCCCCCAGAGTCCAAAAGTCCGCTCTAAACATCTGAGTATCTTTTGTTGTCTCGCATAACACACTGTTTAGACTTCAGTCTCCCCAGAAGAAAATAAGAGGTCTTAACCTAATTGGCAGAGAAGGCAATGGCACCCGACTCCAGTACTCTTGCCTGGAAAATCCCATGGATGGAGGAGCCTGGTAGGCTGCAGTCCATGGCATCGCTAAGAGTCGGACACGACTGAGCGACTTCACTTTCATGCATTGGAGAAGGAAATGGCAACCTACTCCAGTGTTCTTGCCTGGAGAATCTGAGGGATGGGGGAGTCTGGCAGGCTGCCATCTATGGGGTCACACAGAATTGGACACGACTGAAGTGACTTAGCAGCAGCAGCAGCAACCTAATTGGACAACAGAGTGAGAATGTGAGGCCCTGACCAAAATGTCTCACATGAAAGTAACTTGGGAAAGTACTCATTTTTTGCAGTTTTCTCTTTCCCTCCCTTTATTTATCAGTCCTTCAATTCTTAGCTAAATTGCTAATTTCTCAAAAGAGAACTTCTTATTAATTTGAAATATGTATAAATATAACTGAGTCACTTTGCTAGACATCTGAAACTAGTACAATCTTTTAAGTCAATTACGCTTCAATTAAAAAAATAATTTCCTGATCCTATAGGGCTAAAAGGATGCCATTCTTTCAAGCATCCATACTACCTAATTTGTTCCTTTTACAAGGTGTCAGTTTCTACCCATTTGTTGCATGTTTTACAGACGAATATAAAATTGACATGTATTGTGGGTATTATTTAGGACACTATACCTAGAAATACCTGAGTCTTGCTCTCAACCAATCATCTTCCCATTGACCTATCAGAGGAGAATAAACCTACAGGCACAGTAACTATTTTACTATTATCTAGGCTTTAGCCTCAAGTCCCAGTGCCATGCCTCAGGAGAAGAACACCTTAGAAGAAGCCCTGTCCCTCCACTCAGTAGGTCCAGAAGCTCTGTGCTGTTTGCGCCCTGATGTTTCAGAGCCCTTAGATCTCCCACCCACTGCTGAAGGCCATAAGAGAAGGACCCAGAGCAGATGTTCATCCAGGAGTGGCTTTTCCACACCCATGGGGTCCTGAAATGTCCCCAGTCAGACCAATACTCCTCCTTAAGGACCAAAGTCTACTTCCTCTCTTCCTGGGGACATCCCTTTAAACACTTAAACATGGTGAACTGGAAGGCCTTTTCAAAGTTTCTGGGCTAAACTGACCAAGTCCTTCCTATTATACAGCTTATAGCTCCTCAGCATACTGGCCACCCTTTCTGTAGTTTGCTAGTGACATCTTGAAGCATGAATCACAGAATGTGACAGTCCAGGCATGATCAGGATGTAACACAGAAAACCAGTAATATCCCCTCTGTTTATCTGCACTTTTCATAGAACATTAAATTACAGTAGTGCTTTTCAGTAATCATATTCCACATTTGACTCCTTTTGATGTTGCTAATGCTTGTTCATTTCCCAAGTCTTTTTTCCTATTAATACAAATAGCTGTCAAGTTATCTGTTCTTAATTATGTGCTTGATTTTTTCCAAACCTAAACAAAGAACTTTATATTTATTGTTACAAATTTTTACCTCATTGAATTTGGCCCATTTTTTAGATGGCATTTATCTTCATAGTGATTTAGTCATCTGGAAAATTAGCTACCACATCTAGCTCTTTAACACTGACAAATAGGTGCCAATGCCCTTCAAGCAAAGGCCACCAGGAACAAGCCAGTAGTTAAGTTAGGCTTACTGTTCTTTTGCAGCAAGGAAGAACGTGTACTATAGAGAGGACTCTAAACTGGGCGATTTGGGAAGAAAGTCTAAGGAAACAGAGGTCTGCTCTAGACTGGATGCTGTCAGAAAGCAGGGGAAATTCTAGGATTAGGTATCTCAATAAATCTTATTTATAGGAGGGCAGACTAGAGTTAGAATAAAATTTTATTTGGTAAAGAAGAAGGAATCACTCATTTTAACTGAAAGATGTTGAGTATTTTCTGAGTGTCAGAGTGACCTTGTTCTTATCTGTGCTTAGCTAACATTACGAAGTGATCTTGTTTTGTTTCACTACTCTGATCATAGTCTCAGAGTAACCTTGAGGATGGTATTCTGCAAGATGATTTGAACCATCAACATACAAACAGAAGCTCTGTAATTTACCAGTTATGTGACTTTGGTAGGTTACTTTTAAAAAGAGTCTCTGTGCCTCTGTCTTCTCATCTGTAAATAGAGTTAAAATGTATTTATCTTATAGGACTGTGGTGAAAATGAGTTTTCATGGGTAAGGCTCCTACAACAGGCCCTGGCATGTGCTAAGTTCTATGTATAGTGAGTGCTTGTTTGAGTATCCACTTTCTTCACCTCTAAGGTATGTGTATCCTTTATGAACAGGATCATAAAGGTTTTGCTCAATTTATGAGAGAACATATTCTATACATTGGGCTTCCCATGTGACACAGTGGTAAAGAATCTGCCTGCTAATGCAGGAGGCATGGGTTCAATCCCTGAGTCAGGAAGATCCACTGGAGTAGGAAACGGCAACCCAATCCAGTATTCTTGCCTCGAAAATTCCATGGACAAAGGAGCCTGACAGGCTACAGTTCATGGAGTTGCAAAGAGTCAGACACAACTGAGCTACTGAGCACATACACACACACACACACACACACACACACACATTCTACAGATTAAAATCAACTATCTTAGAATACAGCAATAGGCTGCCAACATGCCCCTCCCCTATTTTTATTCCTTTTATCTTTCTTTCACAAAGGAAATTAGATTGCACAGCAAGATGTCACCCATGTACAGCTATTTTTATAATCATAGAGTTGAAATTATGAATTTGTGCTTTTACTCTACAGTGTCTACACAAGAGATGCAGAAAGATTAAGTGCAACCTGAATTCTTCCATTTTACCTTCCACTGCTAAGATGTAGTTTAGCCAGTCAGTCAGCACAAGACCACTTTTCTCAAAGTCAGAGAGCCCATTAAGACGCTGCCAACTCTATCCTCAAGTCTGCTTGCTTGTAAGCCTCATAAGCATCCTATTCTAATAAATCACTTATCTACAAAAAAAAAAAGACCCTGCCAATTCAATTAGAATGTAAATGGACTTTAAAAGAAGGCTGCTGAAATGCAGACGTCACTACCACTAAGCCTAACTGCCAAACAAATTTAAGCAAATGGGGAATCCATTGAACTATAATTAGAGTAGGGTCATCCTTTGAGAATCTTAAATGGCAACCCACTCCAGTATTCTTGCCTGGAGAATCCCATGGAGGGAGGAGCCTGGTAGGCTACAGTCCACGGGGTCACAAAGAGTCAGACACGACTGAGCTACTTCACTTCACCTTTCTCTTAGTCGGACAACTATGAAACTGAACTGAATTGAACACCTTTCTCTGCCTCTCCAAAAGCTTGTTGTTGTTCAGTCACTCAGTCATGACCATCTCTTTGCAACCCCACTGACTGCAGCACACCAGTCTTCACCATCCTTCCCTATCTCTGGAGTTTGCTCAAATTCATGTTCATTGAGTCGGTGATGCTATCCAACCATCTCATCCTCTGTCGCCCTCTTCTCCTCCTGCCCTCAATCTTTCCCAGCATCAGGGTCTTTTCAAATGAGTCAGCTCTTCACAGAAGGTGGCCAAAGTATTAGAGCTTCAGCTTCAGCATCAGTCCTTCCAATGAACATTCAGGGTTGATTTCCTTTAGGATGGACTGGTTGGATCTTCTTGCTGTCCAAGGGACTCTCAAGAATCTTCTCCAGCACCACAGTTGGAAAGCATCGTTTTTTCGGCACTCAGCCTTCTTTATGGTCCAACTCTCACATTCATACATGACTACTAGAAAACCATAGCTTTGACTATAAAGACCTTTGTCTGCAAATATGCTGTCTAGGTTTGTCATAGCTTTTTTTCCAAGGAGCAAGTGCCTTTTAATCTCATGGCTGCAATCACTGTCTGCAGTGATTTTGGAGCCCAGGAAAATAAAGTCTGTCACTGTTTCTCTGGTTTCCCCATCTATTTGCCATGAAGTGATGGGACTGGATGCCATGATCTTCGTTTTTTGAATGCTGAGTTTTAAGCCAGTTTTTTCACTCTGCTCTTTCACCTTCGTCAAGAGACTGTACAGTAGGACCTTGTTGTCTATCCATCCGATATATATAATAGTTTGCATCTTCTAACCCCAAACTTCCACTCTTGGAATCCCTGAGAGCCAGTGTAGAACAAGCCTCAGAGGGAAGAAGTTGGGATATTTACCCCCTACCCTCAACCGTTATTAATGGAGGGCTATTTCTGCAGTAAGCAGTATTGCCAGCTTGCCCTGCAAAACTTGAGCATGCTTTTGGGGCCTAAGACACTCTCCTTTTTCTCACAACAAGGTAGGCAGAGCTTGTAGCAGAAAACCATGATTGTACAGTGAGTGCTGTAGGGATATGGTGAGGCATCCACAGTGTTTACATACAGTCTCTATCATGGTATCATGATAGCCTCTATCATACGTACACAGACTAATGAGCAGACACATTTTCGGTCTCTCCCTGGACTGTAAGCATCTCAAGGGCGAACTTTGAGGATGGCTTATAGAAGGTNAACTGGGTCTATGAATGAATGAATCAATAAAATAGTCTCAAAGCAAAGGAAAACAATAATTTTGAAGAGAAGAAAATCAGAGTCAGATATGATCCAGTAGGAAGGAAGGTAGTAAAGAAAATATAGATAATAGGAAATAGCCTCAGATAAAAGAATTAGAAGAAAACAGTAAAAAGACAGGGATTTAATTTGCAAGGCTACTTCTGCAAATCACTTTTCTTTTTGCAAAAGGAAATTCCATATTGCATGCCCTAAAAGAACAGTCATTCATAATAACTTGGAAGAAGGAACATCTGAAAAATATTTTAGGACTATATACCTGTGACAAGCACCAGCTCTTTACCTTGATGATACAGGGAAATTACAAAGTACCATGACATTTGTTTTTCCTTGCTGGCTTTCACAATTAAGTCCAAACTCCTAATTCACTCGGTCTGTTAAAGCCGCATCTAAACCCCTCAACCTTTAAGACAAAAAATAAACATGCTGCCTACCTCCCAGGCGAAGCATTTACAACCTCTTCAAAATCCTGCTTGCTAAGGAAGCAGTTGTTACCTTAATTAATGATCTATGAAATCCTCTTTAAGCACTTTGTGCAAACCTGTGGCAGAATATGGAAAAAATGCTAAATGACTGAAGAGAATATGCACTGTTTTACTGTCTTCGTCTTGAAAGAAGAAAATTTCCATCCAAGGACCAAAAAAAAGGAGGCTTGCATTTTCAATCTAAAAATATCTTTATAAAGTATTTTCTGTTTGTTAATCTTTCAATGGCTAGTTTCCCAACATGGAATCTGTGGGGTTAATGTCCTTGACATGACTATGCACACATTTATAGCAAAGGTGTGAGGCAAACATGGTATTTTATTACTGAAAGGCATTTTAGAAGTTCTCTGGGACCTCATTACCCAATGTATGGGTCTCTGGACTAGCAGCATTCACTTGTTGGAAAAGTCTCAGGCTCTGACCTACTAAGTCATAATCTCTTGGACTGGGGCCTGGGAATTGGTATGTTATCTAGGTCTCAAATGATGCTCGTGTGCATCAAAGTTGGAGAAGTATTGATCTAGAGCAGAATAGTCAAGATGGAGTCTGTATACCAGCAA
Organism: Redunca redunca; assembly: GCA_006410935.1. NCBI lineage: Eukaryota > Metazoa > Chordata > Mammalia > Artiodactyla > Bovidae > Redunca > Redunca redunca. The sequence goes on along the minus strand of SJYQ01000578.1, from coordinate 11,257 downwards.
CTCTGGTGAGTTGTTAATTACAGTCTACAACTGGGAAGTGCATTTGTTATTGATTATTCTCAATTCCTGTGCTAGTATAAGGAGCGAGGATTCCTATGTATTCTCCCAGTTTGAGTAACAAGCCCAGGGTAGAAACACCTTTTTGAAGCGATGTACTCCATGGAATTAAAAGATGCTTGCTCCTTGGAAGGAAAGCTATGACAAACCTAGATAGTGTATTAAAAAGCAAAGACATCATTTTGCCAAAAAAGGTCTGTATAGTCAAAGCCACGTTTTTTTCCAGTAGTCATGTACAGATGTGAGAGTTGGACCACAAAGAAGGCTGGGCACTGAAGACATGATGCTTTTGAACTGTGGAGTTAGAGAAGACTCTTGAAAGTCCCTTGGACAGCAAGGAGATCAACCCAGTCAATCCTAAAGGAAATCAACCCTGAACATTCATTGGAAGGACCGATGCTGAAGCTGAAGCTCCAATACTTTGGCCACGTAATGCAAAGGGCCGACTCATTGGAAAAGACTTTGATCTGGGAAAGATCAAAGGCAAAAGGAGAAGAGGGCAGCAGAGGATGAGATGGTTAGATAGCATCACTGACTCAATGGACGTGAATCTGAGCAAATTCCAGGAGATAGTGGAAGACAGGGGAGCCTGGTGTGCTGCAGTCCATGGGATTTCAAAGAGTCAGACATGACTCTAGGACTTAGTAAAAATAAAGATTATGCACGGGGCTTCCCTGATAGCTCACTTGGTAAAGAATCTGCCTGCAATACAGGAGACCCCAGTTTGATTCCTGGGTTGGGAAGATATGCTGGAGAAGGGATAGGCTACCTACTCCAGTATTCTGGGCTTCCCTTGTGGCTCAGCTGGTAAAGAATCCGCCTGCAATGCAGGAGGCCTGAGTTCGATCCCTGGTCTGGGAGGATCCCCTGGAGAAGGGAAAGGCTACCCACTCCAGTATTCTGGCCTGGAGAATTCCATAGACTGTATAGTCCATAGGGTCTCAAAGAGTCGGACATGACTGAGACTTTCACTTTTCACATGCAAACCACAGTGACTTACACACAGCCAACACTCATCAAATATTTCCTTTCTCTTCCTTTGTTTTGTTTTGTTGTAAGCCCACAAGAAAAGGTCATCAGCAATCTTCTACACAGCTGAGGCTATCATTCATCTTTCAATCTGAAGAGCCTGTCACATTATCTAGTACATACTAGGTTCTTGAGAAATGTTGAATGAATTGCTGGTTTCAACTCAGGGCTCCTTGCTCAGTGGCCTGAAGGTGGGAAACCAGTCAGCAATAAGTCATTAGAAGTCATGTCATTTCTTATGCAGGGCATTTTAAAGATCCAAAATTATGTCTTTTCTTACATGTAATGTCAATGTTTGGCAAAACCAATACAGTAATGTAAAGTAAACCAAAGTAAAAATAAAAATTAAAAAAAAAACAAAACAAAACAAAAAAACAACAAAATTATGTCTTCACAAGAATCCAGCCCACTGGCATCTGACTTCTAGCCTCACACAAAAATCTATGGGGAAAGAAATAGACAGTTACCTGGAATAGTATAATTGAGTTCTTGATGTAAAAGTATCTCCACATGCTCCTCTGACTCTTGAAAACAACCCTGCATATTATTTTGATTAATTTCACTGCCTACTGTTCAGTGCATAAGAGGCTCACAACTATATTATTCAACTCCAACCTAAAAAAGGAAAGCATGTAGGAGAGAATAGGGAAAGGGTGTGGCTACTGCTAGAGGTGGCAGGAGGAAGTGCCTCCGGGAGGGAGCTATCATTCTCAAGCTAAGGATGGAAGGTTGAATTGTCATTCAGCAGGCAGACAAGTGAGAGAGAAGAGGACATGGGAAGGCCCAGAGAGGAAGAGAAGTCTGGGTTATTGAGGGAACAGAGAGTTTTTAAAGCAAAGGGTTCATGAGAAACAATGGAAAATGAAACTCAAACAGTCTGTTAGGGTCTGATTATAAGGGGCCTGGCAATCTGTGCCAACAGGATCTGGATGTTTATCAATTCATGGATAACCAGAAAAGTGAATTCAGAAACTTTTATCATTGGATCTTATTTCTTGTAACAAAAAATTGCTTCCTCTGAGAAGTTCTTGAAAACTTGGCAGCATTTACTGCTACCTCGTTGGTAAAATCAAACAAAAGCTGTATATAGGTAGAGTCTAGGGCTCAGCAGGAAGTGTCAGGGCCTACCACCATGCCTGATCACAGCAGACTGTCTCCCAGTCTCCCTGTGAAACCTCAGCACCTTTTCAAGCATGACAGATGACAGCAGCTATGTGTTTAAACAGAACATGTGACTCTTGGTCAGGACTCTTCTGTGGATCTGAAAGCCTCTCTTTTAAATTTTCCTATGACAAGCACGTACCTATCATAGCACATGTCTATCATATGGCAGATACTCAGTAAAGATGTGATAAATGAATAATGATAGCAAAGAAACCAACCAAGGCCATTAAACATACTACTTTTCAAATTGTGGGCCGTGAATGACTTGTCGGTCATCAAATCAGTTCAGTGGCTTACCACCAGCTTCTTTGCAAAATAAAAATTAGAAAAAAAATTTTAAAATGTCAGAGTGTATCCTGTTTTGGAAATTTAAATATCACTTTGCAAACCTTTTGTTTCTGTTAGATATACCAGTGTGTTTAGGATGTGTGTGCATGTCCTGGCTGGTAATGGAAAATATGTGCTCTATCTTGGGTCACAGCAAAGAAGTGACTTCAGGGTACAGCAGGTTAGGTAAACAAGTTCATCTGAGCTTTTGTGGATTACACCTTCTCAAATACCCTTAAGACTCAGTCACAAGTTCCAGTAGCACAGGGTCCTTATTTAGTTGCTATGACGACAGGGACAGATGGTTTACCTTGCACTCACTATTACGCCTCGCCACAAAGCACTGAGCCCCTTGCCCTACTTACCAGCCCCCATCCACACCCCACCTGATGACTGTGGTGCCCAAGACCCTGTGGGTTCACCAGGAAGTAACCTGTGTCTGTAGCATGGAAGCTGGGTCATAAGGAGGCATACACTGGGGGAAAGAGATACATCTACTCAGGATTTCAGACTGTTTTCTATGAAAATGTATCTTATTATCACCATTTAAGTTTTCCTCTTTGACTCTGCTTATAACTATTGCATTGGCATTTTTGAAAAGGAAAAGGAGACAGAGTCTCCACTACATGCCATGTCCTATGCTACCTCCCTTCACATACACTCTCTTAATTAGAAACTTGATTGGTGGACAATTAGATCAACGGACTCCAGTATTATTTTCAAAGTGTGCCCAATCTCTGTCTTCTGAGTTTACTGCAATAAATCTTCCCTCTGGGCCTACAGACAATTTTCTGCCCGAAATCTCAGATCTGGTAACCATAGTAATGAAAGAGAAGGAGGGGACATCTTGGGAATGCAGCACAGATACTTAAACAAAACAAAACAAAACAAAACAAAAAAACCTCTGTTATTTTCCATTTCCCTTTTCCTAATTTTTTCTGCAAGAGTTGCTTACAAGAAGCTACAGTTGAAGTGCTAGTGAATAAATGGTTTCAGGGAAGGATGACGAAAGCTGAGGCACAGATGATCTACAGAAGTAAACAATCATCCAGAAGAATGGAGCATAGATGGTGTTTCTGGTTCACTTCACTGCCTTGCGTGTCCTTGGAAGAAGCAACAGGAAAGTGCCTCCTGATGGTTTACAGCCTTCATTTGCTACTAATCTTAACACAGAACCTATAGTCCATCCATTCTCAACAGAGTAGACCTAGCTTGTGAGGATCATTCAAATTCCAAAAAATAAATATGATCAGCCACAGAAAGTAGGTTTACAGTTTTTCACCTGGAGAAAACGTGTGCGTTTACTGTGCAAAGCAATGAAGTGATGGCCCAGGGACGTCTCTTTTTTAAGGATACACCTCACTGCCCCTCTGTCAAACCTTCCTAAGGCTTCTCCAAGTCACACCTGGGTGATTTCATCATGATGTTAACCTGCCTCTTCAAAGCTGGGAGGAAGGGATCAAGGGCAAGACTAAATATAGGTCCAATTCTGTGGATAGAGTTCTCAGTTTTTGAGTTTATTGAGCTCCCTGCAGAAATGAACAGTTTGCCAAACTTTGACAGCCAACAGCACTGACTGCTCTCCCACTGAGCAGCTTTCAGCAGAAATGGAGCAGTGGGAGGGAAAAGGAGAAAGAAAGAAGTGGCTATTTGGAAGGGTGTTATTACAGTATGGAGCCTCTAGGCTGTCAAAACTGGCTATGATAGAGACCTCCACAAACATGTGTAGACTTCTAAAAATATATCCATTCCATGCCTAGTTTACATAATATGAGGTTACACATTACTATTTACAGTTTTTTTAATTATTCCATATTATATATTTTATATATTTTGAGAAGGAAATGGCTACCCACTCCAGTATTCTTGCCTAGAGAATCTCATGGACAGAGGGACTGGTAAGCTACAGTCCATGGGGTTGCAAAGAGTTGGAAATGACTGAACAACTAACACACACATATTACATATTATAATCTTCTTCAACATTATAACAGCAGCAAGGGACTTGCTGCTTAAGTGAAACCCTTAGAAATGATGACATAGAATAGTATGCAAGTCAAAAATAATGAAAAGCGAAAATATACCAGAACCAAATTGTTGCTGTGTGCTGATTATATTACAGCAGAATTTCTCAAAATGGGATCAGAATGACCAGAAACTTCCAGGAGATAATGAGGGTCATAGCAGGGCACAGCTTACTAAGTACATCTTTCCAGCACTTGGGTCAGCACCTTCAATGTGGTTTGCCCTCCTGGACCTCTTAGCAATTTTCATATACAACCAGAGACTCTCATAATCAGAAAGTACATAAGTAGTCATCTCGTCCCCTAACCCACATCAGTACCCAACATTGCCAACAAATGATCAAACACTTGAATATCTAACAACAAGAAATTCATTACCTTCCAAGATGTTGTGTTCCATGTTCAGGCACAGAGTTGTTTAAAGTTTTCCACACGTTGGTTGAGTTGAATTCTGTCTCCCTGTAATGTCAACCAATTGTTTTTGATAAGCGACCTTGGAGTCAATAGTACAAAGAGTCTTTCCTTTTTCTGAAAACACCTGTTATATGAGCCAGGCTTATTTGTTTTCAAGGCCAGCCTCTCTTGTTCCCGCTATGGCTCCTCATTTGGTGTGCTTTCAGGAACACTTAGCATCCTGGAAAGGTTCCCTTGCCCCCTCCCCTGCACTCAGTCTGTCCTGTCTGTATCTCTTACCCCTTTTCCTATCCAATGATTCAAGGACAACAGTCCATCAACTGGGATATCAAAACAGTTTCTCTTTCAAGATTTTGAGTGGTCTAATTATAGTAAAGACTTGCACTGAAAAGGTTCCTGTAGAGTTGAAGTTGGGGTGGCTCAGTCGAAATATGCATAAGTAAAGGAAGCTGAAAGAGGAAAAGCAGAAATGTGGGAGAATGACTGCCCTGAGAGAATGTGACTAAATCTCACTTCCTGACATGGTCACTAGAGTTCCCGGACTGGGTAGCCCTGCTGACACCTTCATTAATATCATCTTTCTTGTTAACATTTATTGAGTACATATCATACACCAGCACTGATACAAGTCTTTAATGTGCATTAGCTCACCAAATCCTTTCAAAAACTCTCAAAGGAAGATGCCATTATTCCCCTTTTTATTGCAGAGGAGACTGAGGCACATAGAGATCTGAGTAACTGATTCAGCTCCCACAATGGTTACTAACAGAGCCAAGGGTGGAAACCAGGAGTACTGGATCTAGAATCCAGGTTTCTTACCTTAACAGGGCGTTATAGACTCCTCAGATTTTCTTACAATATTTTTATAGTCATTTCTTAAAGAAATTCCCCATTTAAGTTGTCATGAGGAGCTTTCTGTCCTTTGTAACAAATCCTTAATCATTAAGATATAAAAAGATTATAATATACTTAAGTTAAAATATACTGAATATACAGTTCTAATATACTGAAGTTCAGTTCAGTCGATCAGCCGTGTCTGACTCTTTGTGACTCCATAGACTGCAGCACGCCAGGTCTCCCTGTCCTTCACTATCACACAGAGTTTGCTCAAACTGATTTCCATTGAGTCAGTGATGCCATCCAACCATCTCATCCTATGTCATCCCCTTCTCCTCTCGCCTTCAATCTTTCCCAGCATCAGAGTCTTTTCCAATGAGTCAGTACTTTACATCAGGTGGCCAAAGTATTGGAGCTTCAGCTTCAGCATCAGTCCTTCCAATGAATATTCAGGGTTGATTTCCTTTAGGATAGACTGGTTGGATCTCCTTGCAGTCCAAGGGACTCTCAAGAGTCTTCTCCAACACCACAGTTCAAAAGCATCAGTTCTTCAGTGCTCAGCTTTCTTCATGGTCCAACTCTCACATCCATACATGACCACTGGAAAAACCATAGCCTTGACTAGACGGACCTTTGTTGGCAAAGTAATGTCTCTGCTTTTGAATATGCTATCTAGNACTGTTTCCCCATCTATTTCCCATGAAATGATGGGACTGGATGCCATGATCTTCGTTTTCTGAATGTTGAGCTTTAAGCCAACTTTTTCACTCTCCTCTTTCACTTCATCAAGAGGCTCTTTAGTTCTTCGCTTTTGGCCATAAGGGTGGTATCATCTGCATAGCTGAGGTTATTGATATTTCTCCCAGCAATCTTGATTCCAGCTTGCGCTTCATCCAGCCCAGCGTTTCTCATGATGTACTCTGCATAATAGTTAAATAAGCAGGGTGACAACATACAGACTTGACGTACCCCTTTACCAATTTTAAATCAGTCTGTTGTTCCAAGTCCAGTTCTAACTGTTGCTTCCTAATCTGCATACAGATTTCTCAGGAGGCAGGTCAGGTGGTCTGGTATTTTCATCTCTTTCATAATTTTCCACAGTTTATTGTGATCTACACAGTCAAAGGCTTTGGCATAGTCAATAAAGCAGAAATAGATGTTTTTCTGAAACTCTCTTGCTTTTTTGATGATCCAACGGATGTAGGCAATTTGACCTCTGGTTCCTCTACCTTTTCTAAATCCAGCTTGAACATCTGGGAGTTCATGGTTCACTTACTGTTGAAGCCTGGCTTGGAGAATTTTGAGCATTACTTTGCTAGCGTGTGAGATGAGTGCAACTGCGCGGTACTTTGAACATTCATTGGCATTGCCTTTCTTTGGGATTGGAATGAAAACTGACCTTTTCCAGTCCTGTGGCCACTGCTGAGTTTTCCAAGTTTGCTGGCATATTGAGTGCAGCACTTTCACAGCATCATCTTTTATGATTTGAAGCGGCTTAGCTGGAATTCCATCACCTCCACTAGCTTTGTTCATAGTGATGCTTCCTAAGGCCTACTTGACTTCACATTCCAGGATGTCTGGCTCTAGGTGAGAGATCACACCATCTGGGTCATGAAGATCTTTTTTGTATATTCTTCTGTGTATTCTTGCCACCTCTTCTTAATATCTTCTGCTTCTGTTAGGTCCAGACCATTTCTGTCCTTTATAGTGCCCATCTTTGCATGAAATGTTCCCTTGGTATCTCCAATTTTCTTGAAGAGATCTCTAGTCTTTCCCATTCTGTTGTTTTCCTCTATTTCTTTGCACTGATCAATGGGGAAGGCTTTCTCATCTCTCCTTGCTCTTCTTTGGAACTCTGTATTGAAATGGGTATATCTTTCCTTTTCTCCTTTGCCTTTTGCTTCCCTTCTTTTCTCAGCTCTTTGTAAGGCCTCCTCAGACAACCATTTTGCCTTTTTGCATTTCTTTTTCTTGGGGATGGTCTTGATCCCTGCCTCCTGTACAATGTCACGAACCTTCTGTCCATAGTTCTTCAGGCACTCTGTCTATCAGATCTAATCCCTTGAATCTATTTTTCACTTCTACTGTATAATTGTAAGGGATTTGATTTAGGTCATACCTGAATGGTCTAGTGGTTTTCCCTATTTTCTTCAATTTAAGTCTGAATTTGGCAATAAGGAGTTCATGATCTGAGCCACAGCCGGCTCACCTGGCTAAATAGCACAGACAAATGTCTCTGAGCTGCTCTTTAGTTGCACTAAAAAGCAGGGTCGGTGAACCAAATGACAGTGCCTTTACATTCTATAACATACCTGTGATATTCATGTATTCTTCCAGAAGCAGTGCATTCCAGGGTACTATTAAAGAAAAAAAAAACAAAAACCCTGCCATCTAACTTTCCTTTAATTACTCTAGCCTAACATCACCTCGTCTATAGTATCTTGTGGCCTGTACATTCCTTTACCAGGCAGCAGATATCACATTATACTGGAATCATTTGTCTGTATCATAGTTGCCCAGCCTCAGCACTATTGACATTTGAAGCTAGATAATTCATGCTTTGCTGTGAGGTGCTGTCCTGTGTATCGCAGGTGTGTAGCAGTGTTCTCGCTTCTACCCACTCCATCCCAGAGCACGCTCTGCTCCACTTTGACAACCAAAAATGTCTCCAGACATTGTGTAATGTCCCCTGGGCGATGGGGGGCAAAATCACTCTTGGTTGAAAGCCACTGGTCCACATATTCCAGACCTCTTCCACCAATCCCACAATGACTTCAAGGGCAGGACTGTCTTTTGTACCCTTATTTCTCTCCAATGCCTGGTACATTATGATGCTCAATAAATCTTAATTGAAGAAAACTACAGTAACTTGCATCAAGATGCCTGGAAGCCTAGATTACCTATATATCTATATCTGGCTGAGTTTAGTCAGGAAAACAGAGACACTATACATACTACTAGGATAAGGGGTATACTGTAGAAATTACAACTTATATAAATATGACAGTAACTGGGGAAAGGAAGGTCTGGAAGACTACAGTCAGAAGACAGAACTTTAAGCCAAACTTCTCATGAGGTAAGCAGGTATTCACAGGAAAATCTGAGAAGCTACCATATTTCGCCTCCAAAGGGGGACAGTAAAATTGGAGCCCATAGAAAGGTGTGGAATGCCACTTTATCCAACAAGTCAGCCTCATCTGACCACCAAACACTCCCCCAAATAATGGCCTCTCCTTCCCTTCTACCTTCCACATCTCCCAAATTCCTCTCACTAGCTAACCCTTACCTGGAACCAATCAAGGAGGGAATTCTTGGAAATGCAGTTTTTTCCAGCTGTAGGCAGGCACTTCTACAGGAGTGGAAGTGCCAGGTAAACAACAGATAATCTCACACAGTAACCACTTTTTGACACCAAGTGTGTATGTTACATATAGAGATCAAACCATGACAACAGTCTGAAGAATTTGGTAATCACAGTCATTCACACTAGAAAGCAAGTGAGTGTTTGATATGATGGGTTGTTGTTTCTATTGTTATTGCTTTTAGTTTGGCAGTGGACTCACCCTCTGATCACCTGTCCCCTCCAGTCTGCACTGTGTAGACAGCCTCAACACTCGCTTTGCTTACACCCTGAACAGATGGCAAACTATGTTAATAATTGAACAGCTCATACTCCAGATGGAAGATGTTCACCTTCATGCTTCTTAGCCTTTAGTGTGTCTTCTGAGCATTCTGGCCAGACCAGAATTGACAGAGACTACTGGAAAAGAATTTCCATATGCAAGGCATTGCTTCCCTCTTGAGGCATTAAAACATCATAACCATGTTATTGATTTCTAAACTACTTTCTAAGACAGCAGCTGATATTAAGTGAAAATATTTCTGCTTTATAGGTTTTGAGTCAAAAGTCAATTATTTTTAAATAATTACTTCCAGTTTATTAAAAAAAAAATAGAGTGCTGGAGGTGAGGTGTGGTCCGAAGTAGAGTGAAGTATATAGCTCACTTTAGAAAAGTAGATTCAAAATATGCATTAAATGGACCTATATCTTCAGGATAGCCCATGAAAGTCTAACATATTTACACCTGGCCCTTTAAGGAAACTGTTTGCTGACACCTGGACTAGAGGGAAAGCAACAAGAACTGAGCCCTGAGAAGTAAATGAGACATTACAAAGAGTTGTCTTTTACTGAAGTGAGAGCCACTGGAGGTTTGAGCTCATGAAGGAAGATCTGACCTGACTCACATTTTAACAGGATTCCTCTAGTTGCTGGATTAAGAATAGACATTCTTGTTGGGAGGGAGGGTCTAGAAGCCAGGGGATCAGGTAGAAGATGATCACTGTGATTCTGGTGGAAATGATTCTGATGAATCACTGTAAGGTGGCTCAGTCCACATGGAGTGGACGTGCTGGTAAGAGGTGCCTAGACTCTGGTCTGGAGATTGAGTTGGTTAGACTTCCAAGTACTAGATATGTTACATACCCCGCCCCCGCCATGTGCAGGGGAGGCTAGATATAGTCGTGCACATGTATGACCAACTAAAGCAGAGCTTCTTGAGTAGGCACAATGTTGTCCCCCAAGGGACATTTGGCAATCAATGTCAAGAGACATTTTTCATTGTCACAACTGCAGCAGAAATGTGTTGCTTCTTCTAGCAGTTAGAGACCAGGGATGCTGCTAAACATCCTAAAATACACAACACAGTTCTCTACCACAAAAATAATTACTTGGCCCCAATGTCAACAGTGCTATAAGTAAGGAACCTTGACCTCAAGAAAGGCCCACTAATGGAAGAAGAAAGAAAGATGGGTTTTCATGGGTAACTGGGAGTCTTAGCCCAGCTCAACTGCCAGTGCCCTAACTCCTGCAAGGCATCTGTAGGCTGTGGCAATAGCAATTTTGGAGTCCCAGCTCATACCAAAGCTGAATCCTGTTTGTCCTCTCTTGCCCACATATCTTTCCCCAGTTATTGGAAGTGAAGTGAAGTGAAGTGAAGTCGCTCAGTCGTGTCCGACTCTTTTCGACCCTGTGGACTGTGGCCTGCCAGGCTCCTCTGTCCATGGGAGTCTCCAGGCAAGGATACTGGAGTGGGTTACCATTTCCTTCTCCAGGGGATCTTCCCAACCCAGGGATCGAACCCAGGTCTCCTGTATTGGAGGCAGAGCTTTGTCCCAAATAAGAAACTCTGCTGCCCTTTTTCTGTATGTATACATACATATATATATACACACACACATACAGAAGCTTTTAAAAATAACAATGAGATGATGAAAGAGATTTTGTGTAATAACAGGCAAATGGTGCAGAGCACTACAGTGCAGGTATTAATTTGTTTAAAGAGATTTCTGAAGAAAAATGTTCCATTAATTAAAATTTCAAGACTTAAAACTTAAAGATGTTTGGT
>SJYQ01000576.1:534299-542306 GCA_006410935.1 Redunca redunca | reverse complement strand
TTTTTTTTTTTTTTTTTTTTGCCTTTTTTAAAGTTTTGGCCTAGCTAGTTTGAGAACCAAACCTAGCAAACTGCTTTTCTTGTTTAGACATTTAGCAGCAGGCAGAATTCAATTAGGAAGCATAAGTCCTCTCCTTGCTTATTTGCACAAGACTTAGTTACACCATTCTGAAAGGAAAGTGTAGTCAACCTCATGTCAAAGGTGAGTTACAAAAAAGAAACAAGTCTTTTCAGAGTCTGGGATTACTGGCAGAGAGAGTCTTGGTAGGGCACTTACTGTTTAAGAAGCAAGAGGTAGCTGACAAAAGAAATTTTTGTGTTTTGAAAATTGTTTCTGAGGCTTTCAGAGATAACTTGTAAATTAGATTCTCTTTTTGTGCTTTGGCCAGCGGATCCAAGTTTGCACGTTATCTCTTTTGTAAAAAGCCAACGGCCGACAAAGAGTAAAGGCGGCTGTCTGGGCTGAGGCATCTTCCTGCCAGCCTCTCTAAGCTCGAGAGGGACGGGATTTAAGTACCGAATGATTGATGGGGGTGAAGCTCTTTCTCTCCTCTCCTTTCTCCCCTACTACCCAGAGCTCCACCTCACTCTCCAAAACTACTCTTAGAAGGAGACAGGGACGCTGAACTCAGAATCCTTGATTTGAAATAAAACAGCTGTGTCGACATTAGTGTTACCGAAGCAAAGAAATTGGGGCAGCAAATTCCAGGCCTCCCCCCCTCCCCCATCTGTTCCCACAGTCATGCTTTGGAAACATCATGAGCTTATAAAATAAGCACTGTAGATTATAATGTATATCATGTAATGCTTTTTAAAAAAATCATTTTATTAAATCTAATAACATAGTATCCAAAGATTAATTCTCTATAACCTTAGAGAAAGTTTACCTAGTCATTTGTAATAGAAACTGGGAATACTATGTGATGACTCTATTCTGCATAATAGAGGGGTAGGGGGTTGACTAGTGGAGAGATGGGGGGTAAAGCTGTCATTTCAGTGGATAATGTCATTTTGGTTGTGCTTTTTAAAAAATAAGACAAAATCATTAAAAAAAATCCATATATTTGCAGATCTGCCAGTAGCTTTTGAGGTTTCTGATCAGGCAGTGAACACTGCCAGTTCTGATGCACATGAGGGGTTTAGTTTGAAAAACATCTTTTTTCCCTTCTACCAAATATGAAAAGGTATTTTTCCCTTCTGACAGATAAATGGGTAATCTACCACATTATATTTTTTTTCTTGTTCAGAGGTAGGGAAAGTATACCCTACCTCTATCTCATATGCTTGCTTTTTCTTGAAAATGTGTTCTTTTATAAAATTTATCATTCAGTTATTTTTGGACAGAAATATCTGTTGAATTGTGATAGCTAGGCATTTTGAAAGCAACTGAAAGTTACAGGCTTTAAAACAAGATATTTGCCCATTTTAAACTAAGTAAGTGACCAGTGAGATAATCGTTAAGATTTCTTTTTCAGCCACATTTTACCATCTGTCTCTTATTAAGTATCCATGATATTATGAGGTCTCCTTATCTACATAGTTCTTTGGGGGCGTTCCCTCACATCGTTTTGGCCACCTTAATCTTGATTGTTGAAGTACTTTGTGAGAGGATTCCATTCTCATAAATCTCTCTTCTTTCCAAAGCCCTTAATTATGAGAGTTTGAATAAAGGAAATGGCTCTTTTTGAGAAAAAAAATGTATTTAAAAATATTTTAAAATGAAAATTCAACACTCTAGTATATAATCAGAGTCATTGTTAAAAAATGTTGTGTATTAGGAAAAAAATCAGCATAACCTTTTCCTTTCTAAATGGTAGGTTAAAATACTCCATGTTGATAGCTGCCAACCAAACTCTGATTTATTGCCACCACAAACCCTAAATAGTGTTCATTTACTAGTAATGTCTAATGGCATACATGATGGTTTGCCAGATTTGTGGCCTTTGTGAGGCTTATAAGCAGGACTGACTTGGGAAGATCATAAAACTTAATGAACTTCTCTACTGCAGGAGGTGTCCGCAGGGGAAGAGAAAGGCCTGCTTGCCTGGTTGGGCTGGTTGAAGTATTTTTTATGTTTAAAGAGAAGAAAATTACTATTAAAAATGCTTTGCTTTTAAAGGAACCCTCCCTAGAAAGAGTCGTAAGGATTTTACTTATCAAAACTGGATCAAGAAGGTAGCGTGTGAGTTTTTATATGCATTTAGAATATGATATATATGATTAAATCTTTTATCTTTACTGCTGTAAGTGGGACTAGCTTTCAGAGAGATAAGGCAGTATTCTCAGTCAGCACCTCTATTTCTGACCCTAAGGGTTTAGAGACTCATGGCATCTTCTTTTTCTGGTCTGTTTTCTTTCTTTTTTTAATGCTTCAATATAAAAATGTGTTCATTTTTCTTTTTACAGTGCCAGGTAATTCTTCAATTCCTAGTGTATAAAATCCAAATATTCCACCAAGTGAGATTTTAACAAGAAAGGTGAAAATTGTTGTATGTGAGTCTAAATGTTATGTATAATCTATATTGTGTATTCTTTTAAGTTGCTCTTGCAGTACTTCGAATATAGTTATCATTGTTTGTTCCAGAGTTTTAAAAACAAATGCTCTGTTTGATACATGATTCATTTCTGTGTTTTTGTGAACTATTTTCTAGTTTTAAAAAACTTTTTATTATGGAGAACTTCAATTATAAAAATATAGATAAAGAGAAACTTGAATCTCCATGAACTCATTGCCTATCTTCAGCAGTTAGCAACACTTGGCCAATCTTGTGTTCTCTGTAACTTCCACCCTTTCACAATTATTTTGAAGCAAATTTTAAAGGACTTTTAATGTTTTAAATTTTTTATCAGTATTAGACATTATCACTTATTTACATTGGAAATATTCAGTGATTAAATAGAGAAAATTACAAAGTCAGTGTATCCTGGAAATGTCATAAATTTTGTTGCTTTATTGCAAATTTTTCCTTGTGTAATTTAAGAATATTTTTTATTTTTATAGATTTGCTTAGCTTACTGGAGCTTTTTAAGGAAGTTTTGAGGAAGGATGTAAAAGAGTGATGTTTTTTTAACTTTCTTTACTCTTCTCTCATCCTTAGAAGATAATACATGTAATCTATTCATAGAAAACATAGAAAAAAAATCTTCTGTACTGGTTTGGAACTTCATGATCTAAAGTATTAAGCAGGTATTATTTTAAAAGTATAGACCTGTCTTCCATACCTTTTTTTCTTATTCCCAATAAAAGAATATTGAGCCCTCTTGTCAATACTAACTTGATCTGTGCAAGTAATTCTTTCATGCCTCAGTTTTAGTGGACTTCATTTTATTATAGATTATGTAATTTTGGTTTTTATTTGGGACTTTACTATGTTATTATGCTATTTTACATAATTTTAATCCAAATTGGAAGTATATAAATACAGTGGCAAAGGAAGCCGTGCCTTGCCTCAAAGAGCACATTGGTTCTTTGACTTTCATAAAAATTTTCTGGGTATATCTTTCATGTTAGGATCCTTTACCTTTTAACTAATTTTGCTTGTACTTTTAGATTTCTGTTTACAACTTTTGTAAATGGCCACTTCCAAGACCTTTAGCATCTTATTTGGATTATGTGTGTTTTGATAGTTTATGGTGGCATTGTATAGGATGAAGTTATATGAAGTATGGCTGTGAAGAATGAAAACTGAAATTCATGAACCACACCCTAAATCATTCGTTTTATTTTGTACTCATACCACTGAGATATTTCAGAATACCTAACAGATCAGGACCGAACACATCATGCTAAATAAGGATTTTTATACTATTTTCCCTCTATTTATGTACATATGAACAACTTTAGGCATTTATTCTTTCAGTATTGACATTATGAGAATTATGTTTTATTAGTTTTCTCAGCAGGCTTGTGTTTTAGCCATTTATCAGTGGGATCAGCATGATTTAGGTAGTAACAGACTAACAATGCTTGTATACTCCCTCCCATGTTGACCTTTTCAAACATTTGCTCTACTTCAGTAGGCCATTTGAGTCTTTACATATGAAGAGAGTAAATAATTTATATCACTATGTAGTGTGAATTGGTCAAAGATTTTTTAGATCTATCTAGCTAAAAAGATTTTTTACAAAGTTGTAGAGGTTAATCAAACATACAAATTACTATCAGAGCTCTGTGTTAGTGTTACATTTAGCAAATAAATTAGTAGGAAATGCTTGAATGAGCCACTGAAAAAAATAAACCATCTTTATATGCCTTTAGACACAGAACATATTTGAAAATAAATTTCATTAATCTTCAACTCTTGATTCTAATTACCCCCTTTGTAGGCAGCATAGTAACCAGAATCTCTTCTTTATTGTTATTTTGAAAATAGAGGTATTCCATAAACATATATACATACAATAAATATAAGATATTTGTAGTTTTTGATGGTTAATGGTTGTTTGCTTTGGTACTAAATTTGAGTGTATGTCTAGTAAAAATATTGGTGTGATAGAATGTGTTAAGTTGAATTGGCGTGGCATTTTTTTTTTTACTTTTGACTAACATGATAGTAACTCATTAGGACTGAGAATAGTTAAAAGTAATTATGGATAAAAATAATTGTTAAAAGTTTCCTACTTGTTTTCTTCAAGTTAAGTGCTTTACAAATGTTAAGCTGCTTTGAACAATAACCCTTTTTGTGTGATCATATTAATGAGAACTTGGTATACAATGTAATCCTTTTAATGTTGATGATTCCTCACAATGTTTAAACCATTAGTTGGGAGACTCAACATATGTTATGGCAAAATGATTTTTTTTGTTTATTTTGTTTTATGTGATACATAAGTTTTCAAAGCATATTTCTTAGGCATCAGAGTCCAGCAGGTGGCTTTTTACATTAAAAAATTCATAAATTTTAAAATCCCATAAAATTTTATTTCAAATTCAAATTAACTAATTGAGAATGTCAACATTTCCACTGTCTCTATATTAACATTTATAATAGAACAAATGGTTGCATATAGAAGTTATCTGCAACATAATCTAAATTAAGATTCTAAACAGGCACTACAGATGCTGGTAACTTTGGCAATTATCATTTTGTTTGGTGAACAGTAGTAAAACAGTGTGCGGGAAAAGTGTTTAGAGAGAGAGGATAAATAAATTGAACAGTTTTGCAATGCAAAGTGGTTTGTGGTGTTTTTGAGGATTTCTTGGCTCTCTCTTAACTGCTATTGTGAGCCTGGAGCAGATTTCCCCATTGCTAATGCCCTAGAAGTATTAATTCACTTTGATATGCTAATTAGAGGGCATTATGCAAGAAATGAGATTAAGTGGCAGCATGAAGCCATTTGCCTGTCAGTAAATTGAGAGCTTTAGCATCAGGAGGAGCTTTGTTTTTTTTTTTTAAGTTTCTCTTGGTTTTGCATATAAATAAAATTGATTGAAAGGTCTAGAGAAGCTTCTAGAACATTGGTAGATTCTTCCCCCTATGGTTATTTAAATGTAATGTTACATAACTTTTCTGAATATTAATTGATCTAACTGGAGATAAATATGAAGTTTTCATCATGTTCTCTATACATGGAAGGATACTAAGAATTTTGCATCATCTAGTCTTTTTCCCTAGAGCCCAGTTTCAGAATATGGCTAGTGAATTCTTTTCAGAAGTGTAAACTTGTGTGTCTTCACCAGTGTCTTCACTAAACTGAACTTCACAAGAGTATTTTCTTCATAGGGAAAAATGAAGAAGTTGTTGGATTGGGCTTCAGGAGACTATATTAAATGAGCATTAAGACTCTCACTTAAATACCTAATTCTAGTTGCTGGGAGGCATTAGAATTAGTGGTTAAATTCTACCCTTTACACAACCTGTGGAATTTACATTTCAGCATCAGTATCTGTTGTTTTAAGATTACCATATTATTTGATTTTCACGTTGAAGATGGTGTTTCATACTTGATTCTGCTTTTGCTTTTGTGATTTAAGCCAGGCCTTTGATTTTCTCTCTATAAAACTATTATGTGATTTCCTACATTTTGTAAGGAAATGGATGAGTGAATACAGGAATAGGAATGATGAATTGGGAGGAGGACAGAACTTTGGGCCTGTGAAAAAATTAAAGTTTCCTCAAACATGGAACTTTTACCTGTATAAACCATGCTGAGGATAGAATTTCCAAACCCAGGCTTAACTGCAGTCTGAGGTGTGGTTGGACAGGATGGGGTTTGGATCAAGCATTCAGACTGAGGTTTGCTTGAGTGTCTGAATTCCACCACTGTAGCTGTGACTCTGGACCCAACAAAGCAGAACTTCTCTTCAGAGCCATATGGATTATTTAGTCACCACAGCTGCCATGCATACATGCTACTAAGGCTGGCTTCTTTCCGTGTGCATGTGTGGTGCTTGTTAATGTTAATGGGAGTCAGGAATGTGCACACAGACAGAGGGATGAGAGTCTCTCCTGAGACAAGAGTCCTGATTGCATTTCTCAGTGAAGAGGACTCAGTGTACCTGCACATTAACTGCTCTTCTAAATGAAAAACTTGGTGACTTTAAATTCTCATTCCCTGCTCAGACTCCCTGAACTAGTTAAACCAATGAATCCTCATTAGTCTCTGATTACTTGCAGAATTTCATTTAAAACATATGAAGTTAGTTTTGATTGAAATGGGAACAAAAAGCTTTTGAAATTGCATATTATTGTTTTTTGAACAAAAGATTTCCACTGGCTTTCAGATGTACTAAGCCTTTGTAAATAGGAATTTATAGTGAAATGGGAGGAGTTTTTGACATTCCACTTGAGTGGAATTGATAGGGGAAAAAAATCACAGCATTAAAAAAATATATATGTGTGAAATGGCAAGTTCATATGTGTGTATTATATGGAAACCTTTACTATCCAAGTGCCCTCAAATGAGGAAGAATTGACTTAGATGGTCTCGTAAGTTTCTTTCTTTCTCCTCTTTTCTTTAAAAAAAAAAAAAACAAACCTAAGGATGAAGGTAGTTGGAATTCATAGTCAGATATATCATTTTCAACTTGGAATAGGGACTAGAACAGGAAATTGATTTTATATTTATTATGAAAGCAAGAATTCTGCCACCGACTGACAGCCATCCATGTTTTAGTTTTGTGATAATTGTTCACAGACATTACTCTGCAGTTGGCCCAGATTATTTATAATGTTGATTGGGAGTGTTTGTCCATTAAAAGGTGTGTGTATAATGAATATCTTTAATTAAACCAAGTAATACTGGAATATTCTACATTGGATTTTGGGTCGAGGATTAACTGTCAGTACTGGTAAGAACAAGTTACAATAGATTGTGCAATGATTCCTTTGGCTTCATGGATGTATTTATTACCATTTTTGAACAAATTATACTAACATGAAAAGTTGTGTTTGAAATGATTGTGTGCTAGATAAGGCGATACATTACAGGAATGGTTGGGTTTATGAAGCTTTATGTAGAGGTTTTCTCAGAAATTATAGCACAGGGCTGTACTATAAAACCCAGTGATACAGTTGGTAATAACATACAGTGAAGATATTTTTAGATTTTTCGCTTGTTATTCAAATAAGTGAGAACCCTCCAGTTTTTCTCGTCATATTTCTTCGTTGGAATCAGTAGAGGAAAAAAATGAAGGAAATTCTTTTAACTGTGTACTGGGTGTGGGTGTTTGACTTGTCTGAATTTCCTCCTGCTTGCCACTTGTTAGAGCAGTGGTGTGACAGTGAGGATATCCTTGGGAACTTACTGACTTCTTGGTTCCTAACCTTCTGACTCTGGCCAAATATAGAAACAGAATGCCTGAAAATGAAATGATGGACTCTATAAACATAAATTTTGTGCCATCAATGTGTTATAAGAACTGATTTGATTTACCTGAATTTATGACATTTTTGTGCTTAAAATAATTATTTCTTCCTTTCAGTATAATCAGTCTAATAATGTTGTACTTTCTAACATTAATTAATTCTTTTTTGATTGTTATTATGACTTTTAAATTACCATGATT
>SJYQ01000576.1:454299-529299 GCA_006410935.1 Redunca redunca | reverse complement strand
CTGCACCATTCAAAAGGGTGTGGAGAAGAGTATTTCTGTAGTGTGAAGCCAGAGAAAATGGCAACCTGCCAAAGCTAGGTGCAAGCTCTTGTTACATGGAAGGGTTGGGCCTGTTCTCATTTCTTCTTGAAATGGCTTAATTGGTGTCAGCACCCCAGGGATAAAGGCCTCTAACACTGAAATCCACACGATTCACCCTGTCTCTGCTCAGTGTAGGGAAACTGGTAACAACTGGTGGTGAATGAGGAGTGAACGGTGCTGTAACAATACTCGATGATGTTTGGGATGACAGAAATTAATACGCACTTGCTTGAAGAAAGCAATGATTAATGGCAGTGAGCACGGGAACGCTGTCCCTCCTTTTACTCCACTTTGATGGGGATTGAAAAGCAAAAGGCTGTTTTCATTCTCTGTAGAAAGCAGAGGTCACACAGAGTACATTATAGCAATTTTTCCTCTCTGGTTTTTTTATTTCATAAATATTATGATAAGCATAGATTAGATTTTTTTATGAAAGCTTAAAAGGATATTTTATGTCACTTAAACATTGTTGTTTATGCATAAAGAAATCACACATTCTTCTCTTCACTTGTTAGATCATTTCCCTTCATGTCAGAATAATTAGTGTAATTAGGAATTAAAAAAGCCCACAAACATGCAGTTGTATTAATGCAGCTTACCATTTTGTAACTGGAATCAAAGGGCTTAATTTTCTAAAGACTGCTAGGACAGGATGGGGACAGGAATGTTATTGGGGCTTTCACCTTTTTTCTGCCCCTCCTCCAGTTTTTCTCAGTGAATGTTTGACGTAAATATATTTTGCAAGGTACTTGCACTTGTCAGCAGCTTTCTTAGCCATTTGATAAAGATTCTTTATTCTACAAGAAAGCCTGAAATAACAGAACTGTACTTTGGATAATGAATTCTTCATCTGTGGAGAACTTTAAAACAAAGTACAGTGTTGGCATTTTTTTCTTTTGAGTGAGAAGGCTGATATATCTTTTGGATCCGACAGGAAGACATAAATTAATAGAGTTCTGGAGTTCAGTTTCTCATTAATAATCCATTTTGTCATGGTTCTTGGCATTGTCAGCCTAGTAGCTGGTTCATATTTTGCTGAAGGATAAAAGCAGATTATGTCTTAAGGCACAAAGCAAGAATAAAGAGTTTATCGCCTTCTGGGGGAAACTACATGTTATAAGAAAAATATTGTTTTGCAAAAAGTTTCAGTTTTTAGTTAGAAATACAGTGTACATTTTTCATAGGTAAAGCTTTTATTTTAAGATCTGAAATGATTCTTGGAACCGTAGGATATTAGAGTTTTAGATCATTGCTTCGAGCTGCCTTTGCCGATTATTTGCAAAGGTTTGCTTTTCAGGGACAGTTGCAGTAGACTTAGACCTGTGTTTATATTTTGTTTTTA
The DNA here is from genome assembly GCA_006410935.1 of Redunca redunca. Classification (NCBI taxonomy): domain Eukaryota; kingdom Metazoa; phylum Chordata; class Mammalia; order Artiodactyla; family Bovidae; genus Redunca; species Redunca redunca. The sequence continues at coordinate 527,876 of SJYQ01000576.1, read as the reverse complement.
GAGCTCTATACATTAGAATGTAATTATAGTTTAAAAAGAAGTTTGGAAAAGTCACTATTTCTCTCTTTGCACTGGTAGTCCTAGATATTAACCCACTCCAGTGTTCTTGCCTGGAGAATCCCAGGGACGGGGGAGCCTGGTGGGCTGCCGTCTATGGGGTTGCACAGAGTGGTTCACGACTGACGTGACTTAGCAGCAGCAGCAGTTTCCTACACGTAGGATCCTTGACAGCTACTGTGCAGGCCACAGAGTTTTTAACTATCTAAAAATCCAATCAATGAAGTAAAATAAAACAACCTTATTTCTATATTGATAATCCTGTAATTACCCTTTTTATGGAGACTCCAGAAACATTATAGACATTGAACCAATAACTGGTCCTTATAAATGGCATCATTTAAAGTTGTTTGTATTTTAAAGACATTAGTTTTTATAAAAATTAAAATACCACACCCTCTCTGATATTTGATAGTATAGTATGGTCACCAAAGAACTGAGATCACATATTATTTAAGGGCAGGAAACAAATTGAAGGGATATAGGTACAAATAATACCAGGTGTTTATTTTTTTTGCATTCAAGAGTTTTTATTGTTAGTGTGTTATTGTACATCTCTTACAGTTACATTCTTAGAAACGGACAAGTGAAAAATACGGTTAGTGCTTAAAACTCGGGCTGGTGCTGCCATTCCTAATTATCCCTGCCTTTTCTGTTGTTTGTTTATCTACTTTTAAACTTCCAAGTAATACATGTAGGTTGTGCAAAGTCATAAATCTAGAGATAATTACTGAGATAACAAGCCATGAGAAAAAGAAAATGAGCTATCTGGGTTGTAAGATGTAGGAAGGAGTATTAAATTATGACCTAATCTCCACTGAGAAGGACTAACTCTTATTATAATTTGAAAATTTTAATGTTTTCTGGGTCTTTAAAGTTTATCTTTGGATAGAATTGGGCTCAGTTGTTACTGATAGCGGTATGCTACAAAAATTAATTTAGGAATGGAAGGACGGTGTTTTTTTTTTAGTTTCCATTTTCTAGGAGACAGTAAGTTCCTAGAGGGCAGGGCTTCTCTGTCTGTTTTTATTTTTTCCCTCTTTTCACACAGAATGTACTTAGTACCTTACTTTTAATTAAATAAGTGTATGTCTTCTCCACATATTATCTGATGTTTATCTGCTGAATATGTTAAATATGATATTGTGTTCTCCCACTCCTCTATATAGAAATTTGTCTTAACTAGAACAGCTTTATACAATATAATAAAACTGTCAAGGCTGCTTACATGGATTTTAAGTAATTTGTATGCAAATTATATGTAAAAATTATTATTGTACTTCTGTTACTATCATTAATGATAATATTTATGCTAAAAAGAAAAATCTGTGGTGAAATTCTTGTTAACATGCTTGAAATTGAATATCCACCTTTGAAGTTTTTACTTTAAAACTAGTTATGATAATCTTTTCATGGCTGGGATATGTTTATGTGTTTCCAAATAGTAATTTTGAATTATTCTTCTATAGACTTGGGAAGGACATTTGTTTTAGTACATTATAGTGAAATCTTAGTAGATTTTGACAAGGGACGTTTTGCTGACACAGAACATTTTGTTCATTTTGACTCTCAAATAAGTTCTTGTTATAATGATTGATTTATATTCATTTTAGACTGTACAGTTTTATAACTGAATTTTGTATCTATAAGGTACAGAAATCCCTGTTTAAGTTAATAAATAATTATCTTCAAAGGTGACAGATTGGTCATATGTATTTGACTGTGTGTGTGCTCAGTCGTGTCCAACTCTTTGCGACTCTGTGGCCTGTGGCCCACCAGGCTTCTCTGTCAGATTTCCCAGGCAAGAATACTGGAATGGGTTGCCATTTACTTCTCTAGGGGATCTTCCTGACCCAGGGATTGAACCTGCCAGTCTGCATTGGTGGCAGATTCTTTACCCCTCTACCACCTTCGAAGCTCTGTATTTGCTGCTGCTGCTGCTAAGTTGCTTCAGTCGTGTCCGACTCTGTGCGACCCCAGAGACTGCAGCCCACCAGGCTCCCCCGTTCCTGGGATTCTCTAGGCAAGAACACTGGAGTGGGTTGCCATTTCCTTCTCCAATGCGTGAAAGTGAAAAGTGAAAGAGAAGTAGCTCAGTCGTGTCTGACTCAGCGACCCCATGGACTGCAGCCTACCAGGCTCCTCCATCCATGGGATTTTCCAGGCAAGAGTACTGGAGTGGGTTGCCATTGCCTTCTCCAGCTCTGTATTTGACTAGTGCAGCAATTAACTTAAGATTAGTTAAATTTAAAAAGCACCATGAATATGAATTTTTGAAATTGCGTGCTAGTTTTTAATTTAGCATGATGGGCAAACACTGAATATAGTAAGGTGTCATTGACTTAATTGTGATAGTTTTTTGTCCTTTTGGACCTAGTTTTAATTCTATAACTTAACTGCACTACTCAGTTTTGAGCTATTTACTTCCTGTTTTAAATCAGTTACTGATCTGTTGCTGCTCATCAGGTGGAAAAATCTGAGAAATCAGTTTTGGTATTCATGTGCTTTGTTGACTGTAACCTTCAGAACAGTTGGAAACAGTTAAAAAATAAAACCCTAAATATTTGTAGTGAAAGTCCATTGGAAGTAATTTTGTCATGGGTTTTCTCCTTTCTACCAAAAGACTATTTCAGGTGACTAGTGAATTTGGTGAAATAAGTGGTGAGTTAGATAGTAGCTGAGGTGTATGTAGCTGAGGCTCTGTAGCTGAGGTGTATATCTAAATCTCATTTGTAAAAAACTAACTGCCAAATATTTTGTTTCATAAAATCATTAAGACATGGAAAACTTACAACAATTTGATGAAAATGTGATTCCTATTTTGTCCTTATTCTTAAAAAGTCATATGATTCAAATATCTGTAATTTCCTCCATCGAATAATTAATGTCTGTTCATAACTGCCTTTGACAAGTGTCTACACTTGTGGTACTCCAGAAGGCCATAGGGCAGGCAGTGAATATGATGAAAACAATAGATCTGCTACCCACTTCCTAGATGTTTGAATACAATTTCATGGAGTTTATAGACACTGTGAAAGTTGGAGACCGTGGCTTTAAGAACTGCTTTTGTAGAGGTAGGTTTTTTAAAAAACAGTATTTTGTCCTAATTTGTAACTACAGACAGCAAAGAATCCCCCTGCAATGCAGGAGACCTGTGTTCTATCCCTGGGTTGGGAAGATTCCCTGGAGGCGGGCATGACAACCCACTCCAGTGTTCTTGCCTGGAGAATCCCCATGGACAGAGGTGCCTACTGCTGCTGCTGCTAAGTCACTTCAGTCGTTTCCAACTCTGTGCGACCCCAGAGATGGCAGCCCACCAGGCTCCCCCGTCCCTGGGATTCTCCAGGCAAGAACACTGGAGTGGGCTGCCATTTCCTTCTCCTGGTGGGCTACAATCATAGGGTCACAAAGAGTTGCACACTACTGAGCGACTAAGCACAGCACAACCAGTTTAATGGATTTACTTTCTTACCGATGGTTCTACAAACTGCTCAGAGTATAGTTAGTTTCTGAGTCTAGTGAATGTTTGGCTGTATTCAAGGGAAAGAATTTGGAAAATGGAATAAAGTAACTGCATTAAAGGGAGGAGCTAGCTAGTGATGAGATACAGGCACTGGTAGATCTAGAAAAAAAGGACAGGGAAAAAAAAGAAGGAAACCTGACATGAGTTGTTGAAGGACTTACTTGGCAATTACGACTTGCATTGGTTTACAAGAGCACTCTGTAGGGCAGGGAATTTGTCTTTATTGGTAACTCTTTAGCTCCCTGGTGCTTTATAGGCATTCAGATTCTGTCACATGCTGAAATTTCTCTGAAATACATACCGGTCTTATAATAAATAAATTAAGTACATGCTCTTGAGTAGGAAACTGCATTTAATATATTAAACTTTCCTATATGAAGACTTTGGAGAAAATATTTCTGTCAGTGATTCTCAAACTTTTTGATCTTGGATCCTTCTTATACTCTTAACAGAAGTTTTGTTTATGTGGGTTTAATGTCTATCAATATATATCATTGTAGAAATTGAGATAAAATTTAAGATTATTAAATTAATGTACAAATCATAAACTTGTGTTAACATAAACAGCATTTAAAAAATTTTATTGAAGGGTGTTTGATTTACAATGTTGTGTTAATTTCTGGTATCAGTTCAGTTCAGTTCAGTCACTCAGTCATGTCCGACCTTTGCAACCCCATGGACTGCAGCACACCAGGCCTCCCTGTCCATCACCAACTCCTGGAGTTTACTCAAACGCATGTCTATTGAGTCGGTGATGTCATCCAACCGTCTCATCCTCTGTTGTCCCCTTCTCCCACCTTCAATCTTTCCCAACATCAGGGTCTTTTCAAATGGGTCAGCTCTTCACATCAGGTGGCCAGAGTATTAGAGTTTCTGCTTCAACATCAGTCCTTCCAATGAACACTCAGGACTGATCTCCTTTAGGATGGGCTGGTTGGACCTCCTTGCAGTCCAAGGGACTCTCAAGAGTCTTCTCCAACACCACAGTTCAAAAGCATCAATTCTTTGGCACTCAGCTTTCTTTATAGTCCAACTCTGACATCCATACATGACTACTGGAAAAACCAGAGCCTTGACTAGATGCACCTTTGCTGAGAAACTAATGTCTCTGCTTTTTAATATGCTATCTACGTTGGTCGTAGCTTTTCTTTCAAGGAGCAAAAGTGTTTTAATTCCATGGCTGCAGTCACCATCTGCAGTGATTTTGGGGCCCCCCAAAGTAAAGTCTGCCACTATTTCCCTGTTTCCCCACCTATTTGCCATGAAGTGATGGGACCAAATGACATGATCTTAGTTTTCTGAATGCTTTAAGCCAACGTTTTCACTCTCCTCCTTCACTTTCATCAAGAGGCTCTTTAGTTTTTCACTTTCTGCCATAAGAGTGGTGTCATCTGCCTATCTGATGTTATTGATATTTCTCCCAGCATTCTTGATTCCAGCTTGTGCTTCATCTAGCCCAGTGTTTCTCATGATGTACTCTGCATATAAGTTAAATGAGCAGGGTGACAATATATAGCCTTGACGTACTCCTTTTCCCATTTGGAACCAGTCTGTTGTTCCATGTCCAGTTCTAACTGTTGCTTCCTAACCTGCATACAAGTTTCTCAAGAGGCAGGTCAGATGGTCTGGTATTCCCATCTCTTTCAGAAGTTTCCACAGTTAATTGTGATCCACACAGTCAAAGGCTTTGGCATAGTTAATAAAGCAGAAATAGATGTTTTTCTGGAACTCTCTTGCTTTTTCTTGCTTTTGCCAGCAGATGTTGGCAACTTGATCTCTGGTTCCACTGCCTTTTCTAAATCCAGCTTGAACATCTGGAAGTTCATGGTTCATGTATTGTTGAAGTCTGGCTTGGAGAATTTTGAGCATTACTTTACTAGCATGTGAGATGAGTGCAATTGTTTGGTAGTTTGAGCATTCTTTGGCATTGCCTATCTTAGGGATTGGAATGAAAACTGACCTTTTCCAGTCCTGTGGCCACTGCTGAGTTTTCCAAATTTGCTAGCATATTTGCAACACTTTCACAGCATCATATTTCAGGATTTGAAATAACTCAACTGGAATTCCATCACCTCCTCTAGGTTTGTTTGTAGTGATGCTTTCTAAGGCCTACTTGACTTCACATTCCGGGATGTCTGGCTTTAGGTGAGTGATCACACCACTGTGATCATCTGGGTCATGAAGATCCCATTTGTATAGTTCCTCTGTGTATTCTTGCCACCTCTTAATATCTTCTGCTTCTGTTAGGTCCATACCATTTCTGTTCTTTATTGAGCCCATCTTTGCATGAAATGTTCCCTTGGTATCTTTAATTTTCTTGAAGAGACCTCTGGTCTTTCCCACTCAATTGTTTTCCTCTATTTCTTTGCACTGATCACTGAGGAAGGCTTTCTTATCTCTCCTTGCTATGGAACTCTGCATTCAGATGCTTATATCTTTCCTTTTCTCCTTTGCTTTTCACTTCTTTTCACAGCTATTTGTAAGACCTCCTCAGACAGCCATTTTGCTTCTTTGCATTCTTTTTCTTGGAGATGATCCTTCATTCCTGTCTCCTGTACAAAGTCACGAACCTCTGTCCATAGTTCATCAGGCACTCTGTTTATCAGATCTAGTCCCTTAAATTATTTCTCACTTCCACTGTATATTCGTAAGGGATTTGATTTAGATCATACCTGAATGTCTAGTGGTTTTCCCTAATTTCTTCAATTTACATCTGAATTTGGCAATAAGGATTTCATGATCTGAGCCACAGTCAGCTCCTGGTCTTGTGTGATTCAGGTATACATACATAAGTGAGTGAAAGAGAAAGTCACTCAGTTGTGTCCAACTCTTTGTGACCCTGTAGACTATACAGTCCAGGGAATTCTCCAGGCCAGAATACTGGAGTGAGTAGTCGTTCCCTTCTCCAGGGTATCTTCCCAACCCAGGTCTCCCACAATGTATGTGGATTCTTTACTATCTGAGCCACCACTGAGTCACCAGTGAAGCCCAAGAATACTGGAGTGGGTAGCCTATTCCTTCTCCAAGGAATCTTCCTGACCCAGGGATCGAACCAATGTCTCCTGCATTGCAGGCAGATTCTTTACCAGCTGAGCTGCTAGGGAAGCCCTTAGCATACACGCATACATATACTTCCCAGGTGGTAATAGTGGTAAAGAATCTGCCTGCCAATTCAGGAGATGCAAGAGTTGTAGGTTTGATCCCTGGGTTGGGAAGATCCCCTGGAGTAGGAAATGGCAACCGCGTCCAGTATTCTTGCCTGGAAAATTCCATGGGCAGAGGAGCCTAGTGGGCTACAGTTTATGGGGTACAAAGAATTAAACATGACTGAGCACACACACATATATATTCATGTTCTTTTTCGTTGTGGTTTATTATAGGATATTGAATACAGTTAGTTACCTGTGTTGTAAGCAGGACCTTATTTGTCGATTTTATACATAGTAGTTTGTATCTGCTAAGCTCAAACTCCTACTTTATCCTTCCACCCCCTTTCTCTTTGGTGATCAAAAGTTTGTTTTCTGTGTCTGTTGAGTACGTTTCTGCTTTGTAAATAAGTTCATTTTTGTCGATTCCACATATAAGTGATATCATATGGTTGAATAGCATTTTTATAATTATCAACTCTTCCCATGTTATCCTGAAGAGCATTTTCTGAAACAAATGAAAATGGTGAGAAAGATGGTTTTATTTCACATTTTTGTAAACCTCTTCAATGTCAGGTTTAATAGAAGATAACTTGATTCCCGTATCTGCTTCTGATCTAGTCTGTTTTCACATGGTTGATATATATGAAGAAGTATCTGACCTCATGCAGATAACTGGAAAAGGGAAGAGTATTTTAATAGCCTGGTCAGATCATTATGGGTATTCTTTTGATCCTACACCAAAACTTGACAAGTGGTAGTTTCTTTTTTTTTCTTAGTACACTATTGATATGCTTAATACACATTCAGTAAATGGTAGTCATGGGTTTCCCCAGTGGCTCAACAGTGAAGAATATGCCTGCAATGCAGGAGATGCAGGAGACCCTGCTTTGATCCCTGGGTGGGGATGATCCCCTGGAGGAGGGTATTGCAATCCACTCCAGGATTCTTGCCTGGAGAACCTTATGGGCAGAGGAGCCTGGCGGGCTACAGTCCATAGGATTGCAGAAAGCTGGATACAACTGAAGCAATTGAACGCACACGTGCGTGTACTTACACACACACATTCGCAAATGGTAATCATAGTAGAAATAGTGTTTAAAATAAGACAGGTGGTAGTTTCTTAGAAGTTATTTCAAATGTAGATTCTGAAGACATGTTAATAAACTTTCCTGTTCTGTCTCACTAAAATCTTTTGGTCTAGTTTGTACTTTGAATGATTCTGCTACCCATGTATGATTTTGCAGCAGAGTATCTTGCTGATGTTCAGCTGCTAAGTTGTGTCTGACGCTGCCACCCCATGTACTGCAGCAAACCAGACTTCCCTGTCCTTCAGTATCCCCTGAGTTTGCTCAAACTCATATCCATTGAGTCAGTGATGCCATCCAAGAGTCTCATCCTCTGTCACCCTCTTCTCCTCCTGCCCTCAGTCTTTCCCCGCATCAGGTTCTTTTCCAGTGAGTCAGCTCTTTGCATCAGGTGGCCAAAGTGTTGGAGCTTCAGCTTCAGCATCAGTCCTTCCAATAAATAATTCAGGGTTGATTTCCTTTAGGAATGACTGGTTTGATCTCCCTGCTGTCCAAGGGACTCTCAAAAGTCTTCTCCTGGTCATTTGAAAAATACTGTTCACTGAGTTATACATACCTTACACTTAAATGTTTACACATCTCACTATACAGTCCAATCAAATATAATAAAAAATTCCATTTATTAATATTTCTACCAAACTCAGAAAAGTTTTTAAAGTACTTGTAAGCTGTCACATTCACAGTGGTGACGCAAATGTCTCAAAATTCTAATTTTTTTTCACCAAATTTTAAATTTTGTAATTGGCACCAAAACTGTAGTTTTCCTTGAGGTAACAGGTTTACTTACTTTATATTCCAAAAAAGGTCTGCCAGATATCTAAGTTGAAAAAACCATAGTTTTTCTATCCTTTTTTCTTTTTGTAAGAAACTGGTTCAGCTTGCAACTCAATTGTACAAGTGCTTTTCTTCATACATAGTGTGCAGCAGAAGTACTTTAAGTGTAATTTCTATTTTATCACACAGAATATTAAAAAAATATGTACTTCAAGTATAATTAATAATTTTTATTGTTTCATCAAGGACATTCTGAAGTGAAACTTTTTTTTTTGAACCACAGTGCCTGGTGGTCAAGAATACAGTGACAGCTGGTACACTTTGGTTCCACCTTGCATCACTGCAAATGTCAACATAGTGAAAAGGGACAGCAATCTCTTAGTACTGTAGAAATGATTTTGAATTTGTGAGCCTCTGAAAGGCTTTTAGGAAATCGCAGGGGTTCACGAGCCACCTTTTGAGAATTGTAAGTCAATATAAAGTGAACCACAGATAAAACATAACTTACCGGAAGTCAATTATTTTATCTTCACGTAAAATATCTGTATGGAAAGATTATGTGAAAAGAAATAGATTTTTAGTTTGCTGCTCCCGAAAGCAGCAGAATACATCCTTAAGTCATTATCGTGGTCCTCTGGGAGTATTTATTAAGTGCCTATACAAGGATGATGTTCTCTTGAATATTCTTCAAAGGTCAGATAGTTTTCGTCATGAGGAAGTGGACCCTAGATTCGGTCTTGACCGCACAAATAGGTGCACGCTGGCTGAATCGCAGTTTTCCACACAGGTCTGGCCTAAGTTTTCTGGGGTTCCTGAGCAAATCACAGAGTGATTATTAACAATATGAGAGTGAACTAGGTGATTTCTGAGGTCGCGTTCAGCTTTAATATTTAACTAACTGTGTTTTTAGAAGTAGAATTGGCCTGTTTAATCAAAATGGTACTGCTGCTGCTGCTAAGTTGCTTCAGTCGTGTCTAACTCTGTGTGACCCCATAGACGGCAGCCCACCAGGCTCCCCCGTCCCTGGGATTCTCCAGGCAAGAACACTGGAGTGGGTTGCCATTTCCTTCTCCAATGCATGAAAGTGAAAAGTGAAAGTGAAGTTGTGTCCTACTCTTCGCAACCCTGTGGACTGCAGGCCACCAGGCTACTCCACCCATGGTATTTTCCAGGCAAGAGTACTGGAGTGGGTTGCCATTGTCTTCTCCGCAAAATGGTACAGTTTGTGCTTATTGCCATCATATAGGTTAAGCATTAATGTTGTTTTCATAGTATAGAAAGATGAAATGTACAGAAGAGGAAATAGAGGGGATCTGTTAATTGAGACAACTTCTAGGAGCAAGTTGACTTTAAGTGTCAGGGCACTAAGAAATTTGAAAGGTAGGGAACTGTACTTGCAAAGTAATATTATCTCTGAGGAGCCTTCATTTTCTTTAATAGAATAGGAGAGAAGGTGGATTTGAACTCAGAAATAACCCAAAGGCCTGAAAATTGGAGAATCTACCAATGGTATGCCTGGATATTGCCTGTGTAGTATGAACTATTAAAAGATCTCCAAGGTAAAATATGGATTCAAACATAAATAATGTTGATTTTGATGTTCTCTTAGCCCCATTAATTATATTTTCACTGGAGAACTATAATTTTTTTGAAGAGTCGAACAGTATTTAGGTTTTTAAAAGTATACCTTTTTGTTTTCAATGAAAAAAAAACTTACTATATTACCTTGAGGTATTTTCTGATCTTCCTTCTAACATTCTATAAGGAAGGAGTACTATTCAGTATGGAAAAGAAATCTCCCAAAGTCAGGTGCTGTTACTCAGTCCAATCAGTGTTAAAATCCATTTTTGCTTAAAAAAAAAAAAGCTAGTTGGAGGGACTCGGTAAATTCTGGGAAGGTGCTGTTTAGATGCTTAAAAAGGAGAAAGGGCTCATGTGAAGCAATTTTGTGTTCAGACAAATCAAACTTGGAAGGTAGAAAAGCAGCTATTGTGGCAATATTTAAGGAAAAAAGACTCCAGAGACTATGTATTTTGGAAATATTTGACAACATTAGCAACATCAACTACTGACACACACAAAAAAGAACCAGCTCTTTGGCAAATCTTTCACAGTTGTGCCAAGAAAAGCAGTTTCATTGGAACATTTTCATAAACTATCATCAGTTATGCAGCAGCGACTTCACAAATCAGAAATGATATCTTCAGGCGCTGCTGTCAAGTGTTATTCAAATAATACCAGCCTCACATTTGAATAACAGCAGACATTTTGAATTAATTAATCAGATGAGATAGTCTGGGCCTTTTCTCATTAGTCTCTGGGTCAGGCCTGGGAAGATATATGTGTTGGTGATGATATACTTGTCTTTAATCGTGATTTATGAAGATTTAGGATTGTGTGTGATTTGTCAGAGGTTCTGGGAAAAGGCTGGTGCATATTTCATTACCTAATCTGAGATTGATTTTATGATGCTAAGAGATATCACACTATTGTTCAAATGTGTGGGAAGTACAGGTAGTCACAGCATCTCAGGCTTTTTACTGGCTTATCTTTGCAACTGTCAAACAGTGCTGTAAACTTTAACTGCTTGTAGTTAACAATTTCTGCTTTAATTATAGGCAGATTTTTCATTCTGTCCAAAGGGAGAAGTTTCAATGCTTATTTAGCTAAAATGCATAGCAGACATTATAACTATGACCTAGTATGAATCATGGGCAAAGTTGGTAAATTTCATGGGCTGGTCATGGTGAAAATATAAAATTTCATGGCTTGTCAAAGATTAATAGAAGAAGCACATTAAAATGGTACAAATAAGGGAAGAACAAGAAGTAAGGTTACTCTGCTTACATGTTACTTTCCCTCTCAGGACTAATTTTATCAAAATTGGGTAGAAAATTGTATTTTTCTGTTATTTAAGCTGTGTTAATATCCTATTAAGTGAAATCATTTATGTGAAGATATCTAGTACAGTGCCTGGTATATAGTAAGTGCTGCATATTTGCTAATTTTCTTGTTTTCCACCCACTTTTCTTTCATTCCATTTAATGTTTAAAACTGTTAGCATTGCTTAGCTTTTATTTATTTATTTTTAAAAAGTTTGAATTTTTAATCCTGCCAAGTCTTAATTCCTTGGAGACTGTTTTATTTTTCAATGGTGGTGGTTTAGTCGCTAAGTTGTGTCTAGTTCTTGCGACCCCATGGACAGAGGAGCCTGACAGGCTACAGTCCATGGGATTCTCCAGGCAAGAATACTGGAGTGGGTTCCAGAGAGGAGTGCAAGTGTGGGGAGCAGACTGGATAAATAGGGAGGCCATAGTGCGATACTGAGTTCATGCTGTGTCTGCTTATACAATGTGTATTATAGCAAAGGTTAGGTGGATGATACACGAGAAATCAGATATTAACCTCTCAGTGATATAAAGCATGTACAATCTGATTCAAAGTGGATTTTTCTTGTATCATCTGCCTCCTGAGGGCAGTTACATATTTGTGATAAGTTGTTTATGGTTTTCATTTCACTCTCAAGGAAACTAAAATGCATATTACATGAAGAATTTCAACCTTGTCATACAAAATAAAAATTTACTTATTTTAGATGGATGATTGACAGATACTTTTTAAATTGAAATAACTGGGTTATTAATAATTATTAGTTCTTTTTCACCTCTGTGTTTTGGGAACAGAGTTAGTACTCCTAAGGCAACATTTGGCACATCAACATTCAGAAAACAAAGATCATGGCATCCGGTCCCATCACTTCATGGGAAATAGATGGGGAAATGGTAGAAACAGTGTCAGACTTTATTTTTGGGGGCTCCAAAATCACTGCAGATGATGACTGCAGCCATGAAATTAAAAGATGCTTACTCCTTGGAAGAAAAGTTATGACCAACCTAGATAGCATATTCAAAAGCAGAGACATTACTTTGCCGACTAAGGTCCGTCTAGTCAAGGCTATGGTTTTTCCTGTGGTCATGGGATGTGAGAGTTGGACTGTGAAGAAGGTTGAGCACCGAAGAATTGATGCGTTTGAACTGTGGTGTTGGAGAAAACTCTTGAGAGTCCCTTGGACTACAAGGAGATCCAACCAGTCCATTCTGAAGGAGATCAATCCTGGGATTTCTTTGGAAGGAATGATGCTGAAGCTGAAACTCCAGTACTTTGGCCACCTCATGCGAAGAGTTGATTCATTGGAAAAGACTCTGATGCTGGGAGGGATTGGGGGCAGGAGGAGAAAGGGACGACCCAGGATGAGATGGCTGGATAGCATCACGGACACGATGGACGTGAGTCTGAGTGAACGCCGGGAGATGGTGATGGACAGGGAGGCCTGGCGTGCTGCGATTCATGGGGTCGCAAAGAGTCGGACACGACTGAGCAACTGAACTGAACTGAACTAACTTGAAGTAGACAGTTCTAACTGATGTTCACTTTGGGGTAGGTGGGCTTCCCAGGTGGCACAGTGGTAAGGAATCCACCTGGCTATGCAAGAGGTGCAGAAGGTTTGATCCCTGGGTCAGGAAGATCCCCTGGAGGAGGAAATGGCAACTCATTACAGTATTCTTATCTGGAAAATCCCACGGACAGAGGAACCTGGCAGGCTACCATCCGTGGGGTCTCAGAGTCAGACATGACTGAGCACGCAAGCGCTTGGGGTAGGTAGTTTATAAATAAGAAGATCCATTGATATTTGGAGAGATACAGTGCTTAAGAATAGGAAGCAGTGTGATGCTGTATTCAGCAGTACTGGTTTTGGAATCCAACAGATCTGATTCCCACTTCTAGAACTGCTACTTAATTGCTTTGTTACACCTAATTTTTCCTGAGACTTAGTGGTCTTTCCCCTAGTGTGAGGCCACTGATGCCTAGCTCTCCAGGTTGTTGTGATAATTAGAGGTGAATATTTATACAGTACCTAATGTGGCGTCTGGTATATTATATGTGCTTAATAAATTGCAGTATTGCTGTTACTTAATTTTTTCATTTATATCTTTAAGACAGATGCATGGAGGACTCACTATATGCCAGTGACATAAGGTATCATAGATACAAACCAAATGCTTTCCAGTGAGCATTAGAGTGATATTTATAGATAGTGTATTTATGTGGATGAATACAAGCTGATTCATCAAGTAGGAAGTGAGAAGAGGCAGGAGATGACACTGTCAGGGATCACATCAAGGAGGCTTTAATCTGTGTGGGTGAGTAGGATCTTTATTTTTGTATTTTGAGCAGTTACTGATGGGTGTAAGGAAGAGAATGACATGATCAGAGTGTATGTGTGTTTTTTACATAGTTCACTTTGGAAACTTGAAAGGAATGTACTGGTTAGGAGACTTTTGCAAGTCAGTAATGATGATGTGTATGTAATAGTGGGGATTAAAAAAGAGGGAATGATGGTTTTACTAAAACTAAACCAGAGAAAAAGAAGGATTAAATGGTAGATTAGAATTTTTTGGTCTCTCTTCACTTGGTTGACTCCTATTTACATATATATGTATCCTCTTTAGGATACATATCCTTAAGATCTTAGCCTAGATGTTCTTCCAGGAAACTTTTTTAACGTCCCTAAAGTCTGTGTTAGCCGCTTATTTTATGTGCTCTGATAGCATTCTGTTTTTTCCCTTCTTACTGTGCTTAAGACAGTGTATTTTAGTTATTTAATTTTGTGTTGCTTCCAGTAAATTGTGAACTCTGTGAGGGCAGAGATACTGTGTTTTGTTCATTGTTGTGTCTCCTAGCATGTAGCAGGAAACACTCAATGTCAGTATGTTGAAATGAATTGAATGTGGTATGTAAGGGAGAAAACAAGGATGTCTGTATAGATGACCATGTGAGTGATTGTCGTTAACTGAGAGAGAGAGCAGAGTGGAATTGTAGGAGTCACAGGATATGTTCATTATTAACTTTGGTAGATAATGTCCAATTACTTCCCAAAGTGCTTGTACTAATTTATATTCATACCAGCAGTGTATTTTTTTTCCATTTGCTTGAAGAGTTCAGTTTTAAATATAGTGAATTGTATACATTAAAATACTTAACATAAAATTAAGTATTTTAATGTATACAATTCAGTAACGTTTAGAACGAGCTTTTCTCTCGTTCTAAAACATTTTCATTACCTGAGAAGAAATCTCCATATCTATTAAGCAGTCACTCCCTCTTTTTCCTTCCCCTTTGTCCCTGCCAACCACTAATCTGCTTTTTGTTTCTGTGGATTTACCTATCATGGATATTTCATATACATGAAATTATACAGTGTGTAGTCTTTTGTGGCTGGCTTTCACTTCATGTTTTCAGGGTTCTTCCAAGTTGTAGCATATCATCACTTCATTCCTTTTTATGACTGACATTTGATTGTGTGTCTATCAGTTCAGTTCAGTTCAGTCACTCAGTTGTGTCCGACTCTTTGTGACCCCGTGGATCGCAGCACGCCAGGCCTCCCTGTCCATCACCAACTTCCGGAGTTCACTCAGACTCACGTCCATCGAGTCAGTGACGCCATCCAGCCATCTCATCCTCTGTCGTCCCCTTTTCCTCCTGCTCCCAATCCCTCCCAGCATTAGAGTCTTTTCCAGTGAGTCAACTCTTCGCATGAGGTGGCCAAAGTATTGGAGTTTCAGCTTTAGCATCAGTCCTTCCAAAGAACACCCAGGACTGATCTCCTTTAGAATGGANGGTTCACGTATTGCTGAAGCCTGGCTTGGAGAATTTTGAGCATTACTTTACTAGTGTGTGAGATGAGTGTAATTGTGTGGTAGTTTGAGCATTCTTTGGCATTGCCTTTCTTGGGATTGGACTGAAAACTGACCTTTTCCAGTCCTGTGGCCACTGCTGAGTTTTCCAAAGTTGCTGGCATATTGAGTGCAGCACTTTCACAGCATCATCTTTCAGGATTTGAAACAGCTCAACTGGAATTCCATCACCTCCACTAGGTTTGTTTGTAGTGATGCTTTCTAAGGCCCACTTGACTTTGCATTCCAGGATGTCTGGCTTTAGGTGAGTGATCACACCATTGTGATTATCTGGGTCATGAAGATCTTTTTTGTACAGTTCTCCTGTGTATTCTTGCCACCTCTTCTTAATATCTTCTGCTTCTGTTAGGTCCATACCATTTCTGTCCTTTATTGAGCCCATCTTTGCATGAAATGTTCCCTTGGTATCTCTAATTTTCTTGAAGAGATCTCTAGTCTTTCCCATTCTGTTGTTTTCCTCTATTTCTTTGCATTGATCACTGAAGAAGGCTTTCTTATCTCTCCTTGCTATTCTTTGTAACTCTGCAGTCAGATGCTTATATCTTTCCTTTTCTCCTTTGCTTTTCACTTCTCTTCTTTTTGCAACTATTTGTAAGGCCTCCCCAGACAGCCATTTTGCTTTTTTGCATTACTTTTCCATGGGGATGGTCTTGATCCCTGTCTCCTGTACAGTGTCACGAACTTCCGTCCATAGTTCATCAGGCACTCTATCTATCAGATCTAGGCCCTTAAATCTATTTCTCACTTCCACTGTATAATCATAAGGGATTTGATTTAGGTCATACCTGTGAATGGTCTAGTGGTTTTCCCTACTTCCTTCAATTTAAGTGGACTTCCCTGGTGGCTCAGATGGTAAAGCGTCTGCCTACAATGTGGGAGACCTGGATTTGATCCCTGGGTCAGAAAGATTCCCTGGAGAAGGAAATGGCAACCCACTGCAGTACTCTAGCCTGGAAAATCCCATGGACAGAGGAGCTTGGTGCAGGCTACTGTCCATGGGGTCGTAAAGAGTCAGGCACGACTGAGCGACTTCACTTTCACTTTCAATTTAAGTCTGAATTTGGCAATAAGGAGTTCATGATCTGAGCCACAGCCAGCTCCCGGACTAGTTTTTGCTGAGTGTATAGAGCTTCTCCATCTTTGGCTGCAAAGAATAGAATCAAACTGATTTCGGTATTGACCATCTGGTGATGTCCATGTGTAGAGTCTTCTCTTGTGTTGTTGGAAGAGGCTGTTTACTATGACCAGTGCGTCTGTACTCCAAGGCCAAATTTGCCTGTTACTCCAGGTGTTTCTTGACTTCCTACTTTTGCCTTCCAGTCCCCTATAATGAAAAGGACATCTTTTTTGGGTGTTAGTTCTAAAAGGTCTTGTAGGTCTTCATAGAACTGTTCAACTTCAGCTTATTCAGCATTACTGGTTGGGGCATAGACTTGGATTACTGTGATATTGAATAGTTGCCCTGGAAATGAACAGAGATCATTCTATCATTTTTGAGATTGCATCCAAGTACTTCATTTCGGACTCTTGATGACCATGAGGGCTACTCCATTTCTTCTAAGGGATTCCTGCCACAGGAATATATTCCTGCCCACAGTAGATATAATGGTCATTTGAGTTAAAATCACCCATTCCAGTCCATTTTAGTTCGCTGATTCCTAGAATGTTGACGTTCACTCTTGCCATCTCTTGTTTGACTACTTCCAATTTGGCTTGATTCATGGACCTGACATTCCAGGTTCCTATGCAATATTGCTCTTTACAGCATCGGACCTTGCTTCTATCACCAGTCATATCCACCACTGGGTGGTGTTTTTGCTTTGGCTCCATCTCTTCATTCTTTCTGGAGTTATTTCTCTACTGATCTTCAGTAGCATATTGGGCACCTACGCTTTGTAATAAGTTTTGAAATCAGAAAGTGATAGTTCTTTAACTTTATTCATCCTTTTCAGGTTTGTTTTGACTATTGAAGACCCTTTGAAATTCCATGTGAATGTGAGGATTGACTATTTTCTTTCTGCCAAAAATTATGATAGGGATTGCATTGAATTACCCTGTATAGTATTGCCATCTTAACAATGTTATGTCTTCCAATCTGGGAGAATGTGATGTCTTTCCATTTATTTATGTCTTTAATTTCTTTTAGCAGTATTTTGTAGTTTTCAGTGTACCAGTTTTTCACCTCCGTGGTTAAAATTATTACTAGGTATTTTATTATTTTGGATGCTATTGTAAGTGAAATTGTTTTATTAATCTTATATATGGATTGTTCATTGCTGGCATATAGAAACAGTTTCTTTTTATGTGTTGACTTGTACCCTGTAATTTTTCTGAATTTACTTATTGGCTAGTAGTGTTTTTTTTTTTTGGTGGCTTCTCTGGACTTTTCTATACCGTAAGGTCATGTCATATGATAGCAGAGATAGTTTTGATTCTTCTTTTTCAATTCAGGTGCTATTTATTTGTATATTTTTTTAAATTTATTGCCTCATTGACCTGGCTAGAACTTCCAGCACAATGATAAATAGCATTGTGAAAATGGACATCCTTTTCTTGTTCTTGATCTTAGAAGGAAAGCTTTCAGTCTTTCATCATGGAATGTTAGTTGTGGATTTTTCATAAATGCCCTTTATTATGTTGAGAAAGTTTCTTTCTATTCCTAGTTTTTTGAGTGTTTTCATTATGAGAGTATACTGTGTTTTGTCAGATGCTTTTTGCCTATCAGTTGAGGCAATTTTTTTTAACTCACTCTGTATATGTGATATATTACATTAATTTTTGTATATTGAACCACTCTTGCATTCCTGGGATAAATCCCTCTGTGCATGGTGTATAATCCTTTCAAAATGGTCTTGCGTTTGGTTTGCTAGTATTTTGTTGATTACTTTACCACCTACATTTATAAGGGATATTGCTTTGTATTATTCTTTTCTTGTGGTAACTTTGATATGACAATAATACTTGCCTTAAAGAATGAGTTAAAAACATTCCCTCCTTTTCTGTTTTTGGGAAGAATTTGAGAAGGACTGATATTAACATTAAACATTTGGTAGAATTGATCAGTGAAGCCATCTAGTCCTGGCCTTTTCTTTGTTTGAAGATTTTTTGATTGATTATTCAATTTCTATACTTGTTACAGATATGTTCAGATTTTCTAAGGATAAGTAGGTAATTTGTATATTTTAAGTAATTTGTCCATTTTTTCTAGGTAGTCTGCTTTCTGGGTGTACAGTAATTGTAAAACAGTAATGTAAGGTTAGTACTGATGTCCCTGCTTTCATGGTTTTAGTTATTTTCGTCTTGGTTTTAGGCTACCTAGAGTTTGACAACTTTGTTGATCTTTTCAAATAACTAAAATTTGGTTTCGTTGATTCTATTATTTTTCTGTCCTTTACTTTAAAAATCTTCACTCTAGTCTTTATTATATCCTCTTTCTGCTAGCATTGGATTTCATTTGTTCATTTTCTAGTTTCCTAAGGAATGAAGTTGGTTTATTGACTTGATCTTTCTTCTTTTTTGATGTAGGCATTTACAGATACTTTCCCTTTGAGTACTGCTTTTGCTCTATCTTGCAAATTTTAGTGTACTGTTTTCCTAAGTATGTCTTGTACATTTTTGTTCTTCATTCCATTACCTCTTTTTGTGTTTAATTGATTTTTTTTGTCGTGTACCATTTGACTCTCTTCTCAGTTCCTTTTGTGTATATATTTTTAGATATTCTCTTAGTAGTTACCATAGGGATTACAATTAATATTAACTTTATAACACTGTGGTTTAAATTGATGTCTACTTAGCTTCAGTAACATAGAAAAGTCTACTTCTATATGATTCCTATCTTCATCTTTTATGTTGTTATTGTCATAAATTACATCTTTATACATTTTGTGCTCATTAAAATTTTTTGTTATTGAGTCACTAAGTCTTGTCTGACTCTTTCAACACCATGGACTGTAGCACACCAGACTTCCCAGTCATTCACTATCTCTAGGAGTTTGCTCATGCTCATGTCCATTGAGTCAGTGATGTTTTCTAACCGTCTCATCCTCTGCTACCCCCTTCTCCTCCTCTTGCCCTCAATTATAATTTTTTTAATATAAATTTATTTTAATTGGAGGTTAATTACTTTAAAAGGTATTTGTCTTGTCAGTCATGTGGGAAGCACAAAGATGAGTTACAGACCAAAATACAGCAACATTGGTTTTTATATTTATGTAATTACCATTACTGAAATTCTTTGTTTCTGCATATGGCTCTGAGTTTTGTTTCAGCCTGAAAGCCTTCCTTTAGCTTTTTTTTTTTTAATTTTCTTTCTTTTTTTCTTCTTTTTTTTTTCCTTTAGCATTTCTTAAAGGGCAGGGCTACTCACAGTGTGCTCCCTCCATTGTCTTGGAATGTCTTAATTTCTTTTTCATCTTTGATGGATAATTTTCCTACATACAGAATTCTTAGTTGGCATTACCCACCCCTCTCAACCCCCCCTACCCCCTATTTAGTACTTTACATATATTATGCAACTGTCTTCTAGCTAGCCTTCATGGATTCTGATGAAAATTTGGCTGTTAATGTTACAGAGGATTTTTTGTACAAATGAGTTGCTTGCTTCTTTTCGCTATTTTCAGGATTCTCTGTTTGTCTTCCATCTGATAATAATGTGGCACAGTGAGAATGTCTTTGTATTTATCTTTCTTGGATCTTATTGAACTTGTTCAGTGTGTAGCTTTATGTCTTTTATCAAATTGTGAAAGGAAGTTTTTGGTCATTATTTCTTCAAATCTTCGTTCTGCACCTTTCTGACTTTCCTCTTCTTGGGACCCCCATTATATCTGTGTTGATATACTTGGTGGTATCTCACAGGTCTCAGGCTCTTTTCATTTTTTTCTCTTCAAACTGGATAATTTCAATTGACTATCTTTAAGTTCTGTGATTCTTATATCTGCTCAAATGTGCTATTGAAACCTTTGAATTTTTCATTTTGGCTATTGTATTTTTCAGCCTCAACGTTTCTGCTTAGTTCCTTTTATAATTTTTATCTCTATTGATAGTTTCTGTTTGCTTTGGCATTATTCTCCTGTTTTCTTTTGGCTTTTCATCCATAATTTCCTTTAGCTCCTCAAGTATATTTAAGACAGTTTATTTAAAACCTTGGTTTAGTATGTTCAATATCTATGGTTCCTCAGGCACAATGTTGTTAATTTCTTCTGGAATGGACCGTATTTTTTTTTTTTTTTTTTTTTTTTTTTTTCCCCTCCAAAGGATAGTACACCCCTGAGGTGTGAGAGCAGGCTAACCCCAAAGGATAGACCTACTTTCTTGTTTCTTTGATTGCTTTGTGATATTTTTGTTGTTGTTGAAAATTGAACATTTTGAATCACTTAAAGTAGTGTCTGTGGAAATCATAAGCTTCTTTTTCCTCAAGGAGAGTAATTGTTGCTTGCTGTGGACTATGACTCTTGTTTGTATAGGGATTTCTACAAAGTATTTTTGTAAAGTCCATATTTGTCATTTATGTTCTCTGAAATCTCCTTTAGTTTGTGTTTAGCTGGTGTTTTGTTTTTTGCTGCACTGCACGGCAGGTGGAATTCCCTAGGGATCAAACCTGTGTCCCATGCAGTGAATGCACAGAGCCCTAACCACTGGACCACCAGGGAATTTCCTCAACTAGTGTTTTGATAGAAATATTCTTTAATGCCAAGAGTCCCCCAAAAAAGCAGGAAGAGGAAGCAGAGGAGGAGGAGAAAAGAATTTCCCAGTACTTGCTAACTATCTCTGATTTGGGGGACTGCTTCATCTGTTAGCTAGGCTGTTTGCAGTTATGCCTTAGTCTTTACTCACTGCTTGTGCTAAGATTAGAGATCAACCAGAGGTGAAAACTTAGGTATTCTTAGACACAGGAGAGCACGTGTCTTGCCCTTAGCGTTCACATGACCTCTGAATTCTAGTGTGTGTGGTGCTTTTGAATGCCCTAATTTTTTTACGAAGTGCTCTCGCCTGCCTTTTCTCCCAGGTTTTCAGTGCTCTATTGCTATTGTTTGCTTCAGCTATCATCTTTTGCCCCTGCAGGCAGAAGGTTTCTTTGTTTTTATCTCCCCCTCTTTTTTTCTCACCTTTGTTTGTTTGTTTTTAAAGGAATGTCTCTTTTTGCACCATGAGTTAGATGAAAGAAATAAGCACCTTGCATCAGTCCTTCAGGCAGCATGTGAGTGAGTGAAAGTCGGTCGCTCAGTCGTGTCAGCCTCCTTGCAACCCCATGGGCTGTACAGTCCATGGAATTCTATAGGCCAGAATACTGGAGTGGGTTGCCTTTCCCTTCTCCAGAGGATCTTCCCAACCCAGAGGTCAAACCCAGGTCTCCCATATTGCAGGCAGATTCTAGACAGGTCAAAAAACCTCCAGTTCTCTGAGATTAAGATCTCTGCTTTCTCCAGAACCAGGGGACCATTGACCCATGCTAGGATCACAAACTGCTGTGTCTGAGACCACCTCTGAGCCAGATTTGGAGATAGGACAAGGAAAAGTAAAGTGCAGTGAAGTTTTCTACCATTTTAAAGTTACCTGGATTTTTTCTTTTTTAGATTTAGTGCTTGCTTGTTTGCTGTAAACTCTTGACTGTTTTAGAGTTCTGAAAAATTGGATTCTGACAGTTGAGTTTTGACCATGTTGAGCTTGTGGTGCCTTTGGGAAGGCCCTGTTACATGTTCTACAGGCAGTTAGATACAAGAGTTTGCATCTTTCTTTCTTAGGGAGGAGATCTGAGCTATAGATAGGAATTGGGAGAAGAGAGTGACAGAGGATGAGATGGTTGGATGGCATCACTGACTCAATGGACTTGAGTTTGAGCAAACATGGGAAGATAGTGAAGGACAGGGAAGCCTGGCATACTGCAGTCCATGGGGTTACAAAGAATCGGACATGACTTAAATGACTGAACAATAAGTATTATGGAAAATGCATGAATGGTTAAGATAATCAGAGAGGATTCAGGGAATGGAGGCAGAGAACTAATGGTTACAAAGTACAAGGAAGACCAGGGCTTTGTGGTTGAGTGAAAGCTAAGAAGGTAAAGTTGCAAAAGAGGAGAATGATGAGCAGATAAAACTGAAACAAGGTAACCTTATCATTGTTTCATTATAAAGGTGAATTTGAATGAAAAGAGGAAGTGAGAAAGTGAGATGGATGATAATTAAAAGGTGATACAAGGTAAACATAGGTTGTAACACTAGTATATACTTGGGTTTTTTTTCTTGGCAGATGGGAGAAAAGGATGGGGGGAAGTGGATTATGGGGCTCTGTTGTAAGAATAGTTAAAATATTCAGCTTTATAATCCATTGTAAATAGGTAAGAAAATTAAGGCAGAGGGATTTGAGGCTCAGATCGACTCAGATGTAGTAATAGGTGGAGTGGGAGAAAGGGACTGAGGAGGCTGGCAGAGTAAGAGACTGGTCTAGAGTGAGGCATTTGAATTTGACTTCATAGATCAAGCAGTTCCAGGTGATGAATGATAAAGTCTAGGACGTGGCCTTAGGAGTTGATGAGTCAAAGTGAAATGGGGCTTAAGGTTATTGATTTTTAAGGTGGTCAAAGAACTGTAATGTGAAGATGTTGGTTGAATTTTTTATGTTCTCCTTGAAGCCAGCCTAATAGCATGATTTGGGATGGAGAGGAAGATTGAGCTTTGTGCCAACATTTTTAATGAATGTGGACAATTATTAATATTAGGTAATGAACAACAGTGGGTACAGCTTTGCCAAGTTAATTTTTCTTAGATAAATAGTTGTTTCCTATGGAGATAAAGCTATGGTCATTTTATTTGGAAATAAGCAGTTATTAAGTTAGGAAAATGAAACCCATATAAGCATTTTTCATACCATTAATTTATTCTGCAAACATTTACTGGATGCTTTTTATTGACCTTGGAGTTCCTTGCAGCCAAGGGGCAAGACAATCATCTAAATAGATCACTGATACAGTGTGTTGTGTCAAAGCAGAGTAGTGGTCTCATGTGGGACATATCCCCAAATCCATTGTTATGGTCCAGAAACTATCAAAACGTCTACTTAAAGGTATCCTTTTCACTGTATTTACTTTCTTTATAGTTTTTTCATGCAAAATATTTCAGACAATATGAAAAGGTTAGATAACATACCAACACCCGTATACATAGTATTTATTTTAAGAAATAAGATATTGCAAATGCAATTGGAAGCTTACTATGTATTCTTCCCTAATCCCACTCCCTTTCTCTTTTCTCCGTCCTGCCCACACTGAATTTGGTATTCTTCATTCACAAGTTTTTTTGTTGTTTTTTTTTAAGTTGCATATTTTGAACCTTATAAAATTGTTTCATACTGTTCTTATCTTTCTGTGATATGCTTTTTTCCCATCCAACATTGATTTAAAAATTTTTTGGCACAGATTCATTTAGTTCAAATTCATTTATTTTTCCTGCTGCATAGTTTTCCATTGTATGACTATTCTTTCTTAATTTTCCTGATGGTGAGTGCTTAAATTGCCCTATTTTTTCTTATCTTTAAGTGCTGTTATAAATGTTCCTTCCACGTCTTTTTGAGCTGTTGTCAGTTGTTGCACAAGCAATCAACTCACAATTTAGCAGCTTAAAACAGCAAATATTTATCATCTCACAGTTTCTGTGTGTTAAGCATCTAGGCAAAGCTTAACTGGGTGCCGCAGGGCTAGAATCTCCCACAAGATTAGAATCAGGCGGCAGCAGATCCCCAGCCATCTCAGGCTTGCCTGGGGGAAGATCTCCCTCCTTGCTCACTCACGTGGCTGTTGGCAGGCCTCAGGTCCTCTCTGACTGTTGGACAGAGACATCTCTCTACATGGCCACCATAGGGCAGCTTAGAGCAGAGTGGCAGCTGGCTTCCAGCACAGTGAATGAGAGAGGGAATCTAAGGTGGAAGCCACAGTGTATTTGTATTCTAATCTTAGAATTCCATCACGAATAACAGGAGGTAGGATCCTGTGAGGCCTTCTTAAGAGGCTGCCTGCCAAACTGGTTCATAGGGCACTCATCATCAAGTTTACTAAAGATGCTGTGAAATCTCTTCTTGAGGTGGCTGTTCTAATGTATACTTTCCTAAAAATAAGATTTTAACTTTACTAATGTTTAAAATAGGAAGTGGCATGGTGGTTTGTGTTACAGGCTTCTTTGTTACTTTAAAGTATTTGTTATTGGGGAGAAATAATGGGAGTTTCAGGTTTGTTTTGATGTCTTGCCAGCTTGTGTTACTGGTTGGGAGTATTTGTATGTTTATGTTACTTAGAGCTAACTTAATGAAATGCTGGTAAAATGGACACATTATCTAAGAAAGATCTACAAGGAAACACATGGACTGACATAAGAGGAATGATGCAAGTGTGTTAAGAAAATGGGAGAACTGGTGCTTCTACTCTTGGTTCTAGCTCTTAGCTGTGCATGAGGGGAAATTAATTATGGTCTATAATGTTTGATGGGGAGTCAGTGAAAATATTAAAAGCACAGAGGTGATTTTATAATTTAATATAATCTTTAAAATTTCTATATACTTTATAATTTACCACTGTTGAAACAATAAACCTCACCTTAATTGTACACCATTGCATAAGATACTAGCTAATAATAGTAGTACATGTACATTTTATATATATATATGTTAAATAAATACATATTGGCAGAGTTCCATGATTTTTGTAGACTATTTTATTTAGAATCCTAGAAGTATGAAAAGAACAGTGGATTAGGAATAAGGAGGACAGAGCAAATGATTGCCTAGGAATCATTGCCTAGAAGTTAGGAAAAGCTTCACAAAGGAAGTTGATTTTGAGCTCTGTGACAAAGGACAAAGAGAAGTCTAAATTGCAGAAAAAGAGTAAGAAGGACATTTTTGACAGAGGAAGCAGCGTTTACAATGAAATAGATCCTTCATGGTATGACTATTTGAAGAATGATAATTTTCCGAGATGGTTAGGATGAGGATTGTGGGGAGATGAAGGAAGATGGGAATGGAGGTGGCCAGACGTAGGCTCTGTATAGCTGGTGATCAGTGAGTGAGGATATGGGCATGATCCACTGAAACTAAGGAGTTTCTCAGTTTTCTGATTGGAAACTGGTAATTTGGGCACTATAGTATTGTCCTTTATGTCAAGACTTCAAAGGCCAGCCTTAGTTTACAGCTCCCAGTGATGGGGAACAATGGTTTATCACTGAGAATTTCAGACTGTTGTTTTTGTTTTTCATAAACAAAAGTTGAGATAAATTTTTTATTATATTTATTTGTAAGAATTATCGAGGTATAATTCACTTAAACTGTGTATATTTAAAAATTATAATTTGATAAGTTTTGATGTGTATATACTTATGATTCTATCACTACAGTTAAGATAGTGAACACCAAACTCTTCTCTGTGCCTGTTAGATGAAGTTTTAAAAATTTGACACTATATTAAAAGAAATATTTGAAAAATGAAACAGTTCTTGTAGGGAATTTGTGATCACATTTTTAAAAGCTTTCTATTATGAAGATCTAAAACATGTACAAACTAGAGAGAACAGTGTAATAGACTTTCATGTATCTGTCACTTGACTTCATAGTGTGATAGGGCTTTAAATTTTTACTATAATGCTTACGGGCTTTTCAGGTAGTGCTGGTGATGAAGAACTCACCTGCCAATGCAGGTAGATGTAAGAGATGCAAGTTTGATCCCTGAGTTGGGAGAATCCTCTGGAGGGAAGGCACAACAACCCATTCCAGTATTCTTGCCTGGAGAATCCCATGGACTGAGGAGCCTGGTGGGCTGTAGTTCATAGAGTCGCACAGAGTTGGACACAACTGAAGTGGCTTAGCATGCACCCATAATGCTTTCTTACCAAAGTCTGTGTATATGAATTCTTCATTTTACAAACGAGGAAATTAAAGCCTGGAGAAATTGAATAAAAGAAATTTAAAGCGTGGAAATGTTAGAGTGGCAGGAGATTAAAAAAACTTTTATTCCTGTGTTTGTGAGATACTTGCTACTCAAAAGTGTGCTCTGTGGACGGGTAGGATGGCCATCACCTGAGAGCTTAGAACTGTAGGTTGTCATGCCCCAGCCCCCAGACCTACTGAATCAGAAATTATATTTTAACAAGTATTCCAGGTGATCACATACACATTAAAGTTGGAGAAGCATAGTCCTAGGGCAGATTGCCTCTCTGGGCAACAACAAAATTTTAGGACTAAGAATCTTTCTTGAACTGAGGTAGGTAAAAGAAAAAAAAAATGGAAAGCTGACTTTTAGTTACTGCTTAGTTTCTGTTATTGAATGATTGCTCATATAGTACTATGAGAAGATAATATTTCAGTTTTCCCTATGTCATCATTTTCAATTTTTAAGAAAAAAAGATTCTGAGGATAAAACAACAGATAAGTACTCTAAGCTATTATAATTACCCATTTATGCCTTTTGCCAGGGTTATGTTTGGTCTGTGAAAAGGAAATAGAGGTCTTATGGGTATTTTGTTGTTGTTGTTGCTGCTGCTCTATAAATTGATAAAACAAAGCAAAACCCAGAGTCTCTCCCACCCTCTCATTCTAAAGATAGCAGTGTTGGGCAACCAGAAGGCAGAATTAAACACTGTTCAATGTGTATACCAAGGGAGGACCTCATGTTGTGTTCAATCTAGCTGGCTAGAAAACCCTTCCATTAGCCTCTTCCTAATGTTTGCACTGAATGAGGCATTACATTTTGAAGGCAACACTGACTGAATTCAGTATTGATACATTCACTTACCAACTTTTCTGCCTCCGGCAGAGCAGTCTTACTAATGGTAGTGTACAAACAGCAGCCACTGGATTCATCCTCACTCTAAAGGAACTCTTGTAATATTGCTTCTATGGCTATATCCCTTATGTGTACAAGCCCCTTCATAATTCTGTTCTTTGTGCCTGTGCTCCAGAAGCATTTTCTAGATGATGGTTACTTGTAAATGAAAACCCTTTTGGTATGGTCCCAGGTAAAAACCTGTGCAAGATTGAAATGTGTTCTGAGGTGTATTATGTTGTAATAATATATAAGTATCTTAACAAAGAGAAAATACCGATGTTGTTCTTCTGATTTGTAATGTTTTCACATATAGCACCTAGCTAGTGTTATCTTCAGACCTGTATGGAGAATGATTTGGCAGCTGAAAAAATGTTTAGATTCAGAGTTTAGGAAAAGAGGTTTGGCTATTCCTTTTTACTGCTATTGTATTCTTTCTTATGGAAGTATATGCTCTAAAGTTAACCAGTAAAATAAATAATTCCAGTTTTACTAAATCCTTTAGTCCTCAAAGCCTTGTATTAATATGTACTCAAACAGTCATATACAGCATGTAAACTACCATGATTCCCATAAAGAAACCTATGTATCAGATCCCATAGTATGTTAACAGAGGGCTTTACCCAGTGGAATTATTCACTGGCATTGATACTGTGAGAGTATGGACCATTAATAACAATATAATTTCTATTTTTAATGCTAATGAGAATTTAAAAAATAAACTTTAAAAAATGTAAAAGAAGCCTATATGAAGTCATAAAGCAATTAAAAAATTGATTTGCTGAAGTGCTGTCACTTTTAAGCATTATATTTGAGCTTATGTTATGAGAGAGATGAAAACATGGCATTTGTACATATAGTGAGCAGTTGTTGAAAGTTTGCATCTTCACTGTTTTTAATATGAACTACTGATAGTCTTCTTGCATATTCTGGATTGTCTTAATTTCAGCCTTGATTCTTAAGCTGTAAAGCCCAGTTTGTGCTTCTGCAATGTTCTAAATGTTCATTTTCTTTAACTTGTGGTTATATAGTTAGTAATATATAGTGAAAATATGATTAGTGTGGGAATAACTCAAATTAACATTGGCAACTGGACTTGGCATATGTCTGTTTCCCTGCCCAGGGTTAGAGGCCAGAGCCACCGCCAGTGGGACTTCACCCTCTTCTCCTGGTGTGTTAGCTTTACCGATGGTTTGAAGCCATAGCAGTTAATATGCTTTAGCCTTTGCTTTTACAGGTGAGAAATGGATCTTATACTTATATCACCAGGTTTCAAAACTATTTACGCTAAGTGGGGTGGTTTACTACCTCAGGGGTAGTGCATTAAGCCTATTGCTCTTGAGAATCCATTTTCATCTCTTCTCACCAATTGATGGGACAGATATGACAAGCCTTTAAAGTTGAGTGGAAATTTTCCGTGGGGTGGGCTGCTGTATTAAATTGTTCCTTACCACCACCATGAATGTTGTAAAGACTTGTGAGTGGGTATCCTATGGCTAAGAAAAGAGATATATTGTTGGTGGTTGGGAGGCTGTAAGGTCTAATATATAGGGAATAGTTTTTTTCCTATCTGCCTGTTATTTCCTTCTTTAAATCATAACTTGAGTCCATCTATTCCAAAGAGATTTTCTTGATTAACCAACACCAGAAAGCATTAATTAAGTTCTTAATTGTGTGTAATGCTGTGAGAGGCTTTGTTTAGAGAATTACAGTTATTTTATGTACAATTTCTAACTTGCACCAGTACATTCTTATATTTAGGTTTACTATATTTAAAAGTTTAGATTTAGTGTGTTTACACTGAGTGTTGTTTACAAATGATGGAGATTACCTAATTAATATGGTAACCAACGCCCCAATAATTCTTAGTTGAAAAACCTCCTATTACCATTATGCTAACAACCATTCATTTGCCTCTTATTTCTGCTCATATTTTTAATTAATAGAATTATAATAATATAGTGACTAAGAAAAATGTTATGAGATATTAATATTTAATTTCAAAAGAAAAATTCATAAAATAAGCCTTGAAATTAAATAACCAACACATTAAAGAGGCTGGATTCTACTTTAAGGGCTTAGAGTAAACTGTAGAGTTTTGAAATGAGTCAGAAGTTTCCAGTAATATCTAAATTATTTAATCAATAAACATTTTTTTTTAACAAGGTCTCCTTTACCTGTTGGAATTAGTTACATGCTCTAAATGACACACCAAAGACACAAGAATTCCTTCTGGTTGAACTTTTCTCTGATTGAAGTTGCTTTAGTTTCCAGAATGTCCTTCTTTAGAATTTGTTGATAGCTCATTTGGTTTGTTAGTTACTTTACCTCTACTCAAGGTGAGTTATTTAATTTTTAGAAAATCAGATCAGCACACTTAACCACATTTGCAAAGATCAGGAATTCTTAAGGAGAATTTAATATGCTTTCTTTTCCAGTTGTAGGTATGTAAGAGATCACAAACAAAGCATTGAGATAAAAACAGCAACATTTTTTTTTCTGTAGAATCAAGAAGTGTTCTTCCAAAATACACATCCAGGCATGAGGTAGCTTTATTTATCACACACTTGAAGAGAAATAGCAGCTAATTTCACTTTTGTTGGCCCTGCTGCTGATTCACAGATTTCTGTGTGACTTTTCACAATATATTTCTGGGGAACAAAGTTCATTGTAGTCTAAATGCAAACATATGTTTCTGTATATTAAACAAGCATTTTAATACATTATTATTATTTGAGCTAATAACAAATAGTCATCTGTCAGTGAACTAAAAAGGTACAAAGTTCACAGTAATTCTTAGATAGATTAGTAATTACCCAGACAGCTTGTTAGAAAAGCTGTTTAAATCTAGGATTATGAAATACACTGATGGGTCTTCTACTCCCATGGAGTTTCAAAAGATTGTTAATACATTTGTCTATAATTATACACAAGTTCTCAAAGTCTTCATTAGTGAAATTTATATTCTAAGCCAGAATTGATACCACTTATAAATTGCACTAACTTCTTGCTCGCCCAACCATCCCCTTGGTGTTAAAGTTAGCACTTTGTGTCTTTCCCTTCTCTTATTCCCGTTTCCTCATTTCTTTCAAAACAAACAAAAACAAAACAAAACAAAACCCCTCAGAATAGTGTGGCAGTCATTTATATTAGATTTGTTTTTCAACAGATATTTCCCAAACAAATTTCTTTGGGTTCTGGAAACTTCTTGAGGGTAAAGGGTATGAAGGGATGGAAGAGATGAAAAAATTAGCTCCACAAAAACAGAAACTTTAATACATTTTCTTTGTTTTCTAATGTTCTCTTATAGCATGACTTTATGTGTTCCTGGCAATACATGTGAATTTACCGTGGCAGCTGTGGTAGTTAGTGGATTCTTAAAAGTCATGTTTGGATATAGCTAAACAAATAGGTTTTTGTTCCTTTCTAATGAAATTAACTGCCATCTTAAGGAAAAAAACCCCAAATTGTTTAACTAGATTATTATAAATAAGATATACATTTGTAATGCTTTAGCTAAGAGTTGGACACGACTAAGCGACTTCACTTTCACTTTTCACTTTGATGCACTGGAGAAGGAAATGGCAACCCACTCCAGTGGCAACCCACTCCAGTGGCAACCCACAGGGGAGCCTGGTGGGCTGCCGTCAATGGGGTCGCACAGAGTTGGACACGACTGAAGCGACTTAGCAGCAGCAGCAGCAGTATTAACTTTAAAAAATGACGATTGGGGGGACTAGTGGTGGTCCAGTAGTTAGGACGCTGTCCTTCCACTGTAGGGCATACGGATTGGATCCCTTGTTGGGAAACTTAGATTCCACAATCTTTGTGGTACAGTCAGAAAAAAAGGATGACTATCGGAACTCACTTTACTCTTCTAAGGTTTTATTTCCATTCCTAAAAATACTTAATATATTTACATTTAGATTTTTTTATTTCCTAAGGTATTTCCAGTTGTTTATCTGATACTACACATCTCCATCCTGATATTAAATCAGCTTTTGGCCCCAGCTTACATGTTTTGATTATTTCTTTGTTTTCTTCATGTTAAGACAATACATTTTAGATCATGATGCAAAATGTAGATGACCAGAAGGAACATTAATTTAAAAAATAAAGGAGTTGTTCTGCCTTAGGAAGGGCTTGTAATGTTCACATTACTAATTGTGAACATTTTCCTCCTCTAAAATATTGTTTCACTACCTGCAATCTGTTTTCGTTACTGAGTCATCTTGAAGCGTTATAGGGTGGGCAGGATTTTCTTTTCCTGGGCATGGATATAATTAAATGCTTACATGTAGGGTAGGCTGAGTGTTAGCAGATAATTCTCCATTTTGAAAGGCATATATAATCAAGTGTATAGGATAGGATAAAAGTGTCATGAGCTAGAAATTAGTAGTAATTTTCTATGTGTTTATAACATCTTTGACCCATAGAAGTGAGTTTTAACAACTTTTTAAATCATGGAGAATTATACTTATTACATTCAATTTTGTTTAATGTTTATCACTTTATTTTCTGGGATGTATACATTCAGTTTATTTTTCTTGATTCCTTCTTGGAAGGCAAAGCTTCACAAATCACGTAATTCCATTGTTTCAGTGATATTTATTATTATTGTCATTGTTAGCTCCAATTACTGTTACAACAGTAATAACAATTACAGTACTAAATGCTGCAAGATATTTGAGGTTAAAGCTGTAATAATAGACCACCAGATCTTAACAATATGTTATTTGGTTCCTGTTTTAACTATGGACTCAGTGATATTTACTGATAGATCTATTCCACTTCAAAGAAGCATCACAGAAATTTATATTGAAAAGATAAATAAGGGGTGATACCAATAAAAGAACTTGGACATGTAGATAATGAGAAAAAGCTAAATTAAGCTGTTTACAGGTTCCTATTAATATCTCCAATTCCTCATGGAATGAAGTAGGATATAAATAGTTATTTAGGTGAACCCTTTGGTGGTATATATTCTGCTAAAAAATTCTTGACAGGTCTTGTATTGTAATATTGATCCAGAAAGCAATTCTTTAATGTATAGTCTTATAACCGGAAGTATTAATAATATATTCTAGAAGTTAATTATGCCAGTAAAACACATTTGTATTTGCATACGGATTTAGTAACTTACTACATGGAAAACTCTAGAAGCCGGTATATCTGCTCTTCTAAACACAAGTCTGTTGACCAGCACCACCCCCCTGCCTCTGTGAAACAAACTGGTTGAAATGGCTGCTGCTATTGGAGAATGGTTCTCTCCTGGGGAAATATTTTTTTCTAGTTTCATGGGATGTTTACTAATAGTAATCATTTCAGCATGTAAGTTTTATCCTTTCTTTCATTTAAAGGTTTTAGCAGAAACACTAATCTGAGTACCAGGAATTAATATAAGCATTCAGTGAATATTTGTTGAATTAAATTTATACAGATCCTTCTATTTCCTTTTGAGCTAGCTAAAATAAATTTTGCGTATATTGATGTTAGATTAATATGAACAATAAAATACTTTGAATGTGTTTCTGTTTTAAAGTACCTCTCTGTTTGCATCCTTCCAACATTTTTTCCAGGCTTCAGGCTGCTGAATTAGGCTGCTGTGTCTTCAGTCAGCAAAATTCCGTTGGTGTATCTGTCTACACGAGATACAGCACTTTATTCTAGTGTAAGAAGAATTTTCAAATCATTCTGTTTTTCTTGCCTACAACTCTGCTTCCTTATTTAAATTTAATTTTTTTTTCTAAAATGTATTTTATTGAAGTATAGTTGATTTACAATGGTGTGTTAATTTCTGCTGTTCAGCAAAATGATTCTGTCACATATATACATGAATATGCATATATATACATATTCCTTTCCATTATGGTTTATTATAGGATATTGAATATAGTTCCCTGTGCTATACAGTGGGACCTTGTTGTTTATCCTGCCTCCTTTTTTAAAATGCAGTTTTGAGAATAACCAAGTAAAAGGATTTCCTTTGAAAATGATCTCCAAACTGATTTATTTGGTTGTGTTGATATATTTAGTTGAATATTGATTTATTTCTTACCATAGTTTTTTCTACTGTTAACAAAAGACCATAGAAATTACAAACATAAAAGAAACTGTTATTCCTAATAAAGGTTTGTTGCATAAATTTCTCTCCTCATAATAAAATTAGTGATATATGTTATTATATAATATGTTTTCTTATATTCCATCTCTTTATATTTGAAAATATAAAGAGCATTTTCCCTTATAGCAGGCATGTGTTCTTGCAGATGACTTCTTTTGAGCTCACATACCCTTCTTTTCTTTCTTAAGTTTTGTTTTCTCTCTTCCTCCCTTTCTATCTGTGTATCTATACACATATATAAAATATACTAAAGGACAGAGATATAAATGAATATGCTTAATCAGAACGTTTTCTGTTGACACTGAAAACTTCAGTGTATATTTTCTAAAGACAAAGATACTCTTTTATAACTATAATATCATTATTAAAATCAGGAAATTAACAGTGGTATAATATTTTTTTATCTAATCTGTAGGCCTTATTCAAATTTCATTAGTTTTTCCACCAATGTTTTTTACAGTAAAAGGAAAAAAATTATTGGTCAGCCTTCAAAATAGGAACTCATGTTGCATAAATTTGCACAGGAGGTTGCAGCAGGTAGGCTCAGTAGTTGCAGTTCTTGGGCTCTAGAGCACAGGCTCAATAGTTGTGGCACACGGGCTTAGTTTCTCCTCGGCATGTAGGATCTTCCTAGACTGGAGATTGAACCTGTGTCCCCTGCACTGGCAGGTCAGTTCTTACCACTGAACCACCAGGAAACCCTCCATTTAATCTTTGAATCTCCTCTGCTAAGTGATGATTCATTCTAGTTACTTATTTGAGAAAATTTTTATACCAATTTGTGTGCCAGGCAATTGCTGTGCTAGCAATAAATAAATCAGTTAGTAAAAATGAAAGTTGCTCAGTCATGTCCGACTCTTTGTGACCCTATGGACTATACAGTCCATGGGATTCTCCAGGCAAGAATACTGGAATGGATAGCCTTTCCCTTCTCTAGGGGGATCTTCCCAACCCAGGGATTGAACCCAGGTCTCCCAGATTGCAGGTGGATTCTTTACCAGCTGAGCCATAAAGGAAGCCAAGAACACCGGAGTGGGTAGCCTATCCCTTTTCCAGGGGATCTTCCCGACCCAGGAATTGAACTGGAGTCTGCTGCATTGCAGGTGGACTCTTTATCAGCTGAGCCATCAGGGAAGCCTGTAAATCAGATAATCTGCTTCTTAACTGAGCTTTTGCATGCTTCTGGGGAAATAGACAAAATCAAAGTAAATGAATGATTGTATGAGGTGCTATGCATGAAATGCACGGAATGATAAAAGAGATATTAGATAAGACAGCTTTAGATAGATTATTCAAAGAAGATATTTTTGAAGTGGTATCATTTGACTGAGACTGGAATAGTTAGAATGAGCAGGGTTCCAAAGAGCCAGGAGAAAAGCATTCTCGGAATAAGGACCAACAAATGCATAGGCCTGAGTGTGGGAAAGGATTTACTGTATTTGAGGGACAGAATGGATGCATGGGTGACTGGAGCATAATGTGTGAGGAGGGAAGAATGGTGGTGGTGAGGTTGGGAGATGAATAGGAGCACGATCACACAGGGGCTTCGGGGCCTAGTGAAGAATTTGAATTTTATTCCGAAGAACGGTGGGAAGCCTGTGAAGAGTTCTAAAGGCATGACTTTTAGTAAGATTCGTAAACCTCTCTTAACTCAAGTTCCGAGTCTAAACTGTTTAATAGTGTGTTACCTACCTTAGGGTTGTTGTGAGGCTTACATGATGAAATTAATTTATCAGTATCTAATTAGTTCTTAATAAATAAGCTAGATTATTCTTATTAGAAATGTGTTTTTATTGTAGGGCAGGGATAGTTCATCAGACTGTTTTCATGATTAAATATCCTTCAATACTATCTAGTTCTGTGCTTATTAGTTGAGTTTTTGATTATTAATTTGATATCTCAAGTACCTTGATACTATGATAGAATGAAGCTCCCCAAGTATGAAATATTAGTATGTTAAGAGAGACATTTCTTTTTAAAAATAATTAATACATTTCTGTTCTGCTTTATATATCAGTGTTTTATACATTGAATTATTAAATCTCATTTCTGGGTATGTAAATAAAGTCTACTTATGGATCAAGTCTAGATAAAGTACAGATATAGATAAAGTACTTTCCTGACCTTCAAGACAAAATGGGAGATTCTTAATGGTGATAAATCATACAATATTTACTTTCAAGCTTTGTTTTGGTAGCCTACCATTATAACATTTTTCCAGTGGAAAATCTAAACAGGTGTTGCTTGACGGAATCCTAAGTAGTTAGGATCCTAAGATCCTAAGAATCCTAAGTTACTTTCTGCAACTTTAAAGTTACAATCCATTTTCATTGTTCATGAAAGTTATGTTCCATAACGTTTCCTTGAACACTGAATTAGTGAATTCTGAACCATTGCTCCTAAGGAAAATATAGGGTTAGATTCCTGTGAATATCTGGTCATACCTTTTTCATTCCATCAGTATATAACTTTGTTGTATGTGTATTTCTGTTTAAAACCCCCTATTTAATATATATTGTCAATTCATTAACATTGAACTCATGGCCAACAGGACTATGACTCTTGCCTAAATAAAATTTTAAAAAATTATTTATTTATTTATGTATGGCTGTGCTGGTTCCTTGTGTGTGGGCTTTTCTCCAGTTGCAGGAGGCGGAGGCTACTCTCTCGTTGTGGTCTGTGGGCTTCTGGTTGTGACGGCTTCTCGTGTTGTGGAGCATTGAGTCTAGGGTGCCTGGGCTTCAGTAGTTGCGGCATGTGGGCTCACAGATGCGGTTCCCAGGCTCTAGAGCATAGGCACGTAGGCTTAGCTGCTCCGCGGCGTGTGGAATCTTCCCAGATAAGGCACAGAACCCATGTCTCTTGAATTGACAGGCGGATTCTTTATCACTGAGCTACCAGGGAAGCCCTAAACTTTTCTGATACATATATTTCCTCTGTAAAACTCCTCACATTGTTCTCCTACTTAGGAACACTATTCAGCATTTTAGGACTTTGGTTGGGGGTCATTTAAAATAACGAAATCACCAACAAAAAGCAAAGAAATGTGAAAACATGGCACTAAGTAAACTACAAAAAGGACTCTTGCTGAAACAAAAAGACAGAACATTGCCCTGTTCAACCTCAGCTGAGAACATGCACATCTGGCAGCTCAAAGTTTTCTCCACCCTGCACATATGCATATCTGCAAATGACTGCAGACGAACCTGACGACTGATTTTGGGGTTACAAGTAAATTTTAGTAAGTAGGTAGTTCACAACTGCAGATTGATTTTAATTATTTTACTTTTGAGAGGCACTTCATTACAATTTTATTTTTTGGATGGGAGGATGTGGTACAGATTGACATTTGATAAGTTATTTTTATATTATTTTTCATCTTGATACTGATTTGTTTTGGGGGAAAAAAATCCTGTGGTCCTAGCTATTTTCTTTGTAGCTATTTGGTTCTATAATGCAACTGTACTTCTGAGGATAATCTAAGTTCTTCATATTCTTGAAGACAATTACCACCTCAATTAAAAACCAAGGAAAAAGGCAAATATAGTTTTATCTGTGACTTCAGAGTAGGGAAAGATCTCTTTTAAACATAACACAAAAATCACATCTAAAAGAAAAAGATCAAATCAGTTACATTAAAATGAAGAATGTAAACCATAAAGAAAACGAAAGTATAAGCCTCAGGGTAAGAGAAGATACCGCAATGTAGATCATTGTAATTAATATTAGGATATATGTATATCTGTGTATGTATATATATGTATGAAGAATTCCTTCATTTTATTAAGAAAAAGACAACTAAATAGACAAATGGACAAAAATCTTGGTTACTTTATGAAAGAAGAATTATAAAAAATATAGTCAGTTCTGTTGTAATACTTGTTTTGATAATCATATGCATCCCCTAATCATCACTTTCTTCTCTTTTATAAAGCTTTCCACTTTTTAGTGTTTGTCTCTGAGAGGTGAGTACTCTGTACTAACTTACTATTGACTGATGTTAGGTTAATGTTTTACAGTTCTCAAGGGATTTATAATTTAAAAGACAATTTGTTCAAAGAATATATTTTATGATGTAACTTTAAGCTGATGGGCAGGAATGAGTAGATACATGCATCGTGTGTGTGTGTGTGTGTGTGTGTGATGGTGGAGGAGAGGGGTAAGTAGCCCTTTATAGTATCCAGTAAACCATACATGCAACCTTCTGAACCTGTGAGGTCTGTGATCTTCATCCTGACTATGCCTAAGTGTTTTCTTGTGTTAAGTAGACCTCTTAGGCCAATTTTCAGTGATCTTAGACTATAGTGGACTTTTTGGATTTTTAAAAAATATGTAGTTACTCAGCTTTTGGAATGGCTGTCCTATATGGGGGAAATCCTACTTTTGGTTCTGTATTCCCAAGCCAGAAATAGTTTCTTTATCTTTGTAATAACCAGGGCTCAGGCATGTGATTCAGACTCACACAGTCAGATGCAGTTACTTGAGTTTCAGAGAGAGAAGTGTGAAGAACATGGTGCAGTGTGGAATCTGTTCCTAATGAAGGGAGTGCTGGCATAGAGACTGGCCTTCATGGGTAGTGAATGGTGGAGGTTGCAACATGGCAGAATCCTTGGCTCCCAAGATGTGAGCCGTGGATCTGCTGCCTAGGAGCAGTCATGAATGAGGATTTGGGTGGTGGTGTTGCAGTTTACATAGGCATCAGGCCCTCTTGGGAATTCTATAAGCTCCATATCTTTCCTTAATCCCTCTTCTACTTAAACTAGCTAGCATTGCCTCCACCTCTTTATTGATTCCGTAGACTCTTGCTTCATTTTAGTTCACTTCAGTCACTCAGTTGTGTCTGACTCTTTGTGACCACATGGTCTGTAGCACATGAGGCTTCCCTGTCCATTGCCAACTCCTGGAGCTTGCTCAAACTTATGTCCATTGAGTTGGTGATGCCATCCAGCCATGTCATCCTCTGTCATTCCCTTCTCCTCCTGCCCTCAATCTTTCCCAGCATCAGAGTCTTTTCTAATGAGTCAGCTTTTTGTTATCAGGTGGCCAAAGTATTGGAGCTTCAGCTTCAGCATCAGTCCTTCCAATGAATATTCAGGGTTTATTTCCTTTAGGATTGACTGGTTTGATCTCCTTGTCCAAGGGCCTCTTGAGAGTCTTCTCCAACACCACAGTTCAAAAGTATCAATTCTTCAGTGCTTTGCTTTCTTTATGGTCCAACCCTCACATCCATATATGACTACTGGAAAAACCAAAGCTTTGACTAGATGGGCCTTTGTTGGGAAGGTAATGTCTCTGCTTTTAATATTCTATCTAGGTTGGTCATAGCTTCTCTTCCAAGGAGCAAGCATCTCTTAATTTCATGGCTGCAGTCACCATCTGCAGTGATTTTGGAGCCCAAGAAAATAAAGTCTGTCACTGTTTCCATTGTTTTCCTATCTATTTGCCATGAAGTGATGGGACTAGATGCCATGATCTAAGTTTTTTTGAATGTTGTGTTTTTAAGATTCTTGCATAGCTGGTGGTTAAATCATTCAGATGATAAGTGAGATCCATATCTTAGGTTTGCTAGAGAAGTCCTGTCCAGTAGCTTCTCAATTGACCATTTAAAGTTAGATATGTTTTATGATCTATTGAAAGCATAAGAAAGTTGTAATGAAATGAACAGCCATGTCCCACACTGAGCTTTATCAAAGTAATACATGTAGTCATATTTGCTTCAGATTTTTTAAAGGAGTAAAACATTACAGGTATAGCCTAATCACATGACTCTTTTAATTGACTGGGTTTGCTTTATTCTTTTCCATATACAAACTTAAAGAGTTTCACATTTTATTATTTTAATGAGTATCAGCATATATTTTTGTTTTACCAAGTCTAAAGTTACTTAGTCTCTTAACCTTCTAATCAGTACTAGGACTTGCTGGCTTTCAGTCATCCCTCCTACCCCTGTTAACCTATGTGTGTGGGTTGCAAATAATGAAAACCCCAACTATGATTGTTTTATCAAATCACAATTTCTTTTTTCTATATAGCAAGATGCCCAGATAATACAATTTGGTTAGCAACTTATGAATGTTGGAACCATTGTCTCTGTAATTCTCATGGTCAGTGAGAGCCCTTCAAGCTGTCTTCTGTATTTTTTTGACATGAATTCATTATTCTTTGAGTGGTTCCTTACATTTTGATCCAACAAGATATTCCAAGCTCAGCTTGTATTTTTTTTTTTGCCTCAGCCCTGGAATCAGCCATATTCTCTACGTGTCCTTGATTTCTTTTTGTGGAGAATGGCATTTAGAAACCAAGAATTGCAAACAAGCATGCTCACTGCTAGTGAGTGTTGATGCTCCTAAGTCCCCAAAGTCCTAAAGAATACACACACACACACACACACACACACACACACAGCATGTATACATATATACACACACTTTCAGGAGAATTTTAAATCCCTGTCTATAAACCATGAATCCATTTCAGCACAACAAAGTTATAATTTTCTTCTGTTCCATGTTTGTGGCTCCCTTCTTTGACAACGAGAAACCTGGCTTCTGTTAATTCAATATATGTCATTATTAGAAGATCAGTCCTCCCTGATTATAACTAACTTCTTGTCACTGTTTGCCTCTTCTCCCCAGTCTTATGCCTTCACCCTCTGCTGGGATGACCTTCTTGCCCTTCTGAGGCTCTGTCTAGTAACCCAGAATACTGCTCCCTAACCCCATGAATGTTCTCGTCACCCTGTTCAGGCTCCCACAGCTCACACTAGGCCACCATTGGCATCTGTGAAGATATTCTCCAAGGTCTCCTTTGGGATCTGCCAACCCTGCGTTAGGTGTGCTTGCTTCCCCACCTCCCTCCAGACATCTGCCTTACTCACCCCTGCCTGGTGGCTTTGGACTGATTTTTTTCCCTTCCTTCCCTTCTTTTGTTTCACTGATATAGGTCTTCTATCTCTAAGGATATCACTGAGGATGTTTTAGATTTTCTTTCATTTCCCATTAAGTTTTCATCTGCTACCAGGATTGTTTTTTCTTCTGGATTATATATTTTTCCATTTATGTTGGTCTGTCGTCAAATGTCTGGTGACCCCTATCTTTTCATTCATTTAGTCCCATGACTTTAAATATTATACTGATTTTTCCCAAATTTATATCATCATCTTGAGCTTCTCTCCTGAATTCTGGACTCATCCAATTTCCTGCTGAATGCCTCCACTTGGATATTTAATAAGGGAGTCTGAGGTGAGCACATGCAAAATGGAATTCTTGATTTTCCTCTGTAAACTTTTTCTTCTTTGTTTTAATATAGGCCAACATCACTCATCTGGTAGCTTAAGCCAGAAACTCTGAAGTAACCATTGATTTTTCTTTTTCTTTTATAACTCATTTTCACTCAATGAGCAACATCAGTTGGCCCTTTAATTAGAATCTAAAAGGGCCAAGAAACAAATATGTCACAGTATTAGTGTGCACAACTAGTACCCAGCTCCCCACTCCAGTTCCATTCTTCACTAAAAGAACTGAGTGCCTTGGAGAAATGGATGATTCCAGGGTGGGCAGAAGAGGTACAAGTTGATCCTGGAGCACTTTGTTATGCCAGGAGGTGGGGGAGGTGCTGAAAAAGATGACGGGGACAAATCACAAGGACATAGGAGCCAGTTTGAAAAGCTCCTGCTTGCCACATCTGGGACAGCTTGAGCAACAAAACAGTTAAGTACAGTAATGAATTACAAACCCATTGGAAAAAATCAGAATTTATGAATTCACACTGATAATTGAATGGCAGAGGTACATGAATGGGTGAAGAGGAGGACTCTTACAGTAGAATGCAGAGACAAGTGAGTAAATGTGGAAAGAATGCTGGAGTTAGAAAATCATCAGTTTGCAGTCATCATGGTTAAAATTGGATCAGGCAAGGAAGATCAACAAATTCTAAATATAGGGGGAAATTTTGTTAAGGAGTAGAATATTTGTGTGGTCTTAAATATTTCAGTGATAAGGCAAAACAAGTAACATAAGTAGTACAGTGTAGAAACTAGGCAGTGCCTTGACCGGGTGATCAAATTAACAGCACCAGGGAGGGACAGACGGACACTCGCTGCCTCCAGACACGATATCTGAGAAGATCACAACACTGCCCATGTCTCATGGGGAGTACATAACCTGAATCTAATCGTGAAGAAGTTCAGGTGAATCCAACAGGAGGAAAATTTTAATTTTAAAATGGAGGGAGACAACTTTATTCTTTAAGAACGTTAATGTCACATATGTTTTGGAAATGTCCCAGAGTAAAGATAGCTCAGTTGGTAAAGAATCTGCCTGCAATGCAGGAGAACCTGGTTTGATTCCTGGGTCTGGAAGATCTGTTAGACAAGGGATAGGTTATCCACTCCGGTATTCTTGGGCTTCCCTTGTGGCTCAGACCTGGGATTGATTCTTGTGTTGGGAAGATGGCCTGGAGAAGGGAAGGGCTATCCACTCCAGTATTCTGGCCTAGAGAATTCCATGGACTGTATAGTTCATGGGGTCCCAAAGAGTTGGACACGACTGAGTGACTTTCACTTCAAATGAACCTAGGGAGACTGACACTAAATACAGTATCTCATCCTACACTGGATCCTGAAATGGAGGGGATCAAGATTCTAGGACATTTTTGGGTCAGTTGGTATAATTGGAGTACAAATGGTAAAATGTTCAGTTCAGTCGCTCAGTTGTGTTCAACTCTTTGCAACCCCATGGACTGCAGCACACCAGGCTTCCCAGTCTATCACCAACTCCCAGAGCTTGCTCAAACTATCGTCCGTTGAGTTGGTGATGCCATCCAACCATCTCATCCTCTGAAATCCCCTTCTCTTCCTGCCTTCAATCTTTCCCAGCATCAGGGTCTTTTCCAGTGAGTCAGTTATTCATATCAGGTGGCCTAAGTATTGGAGTTTCAACTTCAGCATTAATCCTTCCAACGAATATTCAGGACTGATTTACTTTAGGATTGACTGGTTTGATCTCCTTGCAGTCCAAAGGACTCT
Organism: Redunca redunca; assembly: GCA_006410935.1. Classification (NCBI taxonomy): domain Eukaryota; kingdom Metazoa; phylum Chordata; class Mammalia; order Artiodactyla; family Bovidae; genus Redunca; species Redunca redunca. The sequence continues at coordinate 485,584 of SJYQ01000576.1, read as the reverse complement.
CAAGAGTCTTCTCTAACACCACAGATCATGTTAAATTTACTGAAGTTGATAACTGTACTGTAATTATGTAAGAGAATGTTGCATTTTTAAGAAGTACCAAAGTATTTAGGGATAAAGGGTCATCATATATGAAACTTACCCTCAAGTGATTCAGAAATTGTGTGTGTGTGCCCGCACGCACACACACATGATAGAGGAGTAAAATGTTGACAGCAGGTAAATAGGTGAACCTGGTAAAGAATATGTGGTTACTTTTTGTACTGTTTTTAAATTTTTGATATTTTAAAAATAATTGAAATTATTGAAAGCATAACCCAAATCTCACCCCTTCTTCTTCCTCCCTTTGTCAGGCTACCTTTATGTCTTGCTTGGATGATTCTAATAGCCTCCTAAGTGACCTCTCTGCTTTGACTCACGCTGCCCCACAAGTCATTTCTTCAGACAACTGGTAAAGGGTTTCTTTTACAGCATAAGTCAAATAATGTCACTTTTCTTCTCACGGCTTACCATTTCACCTGAAATAAAAATTCAGTCTTTAACTAGAGTCTTCCAGGCCTGTCTTCTGGTCCACTTCTCTCTGATGTTACTCCTCATTACTCTGTGCCACTCATTTCGCTCCAGGTGAACTTCCAGTCGGCCACATGTGCTCTCCTTTCAGGGGTTTTATGTTTGCTCTTCTCTCTGCTTAAGAAATTCTTAAGAAACTCTCTGCTTAAGAAATTCTTTGCAGACATCTGTATAGTTTTCTCCCTCCCTTTTGGCCTCTGCTCAAATCTCTGACCTTCCTGGTTAAAATAGCATTCCTTCTCCCTTCCCTTATACTCTTATCTCCCTTCCCTGTTTTATTTCTACTTCTCTTCTGTATTTTGCATTTGTTTATTGTCTATTTCCCTTTTAGAATGTAAGCTCCTTGAGAGAGACAAACTTTGTTTTGTTCATTGCTGTATCCCCCGTGCTTAGAATGGTGCCCTGCTCATAGTAGCTTCTCAGTAAATGCTTGAGAAGAGAGGAATATTTAAGCTTCAGGCACTTAGAAACAGATAAAAACTCAATGCATGTGGGTGGAGCATCTTGGTTTTGGTAGTCTTCACCATAGGGTGATGGGTTTGGTGCGTGGATAACCAGCTGTCTCTTAGGCAGTTCCCCTGAGAAGTTCCCACCAATTTCCTGGCTGGAAGGTGGGAGAGACAAAAGTGAAGGAGATGTGTAAGTCTGGTTCCTGATGTTATAGAACAAAGTGGGTCCTACTCTGTTCTCTGCTCTTAATTCTTGCAGATTTATGTGGTCCCCCTGTCCCTTTCTTGTCTTTGAGTACAGTTTCAGTAAGGTGTGAAAGCAAACAAGTGTGTTCGTTCCACCAGTCAAATGGGTTATTTGAATGGAGGTCAAGGCTTGATATGCTACCACTAAGAAGAACCTGCTTAATCCTCTATGGTATTAGGGAAGTGCAGTTGACTTGGAAACTGAGTCCTTTACTCTTGTTTGGTCATGCCAGCCAGTTGAAATAAGAACTTCTCAAATAAGTGAGTCTCAGCACTAGCCACTTGTGGCTATTAAGCATTTAAAATGTGGTATATTAGAACTGAGATGTGCTGTATATATAAAATACTGAAAGACAAAAACTGAAACCAATATAAATCTCTCATTAAAGCTTTTAAAAAAGTTTCATTACATGTTGAAATGATAATGTTTTGAATATGTCAAATTAAATTTTATCTGTTTCTTTTTGCTTTTTTAAAATTTGGCTGTTAGAAATTTAAAATGACATTATGGATTGCATTATAATTCTTTTGGACAGAGCTGCTATAGAGTCCAACAGTTAGGACAAACACACCTGTCAGTAGTGGTCCTCGATGCTAGAAAACCATGAAAGGATCAAAGGTAGCAGATAGAATTTTCTCACCAAAGATGGACATTTTCATGTGTGACCTTGTTGTCCCTCTAGTTATTATACTTCTGTGTACTTTGAAAAGAGCTATTACCCTTGTTAGCTTTTAAAGGCTTTGAATGCTGAATTGCTAGTAAAGCTCAAGAACAGAATAGAATGGATCCAGATTTTCCCAAACTATACTGTTCTTTTTAAGATTAATGCTGTAGCCTAGATATTCTTGGATCCCAGAATTTTTAGTTCTGTAGAGTAAGTCTAGATCATATGAATAGCCTGAAAATGTTATTCTTTCACAGATATAAGCAGTTCTTCTAATTGTTTGAAAATAACCTACGGAAAGATCTACTAACTGAAACAAATGGAGACTACTTCCTTTTGACTGTCTTATGAATAACACTCATGATTATTGACTAGTACTGGATCAATTTGGCCTCAAAGCCCAATTGATCACACTGTATTCTTCTAGCTGTATTGGCCTTTTACTTCTCCACAGAGGCACAGATTATAGTCAGTTTGGCATTCATTTTTAATTTTATGAAGAGTGTTTCAAATTAAAACCTCCTATCAGATCACTCTCCCTCCTTTGAGACATTAATGTGGTCCTTATATAATTAAGCCATCCACCATTCAAGGTGATTAACAACCTCCAGAATAGGAATTTGAGATTGAAAACACTGTTCCCAATTGCCATCCTTCAGCCTGAAGGATTAGGGAATTACAGCCCCTCATTTCTGACTCATCTTTTATCAAAATGCGGAAAGATAAAATCTTCCTTATTTCTCAGTTCCATTCCTTTTTCCTTACTTGTGTGCTTAGTAAGATAATTTGTTCTCAAGACCTGAAGAATTATGTCTGGTTTCTTTCCTAAAGGTTGAAGGATACCAGAGTAGGTAGTCAGATTTTATATCCCTCCGGCTAACTTTCTGGGTCCATCCATTTTGAAAAGAATCTTTTTCAAGTGGTTAGTGAGTAATTTTAATATGAAAGTATTCCCCTTTCACAATTGAAAAAAAGTTTTCTTTCTTTCCTACAGTCTCACTTTTCAGAGGAGAGCACGTTTCATCTTACTGTTTTTCATTTGTCTGCTAGCTACCCACTGTAGTTCAATTGTACATTTTTACTGTGTATATAGTTTTTCTATGGTGAGGAATTTGCTATATTTATACTATCTCCTACCTCCTTTTCTCCTCTTATTCTCCAGTTTTCTGGTAGGGGTTATTTTCATAACATAAATAATAGTTTAAAATTTTGAGTTCATCAACATCAGATTGTGTTTCTTGACTTTTCATTATATGAGATAACATCTCTTCCTCTGTTTGTTCTGCTTTTAATTTTACATTTTAGTTATTTTTGGACAATAGTCCTGGGGCAAAAGGGGCAAATGACTTTCTTTGCAGTGGCTTGGTATTTGTATGGGAAGTGTGCGTGCATGCACGCTTGCTCAGTTGTGTCCAACTCTTTGCGACCCTGTGTACTGTAGTCTACCAGGCTTCTCTGTCCATGGGATTTCTCAGGCAAGAACACTGGAATGGGTTGCCATTTCCTCTTCCAGGGGATCTTCTTCACCCAGGGATTGTGGGAAGGGACCAAATGGCCCAGGTGTGACTTAGGCCTTCTGTTAGTTTGCTGCCCCGTTTCCTGTTCTCTGTCCAGGTTTGGGGCATCTCCCAGTCTTTGCTGATAAACTGGCTCCTGCTTCTATTGCAGCTGTTTCTCATTGTTTCATTTGGGTCTCCTCCACTGTGGTGTATTTATCAGTGTAATCTCATTTGCTATGTCTTCCAGAAATTTATCGAGATTTGGTCTCCTGCAGTCTCTACCCCTTTCTCAATGGATTTATACTCTTTACTGTTCCATCAGTGGAAATTTGGAGGGGAAGAGTAGAGATTAAACACATGAGCTCAGTCTGCTCTCTTGAGCTGGGAGATCTAAAAGTGATATTTGCTTTTCATTTATCTTACGTTGTCCTTCACTATTTTATGGTGCTTTTTACTATTCAAAGTGCTTTTACATAATCTACTAAATCCTCATAACAACCTTTGATGTAGGTGGGACACATATTATTCTGGCTTTACAAATTTGGGAACTGAGATTAGAGGGGCTAAGTATGGGAAAGATTACAGCCTGAATCTTGCAAGTCATAGTGCAGCTAGTTCTATTTTTATTGTATTGTTTTTCATTGGGTTATTAGTTTCATACTGGATTATTAGTGTTCTCGAATTTTTAGTCCTTCCCCCATCTCTCCCTTCCTTTTTCCTTCCATGACCTTTGCCAAATCTCAGCTCTCTTATTCTCTGTTTTCTTGTAGTCTCTCTCTCTTTTTTTTCTTCTGATTGTTAGGCGATTGGGCTTTTCTTACTATTTTGGGGGAGAAAACTAGGGTTCTCATGCAGTTTCATTTTTCTGTGGATTAATATGTCTGCATATGTAGCTGCTCTTCACCCATTAAATGGCAGTCAAGCTATTTTTTTTAATCAACATTTTTCACGTAACTTTCCATTCTTTGTGAAAATCAGTCATGAAACTAGACAGAAGAACTATTTTGCGTTGGCTGGTGTTATTGGTGACAGCCTGTAAAAGCTACATAGAGGTAAGTTTGATGGTGTCAGTGTGATTGGTTTCTTTAGAGTAAGTTAGACATGCATTCTGAATACAGCACTTACTGAATCATATACATCTACTGTTTGTCAAACTTATTTACTTCGTAAAAGTCAGCCTGCAACTTATCTTCAGGAAGAGTATTTGTGTCCCACACTTCAGTACTATTTGAAGCTTTATTTACCTAGAGATCTTGGGGATAGACGAGAGGGAACTTGTGATTTATGTGATGCTATAACTTTCTTATAGAATAGACTAGGGTTTGTGCCAGAGAGAGACCTTTTTCTGGAAGGAATACACGCGTGGGTGTGCACACTCACAGTAACTTCAGTGAGGTTATCTTTATACATCCAGGTTTGTTGAGTTGTACAAATACAGGTTGCACAATTTATAAAATACTATGTGAATGGTGCCTTCTAGACTTGTGCCAAAAGGCAGACCTATTAGACTGATCTAATTTAGGAACTCGTAGAGTATACTTTAAAGGAATCATTTTAAGCTTGGGAATCTTTGTTCAACTTTGGTTCTGGCTCACTATGACGTCTTTTGTCTTTTTGGTTACATAAAGTTAAAAAAAAAATTCCATTTTGTCTACTGCCAACTTACCTCACAAAGAAGATATTAGGATTGTTAGATTAAAAAAATTATTGTGGAATTATTTGGAGAATAGTTCTTATGACTATAGTGTGTAGCAGCTGTAGATGATAAGTATTACCAAGAGTCCCTGCTTATAATTCATAAGTATAAAAACACTTATAGTTAGGTTGTGAAGTTTGAAAATGAACTTTACATGCTTGTTACATAGCCATACTGGTTTATTTTTAAGTCGTGCTTAGACTTGTGGTTCATTCTTTTTTCAAAGAGGAATTTTGTTATTTGGGTTCATGACATATACTACTCGGTTGTTTGAAATATTACTGTTCTGACAAAAAAATTTTAACCCTAAATTTTCTAATGTATAACTCCAAATATAAAGCTACTTTCTAACTTCTCAAGAGGATGTTGATCTTATTTTTAAACTTAAAATTTTTAACTCTGTCTGCAATAGAGTAATTGAACTGTGTGGAAGCAGGAAACATGTGCACACTATTGATACCTTTCTTGCTTATAAGAAAACGATTTAGATGTAGATATTGTGAAATCTTTATTTAGAGGGGAAATTTATGAATCTAGTATAACCCTGTGCTATTTGTTTTTAAATTGATTTTAGATAGCGGCTATTAATATGAAAAGTTAAAATAGGAAAAGATGACAAGGTTTAAAACTTTTCTGATCTTTTTTGTATTAACTTTTTTCTGCCACATTTAATTTTTTTTTATTTCCTGTGTAAGTTGTATTTTACATTACTACTCTATAGAGTGGAAATGTATAATTTCTACAGATTTTTGAAAAATGTATTTTAAAAAGCTCAAATTTATTTCCATTTATCATCTCAATCTCCTGTTTCCCCTAGTGCCTGGCCTTACATATAGTTACTTAATAAGCATTTGCACTGTACAGAATTGAAGTTTTTACTGTGGGATTGAAACTAGCCCTGTGATAGAGCTGAGAAAACAATTTACCACACTGGATGTGTAGTCCCAGCTATTGTTTAGTCTCAGGGTGGACCCCTCTGATTTTTGACTTTAAGTCCCTGTTTGTTCCTCCAGTATTCTTGCCTGGAGAATCCCATGGACAGAGGAGCCTGGTGGGCTACAGTCCACAGGGTCACAAAGAGTTGGTCACGACTGAGCAACTTCACTTTCACTTTGTTCCTAACAGGTGACTGGCTTTGCTTCACCCAGATTGTTTGGTTGTAGCATTGAACAGGATGTTGGATGCTGAGATTAAAGAGTGAAATACTTGCTTCTGTTTAGCACTCCTCTTCACTTGAAAATTAAGTGCTTAGAGCTTTAAAAAAGTGATTTTTAAAGTAAGGTAGAACTTTGCCCTCTCCCCTTACTAAACCTGTAGCATCTGGCAGTAGAAGAAAGTATAGTGGGACTTCTTGGCACCATGGTGCACAGCACTGAAGAATTCCATATTGTGACAACACATCAAAATAAATTGCTGTCAACAGACCAAAACACCAAGTGCTGTGATTCTGTCTGACGTGTGAAGATTCAGACAGGCTGTCTTGACAAGTTGTGGTGGAGCACCTGCATTTGACAGAAGACAGTGATATAAATCTGATTTGCCTGATATGAAGCACCTAGATATAGTTAATGCTGGTGACAATAAGTCTGCATAAAATTTCTAAGACATGAGTCTGATTTTATTTTGCCTCTATTATGTGGCATTATATTTTGGTCACATTTTGATACTCACTTGGTTCCTATTTGTGTTCATAGTTTGGCTTTGAAATATAGTTGTGAATAATAAACTCTGAGAAATGTAACAAATTAAGTTTTGTCAGCCTTTTTTTTTTGTAGTATTGCAAAAGGCAATAAATACCATTGCAGTTGCTCAAAGCAAAAGAAAAGCAATGAAATTTTATTATATACTGATCATAAAAGTAATCATAGTTGGAGTTGTATTAATTTTGTAACTTACCCCCAAAATATTGAAAACAGTGGGTTAAAAGACTTGAGCTACTATAAATCTTCTCTCAAGCTGTATTTGGTTTTAAAAAGCCTCTAGAAGAGGTAAAATCATTGAATAGGTGATTAATTTTTACCTTTCATTACCAATAAATGATAACTTTTTATAGTACCAGCATATATCACAGTTCATTTAAGAATGTGTAAAACATATCACAGCTCTGGAATTTAATTGTAGAACTTCCTACTAGCTTCTGTTTCAATTCTTCACGTCACTGCAGATACCTCATTCTGACAGTGGTAACCTAGTATGAAATGCAGAGAAAGAAATTTCAATTATATTTTTCTAATTGCATCTTACAATTTCTAAGAGGCATTAACAACAGGTTCCTTTAGTTGAAAGAGTGAATCCTTTTAAAAGCAAAGGATTCCTGTGGATGGTTTAGATTATATAATTTCTGAAAATTTAGGGCAAGTTTAAAAAAAAATGGAAATGAAGACAAAGCAATGTAATTCTTTTCACTCTTTTATAATACCTTACTTGTTTGTAGCATTCATGGTAAGGTGTATTATCCAGATACAGAAATCTGTTTTTTTCCCCCCAGTTTCGAAGATACTACTATTTCATATTGATTTTTATCTCATTTTGAGATTAGTTTCCAAGTATTACCAATTGTTGCTCTATGATGTGAAAGAAACATACAGAAAGAATTCAGTAATTCGCCAGAGTTGAGAAATTTTGAAAATAGCACTGTCCACTATATAGTATTTAAAGGCATAAATTATTATTTTTTAAAATTACCATTCATTCTTGCCTCTATTGTTATTTTATCCCTTAAAGGCTGCTAATGAGAAATAGAGCCTCATTATGATTTTAAGGATGAGAGAGGAAGGCTTTTAATTAATGATATGTAAATGGTCTTGAATTGATTATGTTAGAATATCAAGAGAGATGGGTAGAAGCTGTGGTGTAATATATTTTAATTAAGAATTAATTAAAAATGATGGCAATTTCATAAAGCCTCACAGAAAATAGTGGAATTTACTTTCTGTCAGGAGTAAATTAGCCTGTGATTAAATAAAGGGCTTGCATTAATAGTGGAGTTATTTTTAAACTGTGTTGTGAAGAATTATATAATTTTTCCTAAATAAGTAAAATTAAAACTTAATACTTAAAAGTAGGTTTTAAACAGTGGCAGAAAACTAACATGCTTGTGAACCTAATGTTCTTTGGTTAGAAAAAATCTGTGAAAATATTTTTAACTCCAGCATATACACTGTGTAGCTTTAATAAAAGGATGGACTTTATGTCCTATTGCCTGATGAGCGGTGGGGTAAGGAGTGTGCTTGCAAGAAGCGTTGAGAGTGTTTTTTTCCCCTCCAGGGCCGTTGTGCGGAGGATCTGAGAAAACCCTTTATTTTGTTGTCCACTGACAGTTATTTTTGAAGGAGGTGCTCTGTTGCTGTTGTTACTCTGCCGAGTTTAACAGCACTTCTTGCCTCCATGCGGTTTTTCATTGTAGGTAACCCTTCTGCTGAAGGGGAGAGCACCTCTTTAGAAACTCTAAAATGTATATATTTCTTCATGTTGAAACTTTATATTTTCCCTGAGCATGGTTTATATTCTAATAGGTGACATTTTTATAAACAAAATTTTTGGTAGTTTAGAAAAGGTTTTAAAAGTTGGATTGTAATTTGACCGTAGTAGAAGAAAAGCTGTATAATCTAATAATTGTATATATTTCATTACTATTTTCCTGTATATTCGTACAGGGTACCATCTCAGTGTTGTAGCTGCTTATATTGGATTCTTAGTTAAAAACTCCACATAATCTATTGTGACATCTTCAGCCTTAATTCAGTACTTCATACTCATGAAACACACATTAATCAGTAGTTGAATTTGAAGATTTAATAGATCATTCATTTCAGCAGTTGTACTCTTGTGGGTTTTGTTGTTGTTGGTTTTTGCTAAAGTAAAGCTAGTCGCTCAGTCGTGTTCACTCTTTGCGACCCTGTGGACTGTGGCCTGCCAGGCTCTTCTGTCCATGGATTTCTCCAGGCAAAAATACTGGAGTGGATAGCCATTCCCTTCTGCAGGGTATCTTTCCAATCCAGGGATCGAACTTGGGTCTCCTATATTACAGGTAGACTCTATCTTCTGAGCCACCAGGGAAAACCCTGTTTTTTGCTAAGCAGCTCTAAAAATGATGTGACTATTTCTTTGTCAGTAACTACTGCCATTCATTGTCTCACTGCCTATGTTTGAATCTTTTATGTGAAAGTTCAGAGTACAGGCACATTTTGTGAGGCCACTGTGATGTTTGAAACTCAGAAATACGGTTGTGAGGGACTTCCCTGCTGGTCGAGTGGCTAAGACTCTGTGCTCCTAATGCAGGGGGCTCAGGTTCCATTCCTGGTCAGGGAACTAGGTCCCACATGTTGCAACTAAAGATCCCACATGCTGCAACTAAAGTGAAAGTGTTAGTTGGTCATCACGTCTGACTCTTTGCGACTCCATGGGCTGTAGCTTGCCAGGCTCCTCTGTCCATGGGATTTCCCAGGCAAGAATACTGGAGTGGGTAGCCATTCTCTTCTCCAGGGGACCTTCCCAACCCAGGGATTGAACCCAGGTCTCCTGCACTGTGGGCAGATTTTTTACCAGCTGAGCCACCAGGAAGCCCTTCTGCAACTAAGGGCAGGTGCAAATAAATAAGTAAAAGTACTTTTTAAAGAAGAAACACAGTTGTGAGAAAGAGGGGAGGGGATGAACATATCTTGGATCTCCTGCTAATGATTACCATTGCTGCTGATTATTGACATTTCCTAATTTGTCCTAGTCACTGGAGTATATGAAAATATATACGTTATTTAAAAAGTTGCCATAACCCTGTGTATATACTTATATTCACCTGTAATGCTTCTTAGAAAATGTTTTTTATGTATTCTGTGTGTTACGGTATGTCATTGCTCTCATCTTAATGCTGATTTTAAGTTGCAAAGACAGTTTTAAAAACATGAAACTTATGTTTTGTATAGTGTTAATATGGCCCTTTTTAAGGGGAGATCATTTCTTTTGATGATAGGTTTACATAATTTTTTTTACTTTAGATTTGGGAACAGTTTTTTTTTTTTTTTTTTTTTTTGACCATGCCACTAATATGTGGGATCCTAGTTCCCCAACCAGGTATCAAAACCCCTGCCCCTACATTGGAATCCCAGAATCTTAACCACTGGACTGTCAGGGAAGTTCCTGGGAACCATTTTGTTTTTTAATTTAATTTTTTATTGAAGTGTAGTTGAAAGTGTAGTTGATTTATGATGTTGTACCAGTTTCTACAGCAAAAGGACTCAAGTTATACACATATAGACATTCTTTTTTAAAATATTCTTTTCCATTATAGTTGATCACAGGATATAGTTCCTTGTGCTCTACAGTTGGACCTTGTTTTGGGGGAACAACTTGACATGTCAGGTGATGTCTAAGAAAGTTTTAGAGGACTAAAGAATCCATTAGCACCTTGATGAAGTTTTTGTGGTAGCTGCTTTGACTCGGTCTTTTCTTTTTTTAAGGAAAAATTTAAGAGATCCAGTATGGTTTTATTTTGGAGTTTAGAAGGTAGAAAAGAAGGGTTAAGGGAATGAAAGAAGGCTAAAGGGTTGAAGAGTTTTTATAAGATCAATGCCAGGTATTTGGTTTCTGTATACTAAGTATCATTATTTTTCTTCATACTTTATATTTACTATTACTATTATTATTTTTCTTTGTAATTCATGTTTGTTTTTATCTTTATAAATAAAAGTTAAAACATAAAGAAGTGACCTTAGAATGAAAGCAGGTAAGATTTTGGTTGGCTTTGTGGAAGAGCTCCTTGACGACTAGTGTGAAAAGTAAGTACTCAGTTTGTGATTATCAATATCTATTGGTCTAGATATGCCTGCAGTCAGGGATCTGATCAGAAACTTGCTCAAAGGCCCTTCAGTTCTGTTATTCAATGTGCCTATATTGATCCTATGTTTCAAAGGAAGGTATAGCTTTAAATTCATGAGAATGAAATATCCTAATTAATTTGTTGTGCATGGCACAGGACACAAACTTCTTGTTGCTCTTTTCCTAGTGACTCAAAAGAAAAGAGAACTCTAGTAGACTTTATGGTATATTTAGGGACTCAGGCCTTTCTACTTTGTAAGGAAAGTCACCAGGTCTAGAAAGAAAATACATAGATCTATTAAACTATAATTTAAATCAGAATATATTGAATATATGATGAATTAAATTTTTACTAATAATTAGGCTTTTTGTTTTTGCTTTTGTTTGTTTTTTTTTAAATACTCTTTGCTTACTAGAAAATGGGAGACAATTAAATTCCCAAGAATCTGGATCTCAACATGCTATCAGTAGTCCCAGCTATTGTAGTATAACAATGACAGTTACCATTTATTGAGGACTTATTGTTTGCCATGCCTTGTGAGAAGTTCTTTACTTGCATTAGTTCATTTCATGCTCATATGAGCTCTAAGATATAGGTCACTGGCTCTGTTTATGTTTTCAAGATCTTTTTCTGTGCTGTATAGAATTATTGAGAACCCTAGAGATCTTTTGGTTATGTAGATTATATCTATCAATAATCACCATACTAGAGATTTTTAAAAGTTATTAGTTTATTTTAAAATAACAGTAATAAACTAATTGTATTTGATATTTAAAAAATAAAAAATACTCATGGTTTTTAAAAGAAAAAATTAGTTAAAAGAGTGGCGTTGTTTTGCATTTTTTTTTTTGCAACTCTTTTCAGTGTCTGACTTCAGCAGCTGGATTCTCATATCTGCTTTGCATCAATCTGTTGTGATATCATACTTCATGTGGCCCCCTAATACACTTCATTGGATGCTCATGAGCAAATGAGAGTATAAAGGGCAAAAGTAATATTTTGAAAATAGTTTTGACCTTGCTGGAACCATGAGGATACCTTAGGGGCCTGAGGGTACCTGGGCTATACTTTGAAAACCACTGATTTAAGAAGTATAATCAGTCAGTTCAGTCGCTCAGTCGTGTCCGACTCTTTGCAACCCCATGGACTGCAGCACAGCAGGCTTCCCTGTCCATCACCAACTCCCAGAGCTTGCCCAAACTCATGTCTATCAAGTTGGTGGTGCCAGGAAGTATTATGATTTTTTACAAATAAACATCACTGCTTACTTCTGATGTTATAGCTAATAAGTATCCATTTTTCTTTGTATTTTTGCTCTCAGCTTTGACACTTAAAGGATCAGTCCATAATTGTAATATCACTAAGTTCAATGTAGTAGCTTCCTTTATTTTATATTCTACTTTGGAATCTTCACTAGAATATTCTGGAAACTTATTAATTCTGCATTAGGAGATAAATGTTAACTGTGGGGGGCAGTTTTCAACCAGTTCAATTCTAGCATAGCATCTTTGAATGCGAAAGGCAGTACATTAATATTTAACTTAATATTTCCAAAACTTAGAAATTAATTCCAGGAGAAAACTGCTAAAGTTGTATGTAGCACACAGCGGTTCTAGCTTAATAAGTTCCTTTATATTCACCACAATCTTATCAAATTCTTTCTGGGAATGATTTTTACCTACTTTAAATGTTTTCACGATCTAATCTTTCATAGGTAGGATTCTTTATTTAGGGAAGAAAAGAGCTCCCTTACTTGAAATCCAAATAATTTGTTTACTGTTCCTATATCTTGATTATTTGTCATGTATGACATAGAAATAGCCTTCCTCTTTCCTTAAAATATTTTTATGTGAAGTTTCAGATAGAACTAAAACTCGGATATTGTAATTGCTTGGTGACTCTAGCTTGTCTGGAGTATTTACTGATTAATGGAGGGTCATTGGTGATTAGGGAAATCTTTCCTTTGAAAGATTATGATCTTTATTACATGGTCATTCATATCTATGATTATGAATGCTACAAAAACATAATGGTAGTATCAGTACTAAGTATTTAGACAGTTTAGCTTCTGTGTGAGACCTTCTTGGGGAGAATAGATTGCTCTATCCTTCAATTGTGGAAATAATTTTTGACCTAATGAAGTTATGCAGTGTGTAAATAAATGTATTTGATTGAGGTATTAGTAGAAATTCTAAAGTAAAGGGGTTTGTAAGGTTTTGTAAAGGGTTTTGAAGTAAAGGGACTGCAGCCATGAAATTAAAAGATGCTTGCTCCTTGGAAGAAAAGCTATGACCAACCTACACAGCATATTAAAAAGCAGAGACATTACTTTGCTGACAAAGGTCCGTCTAGTGAAAGCTGTGGCTTTTCCAGTAGTCATGTATGGATGTGAGAGTTGAATTATAAAGAAAGCTGAGCGCCAAAGAATTGATGCTTTTGAACCATGGTGTTGGAGAAGACGCTTGAGAGTCCCTTGGACTGCAAGGAGATCCAACCAGTCAGTCCATCCTAAAGGAAATCAGTCTGAATATTCATCAGAAGGGCTGATGCTGAAGCTGAAACTTCAATACTTTGGCCACCTGATGCAAAGAACTGACTCATTGGAAAAGACCCTGATACTGAGAAAGATTGAAGGTGGGAAGAGAAGGGCATGACAAAGGATGAGATGGTTGGATGGCATCATCAACTTGATAGACATGAATCTGAGCAAGCTCTGGGAGTTGGTGATGGACAGGGAATCCTGGCCTGCTGTAGTCCATGGGGTCGCAAAGAGTCGGACACCACTGAGCAACTGAACTGAACTGAAAGGGTTTTGTAGGCTATTTGGAGTTTTTACACATTAATTTTTAATTGTAAAATATTTCAAGCACATGGCCATCCATATTCCCTCATGTTAAATTGACTAAATATTAAGACTGCTTAATATCTGCTTTAGATATTTATTAAAAAAAAGTTTCTGTATGATTGAAGGTTCTGCCCCATTGGCCCGTTAGCTTTTCCCTCTATACTTGAGCACTTGAGTGGCGCTTATCTTAGAGTTGGGGCATGTTGTTTCTCATTTGAATTAAAAAACTCACTGTGTATTTATGTCTTTTAAAATCATATATAGTTAGTATTTTTAGAATTTATTAAATAAAATGTATATATGCAGTGCATATTTATATGTGTATGTGTATTAGAGTTGTAGCTTGCTTTTTGCCCTCACCATTGTTTTCCAGGTGTATCCAGTTTGATAACTGTGGATCAGTTTCATTCATTTTAACTGCTTTGTAGTATTCAATCTTGCAAATAAACTTCATGTTTATTTCAGTGTTGATGGATGCTTAAATTGTTTCCAAAGTTTTACTCATATAAATACGCCTATACACATATTCCTATCCACAGGCAAGAATTTCTTGAGGTGTATAACTAGAAATGAAAATGTTGGGTTATTGAGTATGTATGTATTTGACTTTACTTGAGGTTGCTGGATTGCTTTCTGAAATGGTTATACCAATTTACACTGCCACTAGCAATAAGACTGTGCATAGTTTAGTTCTGGAATTATGCACTTAGTTTTCAAGATCAGAAACTGAATTCACTTAGGACCTTAGTCTACTGTGTCTTTATGTGTTGGATATAGATGCCAGTAGTTTTTAAGTTGGACTTTTGGATATAGTCATTTGTATTTTGCCTTTTTTAGAATTACTAGTTTGTTGTCTAGAGGAATTCTTCTGAGTTATTAGTAAACTGACAAGAAAAACACAAAAGTCATTCAGTTAAATATACTTGCATCCATATTTTCTTTAGGCAGCAATATTTTTGACTTGCCAGATCTGATATATGCAATTGCACTGCCTAGACAAAGTTTCCATATTTCAGAGTAATTAATGGTTTATGTAGAAATTCTTCTACTATATTTTTGTTTGTCAAACATAATTTATTAGAAATCAAAACCATAATATTTAGGATAGGACCGAAATTAAGGTTAAGTTGTAGCTTTTTGCTGTGCATGTCACAATAAAAATCTGTCATAACAGAACCCTATAAAAGGGGAGATGGGAATAAATACTTTACAGCTCTTCTGCTATCTGGCACCATTCTTTAATGTATTCTAAGACTGTAATAAAATTTTACTGGTTGATCATTTAAATGCAAGGTTAGAAATAAATTTGATGATCCATCTGGAAAAATAAGATTGGTCAGTTTTTAAAACTACTCTTGACCTTTCAATTAGCATATCAAGTTATAGTAGACCAAACAAAGCAGCTTCAGGCTGTAGTTAAACAGCTTATTTATAATAGAAAGTTACTGAACACAAGGTTCTCTCACAGATTAAAAGTTTTGCAATGTATTTAGAATGTTCAATTTATTTATTAGGAAATCAAAAGGAACATAGAGTTCTAAACATCGTTCTGACAGATCTGTTTGCTTTTATTTCCATTAAAAGTATTTTAAAAACCTCTGATTTGATACCAAAAATCAGTAATATAAGTAACCTTCTTTGTTCTAGGGTAAACAGAACACAAGCTTTCTGCAGTTCCCTTGATCAATGAGAAAATGCCTTATAGCAAAACCACATGGAGAGAATGTAGCTGTAGGTGATCCCCTGAGAGTTTTTTGATTGGAGCAGAGAGTTTGGTATTGAAAGAAGAGGGAGACAGACAGGTTATTTGAAAATATTCCCATTAGACCAAATGCTTATGTTAGAGCTATGATACAACATTTTTCATGCAGAAAGTGCAACTTTATCAATTTAAAAGGTTAAAGGCTATTCATTGCATGATTATAATAATGTCTTTCTACTTTGGAATTTTTGTATACCTCTGCACTCCATTAACCAGTTGCCCAGAAATTTCATTTATTCATAGACTGCTCGTCAGTCCTTCTAGGATTTTATTTTGGAAATACGTTGTTAGAAAATGTATCATTTAGTTCTTAAAGTCAGTGCAAATGCAATACATTTTCTTGAGGTAGTATACACTTGTCAAGTTTATAGCTAGCAAAAGGAGAGATAAGCTTGATAATTTGATAACCAATTATTGATATATGTACCATGTTAATTATCTTAGGAATTCTAGTATCACTAGATGAACAATCTTAACATTTACTTTGCTAATTAGTTTAATGTACAAATTAAACTTTGTACATACTCATTTTGGTACAATTTAGTTAAAATACTCATGGTATGACATGAATATGTGCTTAATTTTGAATATCTCAGCAGTTTGCTTTGAAGTTTTCATTCAGCCAAACTGTTAAGATGCTTGAGATTTCAACCTCCCTTTCCTTAAATTTAAAAAACAAGCAACAAAGTAGAAATATTTTAGTGTTTTTCTGAAAGAGGAGAAGCAAAAGCAATTGTTTTAAGAAGATTCTAATTGAAGAATTAAAGTGCCATGGTCTTGGGAAGATTCCTTGGTCCTGGCACTGCTCTGTGGCAGTGGAGCCCCAGATGCCTGGCCAAGCATCCCTTACCGACATCTGGAACCAGTTGCAATACATCACTGTCAAAACTGCTCTCTATACGTATCTGCATTTACACATTAGTTACCCACGCAGCACTCATCAAAAAAGCTGAACAATCTTGACATGGTGTCCCTTGTGGAACTGCAAAGGTGAACCGAAGTTGGGAGGCAGTGTCTCGCGTCACTGTCTGCTGAGCTCTTACAACAGGAAGCCTGATTAAAAGTGAAAGGAAAAATGTCTCAGTTGCCTCAGCTCTGTAGACCTCACTATGATTTTTTATTTACAAAAGGGATTTTTTTTTTGTATTATGTAAAGCGGATGTATTATGAGCACCAAACTGATTTTGTTTAGAGATGGGAAAACTATTTTCAGCTTTTAGTTGAAAAAAAGATTGCTTTGTAGATTTACTATTAGCTGTATGATTTCTTTTATGTATCATTTTAGAGAAAATTTAAATTAAAAAAACAGAGCCATAAATTATAGATAAAATATTCATAACACTGTGTCACTTTAATTGAATAATAGTATAAAATTTGAAACAGTTGACCTTTGCTCTTATATTGGTGATAGCAATGTTTGTACTTATTAATTTTCAAAAAGCTGAATAATGGAAAAATAGTTATTTGTAGATGTTTGGTATTGTATATTTAGATGTGATTTTGAAGAAGAAATAAAAATTTTGACAAAAAGTAAATATTGGCCCTTTACATTAAGAACTATTCAGGAGTCTTTGCAACCACATCTCCTATAGTAATATTATTACTAATAGTTATGATAATGACTGACATTTACTGGACTTTTTTTTAATATACTAGAAACAGTCTTTCTGCTTTATATGGATTATCTCATTCAAGCTTAATAAATGGGTGTACTGTTTCTCCCATTTGTTGGAAGGAGGACCATGCTAAAGGAAGTTAAATGACTCGCCCAAATTCACACAATTAAGTGGTGGACCTAGATTCAGCCTCTTAGCAGTCTTATTTTAGAGTTCACACTAGGTTTTTTTTTTTTTTTTGTCTCTTTGTTTCTTATTTATTGATTTGTATATTTTACTGTTATTATAAAAATTTTCAAACATACCAAAAACAGTGAACTCTTCTATAAAACCATCAATTAGACTTAACTGCCATCAATATCTTATTCTTGTTTCGTACAGCCTCCCACAACTTTACTTCCTGATAGAATATTTTAAAGTTAACTCCAGATACCATGTTACTTCTCCTGAAATACCTAAGTTTGCTTTTAAAAAAAATGTTTTCTTCCCTATAAAAACTACAGTGCCACTATCACACCTCACAAAATTAACAAGAAGTTATTCAATTAACAAGGCTTTGTTCAGTTCAGTTCAGTTGCTCAGTTGTGTCCGACTCTTTGCGACCCCATGAATTGCAGCACGCCAGGCCTCCCTGTCCATCACCAACTCCCGGAGTTCACTCAGACTCACATCCATCGAGTTGGTGATGCCATCCAGCCATCTCATCCTCTGTCGTCCCCTCTCCTCCTGCCCCTAATCCCTCCCAGCATCAGAGTCTTTTCCAGTGAGTCAACTCTTCTCATGAGGTGGCCAAAGTACTGGAGTTTCTTAATTTCATTTAATATCTGTTTGCTGCTGCTAAGTCGCTTCAGTCGTGTCCAACTCTGTGCGACCCCATAGACGGCAGCCCACCAGGCTCCCCCGTCCCTGGGATTCTCCAGGCAAGAACACTGGAGTGGGTTGCCAGGTTTCCTGATTGTCTAACTTGTCTTTTTTACAGTTGGGTTGTTTGGATCAGGATCCAAAAATGTTCATTCACTATATTTGATTGTTATGACTCTTAACTGTATTTTACACTAGAACAGATACCCCCGCCTCCTCACCGTGCTTTTCCATATACCATTGGCTTTTTGAAGAAACGAAATGGAAACCAAATGGTTATCCTGTAGACTGCCTCACATTCTGGATTACTGATTCTTTTACTTTTTTAAAAAATTGAATAGTGAATAGTGAATTACTGAATTTCCACCTGATGTGAAGAGCTGATTCATTGGATAAGATTCTAATGCTGGCAAAGATTGAGGGCAAGAGGAGAACGGGACAACAGAAGATGAGATGGTTGGATGGCATCACCGACTCAGTGGATGTGAATTTGAGCAAACTCTAGGAGGTAGTGAAGGGGAAGGAAGCTTGGCATGGAGGTAGTGAAGGGGAAGGAAGCTTGGCATGCTGCAGTTCATGGGGTCACAGAGTTGGGTATGACTTAGTGACTGAACAACAACAGAGGGATTAAAATGATAATCTCCAGTTATGCTTTTCCTTCTTCATTTATTAGCCAGAACTCTTTCAGAGAGCTTTATCTGACCCACTAGGGCTGTTTGGTTTCCCTGAAATACAGTTCAGGTGATATGAAATGCTTAATTCTTTCCCTTTACTGATCACTTTCCAGCATAAGGAGGTAGTGCCTTAAAATCCTGCAGTGGTGTACAAGTTTTCACTTGTTTCTTTCCTTTGCCCTTTCTTTCTTTTAGTTGTTATTATGCAGTCTTGGCTTTTTGTATGTTCAGTGTGTTTTAATCAGTTGCATTATATTTTTTGATCCTGAAACTGCTCCACATTTGTCTTACATGAACTCCTTCTGTGTCCTTTTGACAAGATTTTTTTTATAACTTCTTACTTTGTGGCACAACAAAAATGCCAGGCTCACCTTGTTTAGTCCCTGCATTAGCCCTGAAATTTGCCATTTCTCCAAAGAGTTGTGGTTCTTTTTATTGAGGAATGATATATCAAGACCACAATATGGGTACTTATTGCTACTGGATTCTTTGCTTTTAGGAAAAGAGAGGGGGAAAAAAGTGAGTTCTCGTTGATAATTTTAATTCAGATTTGTACTTCTTAACTAGATTAACTTCTTACCTTCTTTGATCTTGTACTTCTTTATGTTAAATATTAGATTCCTAACAGAATTAACATAATTGTTTATTTTCTTTATCTTATATCTCTAATGGTTTCAAAATAACAATCTAGACTTGGATGAAGTTAAAGTCCTCTTTGCAATGTTTTGGGGGGAGGGCCCTCAGATTATATCTCTCTGAAAATGTACAAGCCACTGTGAGATTGGATTGATAGACAGCTATATCATTTAATTAGTCTTCAGTTTTTAAGATTGTTTTCCTCCATGACTTGGAACCTGAGTGGACTCCTTTCATCTCAGTAGTTGTTCATAGCCTTCACTTGCCTAGGGTCCCACACAGCATTGGTCCTTTTCTCTGGGAGTGATTTTTTTTTTGGTGAGTTGTGGATTCCATGGCTGTTCCTCTGTACTTCTTTTTGCCATTGCCATTGCTGTTATTGGATGTTTGGCCACACCTTTCTATATTCTTGGTTTCCCTGTAGGCTCAGACAGTAAAGAATCTGCCTGCAATGCAGGAGACCTGGGTTTGATCCATAGATTGAGAAGATCCCCTGGAGAAGGGAATGGCTGCCCACTCCAGTATTCCTGCCTGGAGAATTCTATGGACAGAGGAGACAGGTGGGCTACAGTCCATGGGGTCGCAAAGAGTCAGACACGACTGAGTGACTAATGCATTCTATATTCTAGGGTTTGGGGGAAGATTCTTTGTCACCTACTTTTGTTGAAGATGTCATGTATAGGTTATTCTTCCCTGATTGCTCTGTCTGGTTATGATGATGAAATTTGGTGAGACTTAAAAAAATACTGACATTGCTATGTTCTTATTTCTAAAAGTTCCAGAGTCTGTATCACCTTAATTGCTGTGTGATTTTGCCTCTGTGATGCTCTGGAATATAGCTTGACTTAGAAAGTTTTCCTTTGAGCTTTATTGTTGGGTGCTAATTATTGAGGTATGATTAGGAAGAGGAGTAAACAGAGGGAAGAAATTAATATTTACAGCAGTACATTCCTGCAATATGCCAAGAATGCTGGTGATGATGAAAATATTACATTTTCTTGCTGAATCCTCATGCCACCATAAATTTGTATTGTTTTGTTTTTACAGGTTAGAAAACTGAGGGTTAGCAAAGTTAAGTAACTTGCCTAAGAGTATTTGGCTAGTAAGTGACAATACTGGTTTCAAACTGAG
The DNA here is from genome assembly GCA_006410935.1 of Redunca redunca. Lineage (NCBI taxonomy): Eukaryota > Metazoa > Chordata > Mammalia > Artiodactyla > Bovidae > Redunca > Redunca redunca. The sequence goes on along the minus strand of SJYQ01000576.1, from coordinate 465,122 downwards.
ACGTATCTGGTTCCAAGGCCTGTGCCTTCATATTTACAGCATACTTAACTTTCTCCGAACTTTTTGTAACAAGGCTTGCATAGGCACCTTATTTTAACAAAAAATTTTAGATTGGGGCATAAGAAACAAATCTATGTTGTCTAGACTCAGGTTAATGCTCTGAAAACAAGTGTGCTGATTACAGGATATCTGTAAAGAGTCTTCTATTATTTTGTAAAACAGTAGCTTAAAAGGTTGAGAATGGTATTTAAAAGGCATCTTGTCCTTGGTTCTTTTTTAAAGATGAAGAAAGTAAAGCGTATACTACTATAAAATGTGTGACTTTCAGATTCCTATGAAAGTGCCAGAATGGTATTGCATAATGGGACACGGTCCTGCCTGCTATCTGAGCTCTTCGGCAGTGTGCTGAGCCACCAGTGAAAGCTGGCTTTTGCTGCTGTCCTCGCCTGCTGTAGCATTATGCCAGGAAGCAGTGTTAGGCCTATGGAGTAATGGTTTATGGAGATGTGGGTCCACTTTGCTACAGATGAGGTTTAAGATGGGTATTTTACAGTTCTTTATCAGCTTCTACTTTTGGAGAAGAAAAAAATGAAATTGGGTTATCTATGAATAATCTTTTTAGGCAACAGAATGGTTTTAGCACTTCAAGAAAGGGATGTTTTCCTTTCCTTCCTCCCCTTTGTCTTTTCTTCCCATTTTCAAATAGCAGTTGTAGCAAAGTGGTAGTGATATCTCTATTCCTTGGGTGTCAAACATCAGAATTCAGTTTAAATTTTGTTCAGTTTAACTTTTTAAAAAAAGCACAAAACTCCATTGAGATATAATTCACATGCCATACAGTTCACCCACTTAAAGTGGATAATTCAGTGTTTTTTTAAAGCATATTCACAGAATTGTGTACGATCACAATAGTTAATCTTAGAAAATTTTCATCACCCCCCTAAAGGAACCTTATACCCATTTACTACCAATTCTCCCGTTACCCCCAGCTCTAGGCAACCACTAATCTACTTTCTATCTCTGTAGGTTTGTCTGTTCTTGACATCGCAAATCCGTGGAATCATTCGATATGTGGTCTTTTGTGATTGACTCAGCATTGTGTTTTCAAGGTTCTTTGATGTTGCAGTATATATCAACATTTCATTTCTTTTTATTGAAGAATAATTTTCCATTGAGTGAATATTTTATTTATCCATTCATTAATTGATAAAGACTTGGGTTGTTACACTTTTTTTAGTGTTGTGAATAATGTTAAGAATGTTCTCGTAGAAGTTTTTGTGTGGACATCTAGTTTTACTTTTCTTGAATATATACCTTGGAGTGGAATTGCTGCATCATGTGGTAAAGTGACTCCATGCTAATTTTTGAGGGACTGCCAGACCTTTTTTCCAAAATGGCTACACTATTTTCCCATCTGTGCTCTATAAGGGTTCCAATTTCAGTTTAACTTTAAACAGTATCATCAATCAGGTAACTGTTGCTTGCTTTGTCTGAACCAGAGATTCTTCTGGATGCTGGGAATACAGCAGTGCACATAGCTGACAGTTATGCTGCCCTCAAAGATACACACTTTCATGCAGAGGGACAGTCAAAAAAAAAAGTAAGTAGAATAATTTCAGAGCATGCTGAGTGTTGTGAATGTTTGAGAAAGTTTCTATGAGAGAAGAACATACCTGAGCTGAAACTCAGAAATGTAGCTGGAGAGGCAGGTACAGAAGTAAAAACTCCAAAAGCATCATCTTTCGATAACTTTTTAAGGTGAGAATGCTGTTGTGGTAGTGGTTAAGATTTATAATAGACCAGTTGTTTTTACTCTTTCTGTGACCTGTTTACATCCTCTGCCTGTTTTTTTCTTAGGCTTATTTTTCTTCTTGATTTGTAGCAGTTCTATATATTTTGGATTCTAATCCAATAAAACAAGGACAAAGGATATGAAAAAATTAACAGACAAAGCAATAGAAATAACTATTAACCATGCAAACAAAATTGCCAATCTTTACTCAAAATAAGAAAAAATAACTACCATTTATAGTGTTTACTGTGTGCTAGGCACAATTCTAGGTACTTCATATGTATTAATTCATCTAATTTTCATAAGGACATTTGAAATTGAAGTATTATTGCCCCATATGACTTATAAGGAAGTGGAGTCACAGGGGTGAAGTTACTGTCACATGGTTGCACAGTGAATGTAGACCTAAGTGAGCGAGAGAGGCAGGAGACAGCCCAGAACCCACATGCGTAACCACGGCATTCTGCTGACTTTTACAAGTCAAAAGAAAGTAAAACTGGATTAAACGACCGTTTTTTAAAATTTATCAGATTGATAGAGATCAAAAAGCATAGTACCAGTGTGATGAGAAGGGTGTAGGGACAGACACTCATACAAATTGCTGGTGGAAATTGTTATAACCTTCTTTGGCAGGCAGTATGGCAATATCTATCAAAATTTTAGTAATATATTTCAACATGACCATCACTAACCCTGCTGTATGATATGTAGGAAAGTTGTTAAGAAAGTAAATGCTATGAGCTCTCATCACAAGGAGAAAATTTTTTCCTTTTTTTTCTCTTTTGTTTTATTGTATTGATATGAAAGATAGATGTTATCTTGAATCATTGTGATAATCACATTACAAGATATATGACTTAAATATATATGACTTCATACAGTGATATATGTCAATTATTTCTCAATAACACTAGGAAAATATAACTATAAAAAATAAGTAAATCCCAAAAGAAAAATTTTAATGTACATAATCCTTTTTTTGCTTTGGCTCCATCCCTTCATTCTTTCTGGAGTTATTTCTCCACTGATCTCCAGTAGCATATTGGGCACCTAATGACCTGGGGAGTTCCTCTTTTGGTATCCTATCATTTTGCCTTTTCATACTGTTCATGGGGTTCTCAAGGCAAGAATACTGAAGTGGCTTGCCATTCCCTTCTCCAGTGGACCATGCTCTGTCAGACCTCTCCACCATGAACTGGGTTGCCCCACAGGCATGGCTTGGTTTCATTGAGTTAGACAAGGTTGTGGTCCTAGTGTGTTAGATTGACTAGTTTTCTGTGAGTGTGGTTTCAGTGTGTCTGCCCTCTGATGCCCTCTTGTACAACACCTACCATCTTACTTGGGTTTCTCTTACCTTGGGCATGGGGTATCTCTTCAAGGCTGGAGATCCAACCAGTCCATTCTGAAGGAGTTCAACCCTGGGATTTCTTCGGAAGGAATGATGCTAAAGCTGAAACTCCAGTACTTGGCCGCCTCATGAGAAGAGTTGACTCATTGGAAAAGACTCTGATGCTGGGAGGGATTGGGGGCAGGAGGAGAAGGGGACGACCGAGGATGAGATGGCTGGATGGCATCACAGACTCGATGGACGTTGAGTCTGAGTGAACTCTGGGAGATGGTGATGAACAGGGAGTCCTGGTGTGCTGCGATTCACGGGGTCGCAAAGAGTTGGACACGACGGAGCAACTGAACTGAACTGAACGTAATCCTTTGACCTAGCAGTTGCAATTCTTAGAATTTAGCTTTTATATATATTTGCAGATAAAAATCTTATATGTATATATATATTTATTTATTCAAGAATACTTAATAGCACATGTTAGAATAGTATAAGCTGGGAAATACTCTAAATGTTCACTAGTAGGGAACTCGATAAATAAATGTTACCTCATTCAGTGTAATATTGTATAATCCGTAAAAGAGAATGAAACCCTGAACTAATACAGAAGGTGAAGTCACTCAGTCGTGTCTGACTCTTTGCGACCCCATGGACTGTCCCACCAGGCTTCTCCGTCCATGGGATTCTCCAGGCAAGAATACTGGAGTGGATTGCCATTTCCTTCTCCAAGGGATCTTCCCGACCCAGGGATCGAACCCGGGTCTCCCACATTGGAGGCAGACGCTTCAACCTCTGAGCCACTGGGAAGCCCTTGAGAATATAGAAAGTTTCCAAAATATGTTAAATCAAGAAATTAAGGTACAGAACAGTGTGTATATGTATTAATAAAGGAATAAAATGATAGAAATATGTTTACCTTATGTATGTATTTAAATAGTGTGTGTATGTGTATATATATATGTATTATGTAAAAATATCTCCAGGCACACATATGAAGCACATGAAATTATTTGCCTCTGGAGGAGAATAATGTGTTTGCATTCAGGAATAGGAAAACAACTTTAAAATATTGTACCTTTTGTATTTTGAACTGTTTTATCTTTTGCTGCTGTTGTTGTTGTTGTTCAGTTGCTAATTTGTGTCTGACTCTTTGCGACCCCATGGACTGCAGCATACCAGGCTCCTCTGTTCCAGTATCTTCCCGGAGTTTGCTCAGATTCATGTTCACTGAGTGGTGATGCTTTCTAACAATAGACATTAAAATTAAAATATACTTTAAAAGGAATATAGATGCTAATAATTAAGGTTGATAAAAGGCCATTTTGAATTATTTTGCAGTTGGTTTTTCAGAATAGTGAGGGTGTCAAGAATATTTGTTCATAGTGGTTTTTTGTTGTTGTTGTGTTTTTTAAAGTTTTTCCAAAAGATAGCAAATAAAAAATACACCCATGGTTGGGGCTAGCCTGTTGAAGTGGTGGAAACATTCTAATAGCTGAGCCAGTACCAGGTGTGAACAATTGCTGCACTAAGCTACAAACTGCTTCCCATTTGTAGTGCTCATCTGACAGCTCCTTTATATCATCAGAAACTTCAGACATACTTTGGTAGACAAGAAGATTTGGACTATAAATGAGAAATGATAGGAGGATATATTTTGCAAGAATGTGAAAAGTCTCCTACCAAATCTCACAGTCTTAGGATATAACCAAGCCATCTACATACATATAATTGTCTGTTTGCTAATGTTGTACCTTGCTGTTCTTTGTTATTCATGAAATTAAACTGGACTCTACTAATGTCAAGGGACAAGAATTGATATACAGAACACTAGCTCTTTGTTGTTGTTTAGTCACTAAGACTCTTTGCAACCCCATGGACTACAGCATGCCAGGTTTCCCTGTTCTTCAGTATCTCCCGGAGTTTGCTCAAACTGATGTCCATTGAGCAGGTGATACCATCCAACCGTCTCATGCTCTGTAACCCCTTATTCCTGCCTTCAGTCTTTCCCAGCATCAGGATCTTTTCCAGTGAGACAGTTTTTTGTATCAAGTGGCCACGGTATTGGAGTTTCAGCTTCAGCATAAATCCTTCCAATGAATATTCAGGGTTGATTTCCTTTAGGATTGACTGGTTTGATCTCCTTGTCCAAGGGCCTCTCGAGAGTCTTCTCCAACACCACAGCTCGAAAGCATCAATTCTTTGGCACTCAGCCTTCTTTATGGTCCAGTTCTCACTCTGTACCAAAGCACAAACTATTTGGAAGGAACAAAGTCTAGGAATGGGAGTTGGCACTGTATTATTTAGACTAGAAATGTATGGTACTAGTCTAGGAAGATTTTATGAAGAGAATAAGGTACAATTTTGAAGGCAGAAAGGAAATGGATGTTTTTTTGGGAGAATGTTAGAGTTTTCAGGGAAATCATCTGTAAGGGATGAAAAATTTTTGCCACTATAGAAGGAAAAGTTTAAAGCAGCACAATAAGATGGAGAGTTTTTGGGAGCTTAACACTCGTGAGAGAGGAATGATTTAGAATATGGACTTTGGAGTCAACATGGATTTGCGTCCCAGTTTCATACTTCTCAGCTAGGCTGTCTTGAAGAAGTAACTTTATAACTTCTATGTGTTACTTTTAAAATTTCTCATCTGGTGATAAATCTAGTGCTTAACCTCAAGAGAGTGGTTGTGATGATTACATGAAATTAGGCGTAAATGCATACAGCCAGGGGCCTTGTTGGCTTCCTTGGTGTCTCAGCAGTAAAGCATGCACCTGCAATGCAGGAGTCACAGGTTCAATCCCTGGGTTGGGAAGATTCCCTGGAGAAGGAAATGGCAACCCATTCCAGTACTCTTGCCTGGGAAATCCCATGGACAGAGGAGCCCGGCAGGCGACAGTCCATGGGGTCACAAGAGTCAGACATAATTTAGTGACCAAATCACCACCACCAAGTGTGTTGTACATAGTAGGTGCTCAACTGTTAATGATAAGTTTGAGAACTAGTTGAGTCTCATTTTTGTAGGTCTGAAAAATCAAGAGGCAACATGATATATAAAGAGAAATGTACTTAGATTCAGAAAATCTGTCATTTGTACAAGTCTGTAGTTAGATTAATATACTTTTTGTGTTAGTTCAGTTAGAGTGAGATTCAAAAGTGAAGATGGGTAAATAAATAACTTAATAAAAACAAATATTTTGTCTTTCCTTTCACCCTTCCCACCCCCTCAACATGTAACTCACTTCACATTTAACTTGAGATTGAATGTGATAATAAGAGAATACATAGGAGTTCTCGAGATAGATTAAATGCTCAAGAAATGCTAATTTTACTCATATAATTGTTTATCTCCCCCTTCCAAAGGATTACGTGGGAAATAACTCTTGAGAAACAGTATTCTTGAAAGTAAAGGGTAAATGGAAAGATTGAGGGTGGAGGCAGGCACTGATTACCAGGTAGTTGTAAACTCTAGTTGTGTTGGATGAACAGTTATAACTTCTTACACAGTAAAAGTTAACAAGATTTAACATGAGCAGACAAGGGAGAAAAGCCAAAGATTTGTGGGGAGTTTAACAGCTTGGAAACCAGAGAACATATTGGTCCTGCTGACTCTAAAAGGAGAGTTAGGGAAGATGTTTTCAATGTGTTTAGTTTTGCATGACTGTATAACATCCAAGTATATACATTGTGTGAACAACAAGAAGTGAAAGTTTGAAATTTGGATAAGAGGAAGGGATAATATTGGCTGGTGATTCTTAAACATTCCAAGGTTGTATTTTCAGTGACCTTCCTGTTTATGGCATGGAGATAATGAACTCTTGACACCTAATACATTTATACTCCTTTTTGAAGTATTTTGCTGGCTTAAAATTCTTAGTATAAAGCAAAAGCTTTGGTAGACCGGTACAGTGTTCTGTTATCCATCTGTCTTGTGATGCTCATTCCTGGGCTACAGGGAGCACTTTGGATGGGGAGCTGTTCAGATACCTCCTTGTAAGTGTGGTCATGGACAGGGGGATTGTTTTTATGCTTTTTGTGTTCACAGGTCTATCCTTTGGCTTTTTATCTTAAAAAATAAAGAAGATAGTAAAAATAAATAATCTGTAACTTGTCTATTATTATGCTGGTATTTAAAATATCTTCCAGAAAATTTTTTCTGTAGATAGCAACAACTTTGGAATGAAGGAGGAATTTTTCCAGGATGGAGCTTTCTTGTAAAGCACTGAAAATGTGTCTGTTTTGTTGATGCTACTTAAAGTGCAATTATTTAATTGTATTCTTCTGATCACATGCAAATAGTGCTGTCCTCCTTACACTGGTATTTAACAGTTCTTTGTTATAGACAATCTAACAATAGGTAGCATTTTTTTTTTTTTTTCATGTCTTTTCTGCTTGGCTTTTGTATTATTAGTTATGTGTGCTTTAGGGGCTTATTAGTGACTCCTAGCACACATTTATCCCTTAGCGATAGCTAAATCTCCAAGTAAATTTTTCTCCTTTCCTTTAAAGAATGGCCATTTTTCTCTCCTAACTCCTTGATCTTCTTGGTGTGTTGACTATAATTTTATGAGTAGTGTATTGTATTTTTCTATAAATTTTTTTCATTTGAAAAATGTTAGTTTTAAAATACGCTATATGGCCTTTTGGGAGGTTGTATACATGTATGGGGTGAAAGGCAAAGATTGGAAATATTTCTATTACAGGGCAGTTTCTTTGTTCTTACTCTTTCTTTTGAATCTCATTCTAATTGAATTGCCACAAAAAGAACATTTTATAAGGAGTGAAGATAAGGGTTTGAACAAAAATGTACTTCCTTTGTGGAATTACTTGCTTGTTGCATTTTAAATTGTTCAGTTTGTTACTGTTAGCTCAGTTCTTACATAGCATCTAACTATATTATTATTTAGAAATTATTGCATTATTATATACTGACATTTATTAGGGCCCACTGTATACTAGGGGCTGTGATAAGCTCTTACATGAATCAACTGTGATTTGGTTGATTGTTCCTGTTTTTTTCAGGTGACGACACTAAGATCTGGAAGGTTCAATAAATTTTCCAAGATCACCTAGCTATTAAGTAGTAGAGCTTGGACTTGTTACCAAATTCTATCTGCATTCTAAGCCCAAAGCCTTAGGTTCTATTAATAAATCATTTGAATGATTAGGTGAATACATATAATTAAATTTATTCTCATTGTTGAAAACTCAAATGTTTTGTTGCAGTGTTTTTAAAATCAAACTTAGTTGATGCTTAGTTCTGTGGGATAGGAGAAATGTTGTAGATTATTCTTGTTTCTGTTAATCTAGCACCCCCTAGGTACTGTTTTTTGCCTTGGACTTGTGATATCGTAGGCACCAGAGAAATGCATGGCTGGATTTTTATGTACGTAACCATTGCAGCAGGACATTTATAACCACTCTGCTTTTCCTCCTCTTTGCTATTTCATCCCTAGAGTGTTGTCTTACCTCAGTTTGTTCAGTGACAGAGAATAAGGAAAAGAGTGAAGTCTCTGGAGTATAAGTCTACTGTGTACGACTTGTTTTGGTCTTGAGCTAGCAGTGCCTATAGTACACAGTGCCATGTAGTGGGCTGTGTTTCCTGTACTGTAGGCAGACTTGATTGTCCTGGTTACAGAATTAAGAGAGATTAAGTTAATCTCTTAACTGTTTTGGATGTTCAAGTTAACTTTAGAAAAATTTTGTAGTAAAATATAACATTGGAATAAAATATATTGTTAAAGCATGGACCATTTTAAGTGGGTGGAAATAGTTTGATGTCAGAGCTTTTGCTTTTTAGTGACATTTTTAATGCACTGTTAATGAGAATTTAGATGAAAAATTTAAGATAGTATGCCCTATCTGAAATATGAAATGATTTTATGAAATTCCTAATTCAGAAAGCATGTATTTTCTTATACTGTGTCAAGATCTAATTTTGAAGATATTCATTTTTATCTTTATTTGTTGATGATGTGTCAATTTATCTTCTGGCTTCAAATGAGAAAGTAACTGACCTCCTTTAGGTAGGGTTAGAGGTATCAGCTGTTTCTTAAAAAAAGTTGCTTCAGCGAGTTTTCTTTATGCTGGCTCTTCTCTTTCAGACCTTACTGAAGCTAAACATCAGTTCAGTTGACAACTTTACTCAATTCTAGGCAACAGTGGCTATGCTCTGGCCTGCAGAGACAGTGAATCCATTCTGGCTCTGACACCCAATTTTATTGTAAAACACATTCATGTTGACATCATATCAGTTTCCTGAACTATTACATGCATAAAAGAATTCACCCCTCTCCATTCAGTCTTTCTCAGCCTTCCAGTAAGGAGAAATTTACACACCCAGTGTTTTTATTTTGCATTTAATGTGGTCTAGTCCAGAAAACAGCCGCTTCAATTCTAAAGAAAATGTGCTTTTGGAGGCACTTAGCAGAGTGTATTAGCTTAATGGTGTTCATTGGTAGAAGAGGACTTAAGAGAAATGCACAGGGCAGTTGAATTTTAGGGGAAATCAAGTCGATATTGACCCAAGATTATGGGGATTGGTTGCCAAAGCTCTTCTTCATGCAACTTCAATTTGAAGCCTCATCCTTGCCCAATTTTGTGAGTTTTGCCTTCTGTTGGCCTTTTGATTGTATTGTGTTCTTGAAGGCCTTTTAAAATTGCTGAATGTAGGGGCCAGGGGGATTGGTTGATTTACTGATGTTTGAATTTGCCAGTTTCAAATTTCGAATTTGTTTCAAATATGATCCCAATCTTCGACTTTAGTATATGTGGTGGTAGTGTGGCGGGAGGAAGAGTAGTCTTCCTTGTATACAAATTCAGCCCTTCCATTTTCATGTCATTTCTAGCTTTGTACTGAGTTGTAGCTGAGGCTGTTTTAGTGTTCATGATAGAGAAATTTCACCTTTTTCCTTTTAATGGTGCCTGCTTGACTTATCTAATTTCCTAGTCCTAAAATATTAAGATATTTTCTTGTCCTTTTTCTTTCCTTGGTTAATATAGGCTTCTCAAATATCCACAAGCCTAGGTTTTCCTTGTTGTTTGGTTCTAGTGTTTTGAGACTGTCTGCTGGGAGTTTCATTTACCCATAAGAGACTGACATTCTTACATGGAGTGATTGCAAATTCTGTTTATAAACTAATAGCATAAATGTCTCCATATGATTACTTAAAAATGAGTGTGTAATTAATGTAAGATTTTAAAAGCATTGTTCTCAAACCTTTAAATGTATATGTTAATTAATTCTTACCTATATTATTTTGGTTCTGGTGTGATCATGTGGGGCACATGTAGAATTTTAAAAAGGCTTTTTCTATTATCTGCATTTCCTAAACATTATGGGCAGAATAAGGTTGGAATAGAGAGAGAAAATTGCAAACATACCCTGACTTTCCACCGGCTGGATGCACATTATCTTTATCTTTATTTATTAATAAAAGACGGAATGCCTTGGAAAACAAAAGGTTTTAATGGCCGGTGCTTGGTATCCTTGACAACAGTCCCGAAAGAATATTACATTAGGGCACCAGAGAACTTTTAAAAATAAGTAATGGAATTCCGTCTCTGTTATGCTTTTAGTAGTCATTTCGGCCATGGTGCAGCGAGGTCATAAGCTGAGCTCAGTGAAGGGAGCCAGAACATGAAATGATGCTGAGAGAACGTCTGGGAGATGAGAGGTACAGAATTACAAGCGAAAGT